>JAKFQP010000166.1:0-32008 GCA_023375905.1 Nycticorax nycticorax
TCCCTTTTCTGAAAGCAAGCTGCCCCCTCTGCGGAGCAGGCCCAAAAGCGGGGAGTTCAGGGGCCATTGTTGCAATAAGCAGCCCTTGGGAAATGCCTGCAGAAGGGCTGATGGGTGATCGCCTCCTTCCCTCTCATGTGGTTTTCCAGGCAATAAGGAGCTGGAGCCTATGAAATATTCCAAGGTGGCCGCGGATGCCTTTGTATCCCGGCAGAAAGTGGAGGCCTGTGTCCAAGGCACCACGTCCCTCCTCTCTCACTGCCTGGGGAAGGGGGAGAATGTCGCCCTTGTCCTGAGGGACATGGGGGTGCTCCTCATCGAAGACAGGAGGGTGCAAATGAAATTCTACTCTGACTTTCTGGAGAGGATGAATGGGAAGAGGATCCAGGAAGGGGCTGCATTCAAGGTGAGCCTTTTGGTTTCCCCACCACCTGGGCAGTGGTTCCCCAGCACCGCTTGCGTGCGGCCTGCCCAGGGCATGGACAGCTGCTCAGGCCAGGCGAGAGCACACTCCCAGCCACCTCCTGCTGCCCTGAACTCCTCCACTACTGAGTGCCTTGGCCACGCTGAGGAGGTCCTGCCATCTCCACGCTCCTCCATCGCAGGTTCCCCAGCTGATGGACATGGTGGTGTCCCGAGTGGTACCCATTGCTTCCCTGACTTTCGCCGGCCGTGTCATCGTCTTTCCCGAGTAAGTACCTCGGTGGCCATAGCCTCTGGCTGACGCAGCTGCTCAGCTGCAGGTTGGTACCTTTGCTCCGTGTGACCACGGGTGCCCTGCTGCAGGGACACCGAGCAGCGACTCTCGTTCGTGTCTGGCCTGTAGTCACTCCTGTGAGCAGATCTGATGGGCCAGATGGAGGACTTTAGGCAACACTTTGTTCCCATCGTGGCCCGGACTTCTTTTCTGCATGACCCCATTTCCCAGGACAGTCCTTGGGGATGGGGCATAGTTGACTTGGGAAATCAACGGCCTCCTACGGACGTGCCAAACTCTGCCTGTGAGCAGGTGATTGCAGCAAGTGGCAAGGGCTGGTGGTGCCCTGGGTCATGATGGTGTTGTCTCTTTGTCTCCAGGTTTGAACTGGAGTTTGTGCCCAAGCCACCGCCCAGGGACCCTCTCAAGGCCTTGAGAAATGTCCCTGGTGAGGACACGTGGAAGAAAAAAGATGGTTTGCCACCTCTCGGGCAAGGCAAGGAAGGTAAAGCTGCTCCCGGTTCCTTTCCATAGCGTGGGCAACCAGCTTCTGTGATCTGACAGGAAAATCCCCGGTGATGATCACCAAAAGGCTCTGACTTGCGGCAAAGCTTCATGCCAGCTCGGCACAGCCTTTTCTCCTGACAACTCGTTGGCTTCACGAGAACCGAGACCTGGGGTGGAATGTGCCCACGATGCCCGTCCCTGGGTACTGCAGGAGGGTGAGGATCCAAGGGCCCGTCTTCACGCTGGGAAATTACCTCTCCAAAGGAGACTCTGTCACCTTACCGGCATTACCCAGCTCCTCTTTCCAAAACCTGGCGCCATGAATGTGTTTGCAGAGGAGCCCAGCAAGCGCCAGCGTTGGGGAGGGTGCCAGGCCTCTGGAGATTGCAGGCTGCGAGGGGAGCAGCACGGCCCCCTCGGATGCTTTGGGACGAGGCCTGAGCACCGCTGCGTGTCACCGGGGCCGGCAGTGTCACAGCGATGCTCTTCTGACGAGGTCTCTCCTTCCTGTTCTCAGTGAGATTTCCCAAACTGCCCTTGCCTGTCCGTTCCAGCTTGACTAATAAGGAGTCTGAGCAGCCCTGGGAGAAGAAGGTGACGGAGATGAGGACCAGCTCTTGGGTCGGGTGCGTCTGGAGGTTCACAGCTGGCGTCTGCGTGGGGTCATTTTCTGACCCAGCAAGAGCCCAATCCCCAGCCCCAAACACTCTCGCTGTTCACGACTGCACAACTGGAGGGGTGGGATGGGGCTGCCGGGAGCCCCCCGTTTCACAGGGCTGGCTCCTCTCCTTCCCTTTGGGAGAGCGCCAGCGTGGGCTCACAAGCTGTGCAGAGGGACAGCCCTGTGTCAGCCGAGGGTCCCGGCTCAGGGCATTTCCTCTCCTGAGCTGAGCGCCGCCATCGGGCTGGCTCACGGGGGCAGGATGCGGCCCCAAACCCATCGCGCCCTCAGGCAGACCCCTCCCGTTGTGCCTTTCCAGGCAGCTGCCAGCGATCCCGGGGGCCTCCTCTGGAAAAAAGCAGCCCGTGACTGGCCAACCCAAGGGCAAACCCGTGCCCAAAGGCCAAGTATCAAAGCAGAGCCGAGCGCAGGCAACAAAACCTCGGAGCTACAGGGGAGAAAGACAAGGAGAAAAGAAAGTTCCTGTTGGAAGCCAAGTTCCCGTCGGAAGCAAATTTCCGCAACTTGGGAGCTCTGAGGCCAGGATGCCTGAGGAGCCCACCTACAAGGTCTTCATTCCACAGCCACCAAGCCCTGAGACAGCACAATTACTAAAATCAAGGCCTGAGATGTTCTGGTCAGTGCTGAAAGAACCTCAGAAGACCGTATTAGCGGGACACAGCTTTGAGCCCTCCCTTTTGGTGCCACCAATATACGAGGAGTCCAGGTCTACCCAATGCCAGCCACTGCAGACCAGATCGGTGGTCTCCAGGATGGAGTGGCCCTGGCTGAGGTGATCAGGGCTTGGGATGCCCGGAGCAGAGGGAGCGCCACCTGAGGTGGCAAAACAGGTATGTGATTCAGATCTGTGTCCTTCTGGGGTGCTATTTCCTTGTGGTAAAGCAGAGTCATAGGGACTCTGGGGACTCTTCAAAGAGCCCTCAGTTTGGCTTGATGGGATGGCTAAGTCCCCACCTTGGGCTCTTCCATCCCCAGGGGCGAGGTACTCCTTTTCCAATGACATCCTCTCTTCTGTAGCCTCAGGAAACACACAAGGCCATGCTATTTGGCCGTGGTTGGAAGGCCTAACTAACCGCAAGGCTGCTCTGGGCCGGCGAGGGGACTGTTTCTTCCCAGCTCATTGGTCCTTTAGATCCCCGCTGGGAAGAGAAGGGCTTTTTGGGTGGGTCTGGCACAGCTTGGGAGCAAACTGTTGCTGCTGGAGAGGCTGCAGGGAAAGGGTAAACAGAGGGAGAGAATAGCTGCCTTGCCCTCAGTGTCCTGAGCTGAAGCCATCCACGGGGTCTGCGTGTGGACAAAGAGCTCCCAAACCTAGCCAAAATCAGTACAAAGGCCGATAGATTACTGACATGGCAGGGTTTGGGTTTTGTCACTCTCTTCATGGTTTTGTTTTCACGTCTGTTTCCCAGCACGTTTCTTAATTTTTCCCCTTTCTTCCTAGTCAGCCCAGTTTAGAAGCCCTCAGTCAGACAGCCCCGCTGGAATAAACATTCCCACACCCCTGGATTCTTCATAACCTAGCGTAAGTGACCCACTTTGTTCCTGGTCATTGTCTTTGTTAATGCTGAGTGATCAGGATTTCTGTCCATTTGCTTGTTCTCTTCCTTTTTTATCATCTCAATTTTGCAAAGCCCTCAGGCAATTTTACTTTGAAGAATAAATTATCTCACACCCTGCATGCCTTTACCCTTCCCCACTTCAGGGTAAAACCAGAAAGGCCCACACTGTCCTTTCTCCTTGCACAGCGCTATTGCAAAGCTCCCCTGGATCTCCAAAGGGCTGCACTCTCTGCAGGGGAGAGCTCAATGCTCTTACAAGGCTCTACTAAAGGATGCTTAGGGAGTGGATGTGTTTCCAACGTAGTCTTCTGTCTCGCTGCCTTTGAATCCTCATAACAGATACCAAACACCTTACGGGTAGTATCTCAACAGGGATTGGGGTGTTTGTGATGATAACAGTCCAGGTGAGAATTCCTTCTCTTGCTTTGCTGTGAAGACTTTGTAGTTGTTGTATTTCTTCCCAGTCTCCCAAAGTAGGGTCAGGCACTTGGTTGCTCCCATTTCTGAGGAGGTCAATTCCCGTCGCTCAGTTCTTTTTGATATTCAGGGGCCAGCAAAAATGGAAAAATTGTCCTTCCACTGTAAGCTGTAAGAAAGCCTCCTGCTCCTGTGTCTGGTGGGTGACACACTTACTTATCAGGTGTGTTTGTGCAATAGTCCCCTTTCCCAGCGGAGGGTAGCATTCCCCTCCCAACAAATCCGCTGCCCAAATGCAGACTGTTCTGCATCATATGTTGTTTTGGTGCAGGAGAGTTCTGGTGGCTGTAAGGACCACTCCTCCCACAAACTTCCTTCCTATCCAGACTCCTTGATCCTGATTCTGAGGGGTTTTTATCATGATCCATGATCCATTTGGCATACAGATTCCCCACACCTCTCAGTGTGTTACCCAATCCCAGTCCCAGTCATAAAGTTGCATGTTGGGCCGTGTCCCATTTCCCACCCCCTTCACTCAAAATCGGAACCCCCCTTTGTACATCCTTCCAGAAAGTAGTCCAAGGATCCAATGATTTTGTGTCGTATGGCAAGTTGCAACCCTCCCTTCCGACTGTCCACAGATGTTGAGCAATGTCTCATTTAGTACGTGAAAGATGTTTGTTAAGGGCTAATTGTACTTGCTGACAGGCAGCATCCCATGTTATATTGTCCAGGGTCCTATGGATACGCTGGTGACACCCAGAGTTGCCACCAACTTGTCCATAGATTTCAATGCTTGTCCAGGGGATAATCCTCCTTAAGAGACCCGCTGCCCCTTGGGGGTGATTTGCTTTGCAGATGCATCTGCGATTTTTTTGCATGTTCCACACCCCAAAAGCTGTGTTCCCAGCATCCCACAAAGAGCAAAAAAAATCCTGGTTTGTCCATTTAGCCTGACTGGTATAACTAATTCCCTTTGTGGTAAATAATTCTGGCCATGTCCACTGTGGGATGCCCTCAGCTACCCTAGTGGCCCTGGTACAATTATTTAAGTTTACTAAATAAACCAAAGTTCTGGTGTAAACTGGACGCAGAAGTCAATCATACCAGCTGAAAGGACAACAGGGGCCTTCCTCTCTGTGATCCACCAGGGCAGGGCATCTCTGAATAGAGGTCTCCTCTGATCGCTGCTCATCTCACCCAAACAAACACTGGGAATCACCATCCCAACATTTCCAAGTAACGCCTCTTTTTACCTGGGGATCGCTGTGACGAGTCTCATTTGCAGAGCGTACACCCCGCTGCTGTCAGCGACCCACGGTTAGGCCACTGAGGAGGAGGTACCATCTGGGGACAGTGGCATCTTGCACATACAGGTTCAGCCAACTTCAATGTCTCACGAGTGTTATTAATGCTTGCTCCAGAGCAAAGGTTACCTTGGAACCCATGAGAAGCACAGGTGAACCTTTAGGAACAACCCTCTGCCAGGTGCCTGGTTTTGGCTGGGACAGAGTTAATTTTCTTCGCAGAAGCTTGTATGAGGTTGTGGTTTGGATTTGTGATGAAGACAGTGCTGATAACACAGGGATGTTTCAGTTACTGCTGAGCACTTGCACAATGTCACGGCCCTTTGTGCTTCTCACACTGCCCCAACAGCGATTGTCTGGGGGTGCACAAGAAGCTGGGAGGGGACAGGGCTGGGACAGCTGGCCCCGCCTGACCAGAGGGATGTCCTATACCACAGGACATCGTGCTCTGCAGTAAAAGCTGTGGCAAAGGAGGAGGAAGCGGAGGCATTCAGAGTTGTGGCATTTGTCCTCCCAAGTCACTGTTACGCATGATGGAGCCCTGCTTTCCTGGAGAGGCTGAACATCCCTGTGCCAATGGGAAGTGGTGAATGAATTCCTTATACTGCTTTGCAAAAACGTGGTAAAACCCCAACAGCCATAAAGCAATTACAGGTGCCACTCCTCGGAAGACCAGCCAGGACTTGGCAACTGATGGGAGGTGCGGGACAGCGGACTGCGAGGGCTGAGGGAATGAACAGGACCATACAAATCAGTGAAGGGACGTACGGGGGCAGGAGGGCTCGGGGAGGGTGGAGAGGGAAGGGGTTCACAGGGTCAGTCATGTGTGGAACACAGGCAGGCAGGCAGCGTGCTGCTCTGGCTGAGCCCTGCGCTGGTAGCCGCCCTCTGCCCCATCACCCTGCAGCTTCTTATTACGTCTTTCCTTAACTACCTGCGCATTGCCAGTCTCTATCCTCCATGCTGCAAGGGCTAAGCGCCAGCTTCTGGAGTCGGCCTTGGGGTGAGGGTGCCCCTGGCCTGTGGTGTGAGCTACTACAGCCTTAGCTCCTGCAGCAAGTGGGGGTCTTCAGCTTCCAGCCACTTGGGCAGGAACAGCGTGCATCCCCAAAACCAGCTACTGGGGGGACTGACGTGAGAGGGGCAGGCGAGGGACTCCGTGCTGGCAGCTGGAGTGGGATCGTGGGTCGCAGCCCGCATGCCTGGTGCCAGTCACTGGTGGGATGAGTGCCTGTACCTTCCCCAGTCCTGATGTGTGGGAATGTATGTGTGCATTCACCAGAAAACATTAGGCTGGACCAGCTGGGGAGCAGGGGAGCACTGGGTGGGGACTGTGGTGCCCCGAAGCCCAGAAGCACTTGGGCCTGGGGTCCATATCTGTAGCAAGCATCAAGCTGGAGTAGCCAGTGAATGGGGGACCCAAGGAGCACGTAAGGGGGCCAGAATTTGGGCAAAGGTGCCAGGTGGACAGAGGCACCGTGCCGGTACTCAAGGGATCTATGAATGGGTGGGTGGGTGAGTGCTTGTGAACCTGGTGAGTGTGGGTGCCTGTGAGTGACCTGTGTCTGCCAGCCAAAGGCAGCACCTTGCCTGTGGCCATCTGTGTGACAGCCGCGGGCGTGCCCTGCCTGTGTGCGCACATGCATCCGGGATGCGTCTGCAGTTTCGTTACTGGATGAACCCGTAAGCTGGAAGGCGGCAGGGAGCCTGGGTCCCCAGGCACCGGGCTGAAGAAGAGCTGGGCCAGAGCCACTGGAGGCGGTGGCTGCACTTCTGGCAGCACTTAAACAAGTAGGCAAGTTAGAGCACTGGGAAGCACAGACCTCTCTCTTCATAATTATCAGCAGGGGGATACGAGTGATATCAGTTATGGGACGGTGTTAATGGTGTGTAAAGACCTTTTGGTCAGCCCTGCAGCAGTCAGGCAATTAGGCAAGATCCTTTTAGGTCTCCTCCAGCTGAACGGTTCTGCTCTAATTCATGCAGCCTGGCAGCAGGAGGCTCAGGGGCATAGGAGGCTAAGCACCGTGCAGTTGTGTGCCCTGGCCAAGGCACAGGCGAGCAGCACACAGAAACTTGCTGTGGGATGTATCAGGGAAGGGCCAAAGGAGGCCAAGGGAGGGACCAATGCAGGCCAGGGAGGAAGACGCTGGAGGGACTATTGATTCTGAAAAAGTACAATTTCTGGGGTAAGAACAGAGCTCTCCCAACCACCATGTCTCTGCATTGGCTTGGTCTGCTTTCCTAGAGACTCCACCTGGGGCACTGCGTCCAGTTCTGGGCTCCCCAGTTCAAGAAAGATGAGGAGCTATGGGAGAGAGTCCAGAGGAGGGCTACAAAGATGATGAGGGGACTGGAGCATCTCCCCTGTGAGGAAAGGCTGAGGGAGCTGGGCTTGTTCAGCCTGGAGAAGAGAAGGCTGAGAGGGGATCTCATCAACACGGACAAGTATCTTAAGGGTGGGTGTCACGAGGACGGAGCCAGACTCTTCTCAGTGCTGCCCAGCATCAGGACAAGGGGCAATGGGCACAAACTGAAGCAGAAGAGGTTCCAGTTGAACATGAGTGTCCTGGTTTCGGCTGGGACAGAGTTAATTTTCTTCACAGAAGCTGGCATAGTGCTGTGCTTTGGATTTAGTACTACAAGAATGTTGATAACACACTGATGTTTTCAGTTGTTGCTAAGTAGTGCTGAGACTGCTCAAGGACTTTTTGAGCTTCTCCTGCTCGGCCAGGTGCATAACAAGCTGGGAGTACAGCACAGCAAGGACAGCTAGCCCAAACTGACCACAAAGCTATTCCATACCATATAATGTCATGCTCCGGGGGGTTAGTCGGTCGGTCGCGGGCAGAGTGATCGCAGCTCCGGCGGTGTGGTTGCGGCTCGGGGGGAGCGATCGCTGCTCGGGACGGGCTGGGCATCGGTCGGCGGGTGGTGAGCAATTGCATTGTGCATCATTCATTTTGTATATTCTGTATATTCTCTTATCATTCTTATTATTACTATTATTATTATTTTCTCTTATTAAACTGTCTTTATCTCAGCCCTCGGCTCTAACCTTTTATTTTCTCCGATTCTCTCCCCCATCCCACTGAGGGAGGGGGGGGAGTGAGCGAGCGGCTGCGTGGTGCTTAGTTGCCAGCCGGGTTAAACCACGACAATGAGGAAGAACTTCTTGACTTTGAGGGTGACCGATCCCTGGCACAGGCTGCCCAGGGGGGCTGTGGAGTCTCCTTCTCTGGAGATATTCAAAGCCTGCCTGGACAATGTCCTGTGCACCCTGCTCTGGGTGAGCCTGCTTGAGCAGGGGGATTGGACTGGGTGATCTTTGGAGGGCCCTGCCAGCCCCTGCCATGCTGGGATTCTGGAATTCCTCCTCATTCTAAGACAGAAAGCATCACCTCCTCCCAGCTGGCAGCACTGCCATGGGGAGCTCCTGTTCTTTGCCATTGGCGGGGCAGGGGGAGTGCAGGCACCAAGGCAAGGCCGGATGCCTCACGTGAAGGCAGCTGCAATGAGGGGCAGCTCATTCAGCATCGGGTGGCTTTGCTGTCTGCTTCTAGCTGCCCCTGAGATACCTTGGCTGTGGCTGTAAGCAAGAATGTGCCTACTGGGCACCATGGTGGAGAAAGCCCCAACCCCTCTCCAGGATGCTGAGGTGCCCTCCAGAGCACCTGCAGGCAGCATGGGGAATAATCAGGAGGAATGAGAGATCTGTGTGCAGCTGCAGGGCCATGATATCATCAGGATCACAGAGATGTGGTGGGATGGCTCCTGTGGCTGGAGTCCTGCTATGGCGGGAAGGGCAGCAAGGGCGGGGGGAGCTGCCCTTTACACGAGGGAGCAGCCGGGGCATGTGGAGCTCTGCCTGGGGATGGAAGAGGAGCCAATGGAGAGCTTGTGGGTTAGGGTTAGGGTTAGGGTTGGGATTAGAGAGAGGATGGGCAAAGGTGCCGGGTACAGTGGGTGTCTGCTAAAGGCTGCCTGACCAGAAAGAACAAGTGGGTCAGGCCTCCTAACATGCAGAGAGGAGCAGCCTCACGTTCACAGGCCCGAGTCCTCATGGGACTTCAGCCACCCCGCTACCTGCAGAAGGGACAATACAGCTGGACACGAGCCATCCTGGATGCTCCTGCAGTGCAGTGATGATAAATTCCTCCTCCAAGTGACAGAGGAGCTAACGAGAAAAGGTGCTCTGCTGGACCTTGTCCTCACCAACCCAGGACGGGCTCATGGGTGATGTGAAGATCAAAGGCAGCCCTGGCTGCAGCCACCATGAGGTGATGGAGCTCAGAAACCTCAGGGCAGGGAGGAGGGTGAAAAGCAAGCTCCCAGCCCTGAACTTCTGGAGAGCAGACTTTGGCCTCTTTAAAGGTCTGCTTGGGGGAGTCCCATGGGATAAGACCCTGGAGGGAAGGGGGGCCCGGGAAAGATGCATCATATTCAAGGATCACATCCTGCAAGCTCAAGAGAGGTCCATGCCAACAAATAGGAATTTAAGCAAAAATGCCAGGAGGCCTGCATGGATGAAGAAAGAGCTCCTGACCAAACTCAAACACAAAGGGAAGCACAAGAGGGTGAAAGCAAGGGCAGGTAACCCAGGAGGAATACAGATGCATTGTCTGAGCATCTAGGGATGAAGGTCGGAGAGCTAAAACCCAAATGGAACTGAGTCTGGCCAGGGATGTCAAAGACAACAAGAAGAGCTTGTCCAATTACATTGGCCACAAAAAGGTGGACGAGGGAACATGTGGGGCCATTGCAGTCCCCTTGGCATCCACTGACTTGTCTTTCCCTGGAGCTGATGGCAAGGCACGGGGGCCCCTGACTCCCCCCATCCCCAAGCATGTTGGAGCTGGGACCAGGTCCTTGGGGAGCTGGTGGTTGAGGAAGGACATGTGTGTTATTAGGTGCCCTGGGGCAGCTGGGAAAAGGGGGACCCTTCCAGCACAGCTGATGGTCATGTGCGTAGCCATGGCTGGGGGCTGTCGGGAGCTTGTCTGCATGGCAGCTTGGCAGAGGGGCTGGGACCAGGGCTGGCCCCAGCCAGGATGGCGCAGCAGGAGTTCCTCTCCCTCAGCCTCAGGGTCCTACCCTGGGATCACCCAGCCTCACACCAGGAGGAAGAAGAGAGAGGATGCACCCTGCCCCACCTGTGCCCCCTCCCTTTCCAGGCTGGGTGACACCCGGCAGCTGAGGTGGCAGATGAGGGTGGCAGGGGGCTCAGGGTGTCTTCCCTGGGTCCAGTCCCCTCTGCCATGCACCCTCAGAGCCCTCCATCCTGCCAGCATCTGACTGCAGAGGTGCTAATTAACACACAACCCTCATTAATAACATCCTACATGCACACCCCCAGCTAGAGCCCCCCCACCTCAAAGGGAGGCTTCGCTGTCCCTCCGGCATCCCAAGCACAGCCGTGGCCTCCCCATACCCTGCAGGTGCTTGCTCCCCTCTGCTCTTTGTGTGTCATGTGGCCTCTCCGTGGCCACTCTGCTCCCAGCAATTCAGTGATTCCAGCCGCAGCTGCCCTGACACCACAATGATGGCTTCCAGTCCTGGAGCCAAGCTGGGGACACGTCATCCCAGCCCCACCAGAACTATTCCAGTCCCCCGATCAGGTGAGGCCCACCCGGGCTGGGGCGGGGGGCAGCAGAGAAGGGGGGCCCAAATAGATGTCCCTGCCAGAGGAGCTCCCAAGAGCAGAGGAGGGAGAGCCTAATGCTGGAAAGAGAGAGAAGGGGGGGAGGGAGGACCCCAAAACCAAAGCACGAGAGAGGGGGTAGCAAGGGGGAAGCCTCAAGGCCAGAGCAGGACAGAGGAAGAACCAAAGGCAAGGAGACCAGCAGACCCCTGCAGCCAAACCAGTCCAGAACAGTCCCAGGCTTCCTACCCACCTCTCAGCTCAGTCTTCATGGTTTGCATTCCTTCCCACGTGTCCAGGCTCTCCACTGGCCCCAGACAGCCATGCACGTGGGCTACACAGGCATTCTCCCCCTGTCCCCTGGCTCTGGGACCTGCTTCAGGGACTGGGACCAGCCTGGAGCACCCCAGTCGTCCTGGTTTCGGCTGGGATAGAGTTAATTTTCCTCCCAGCAGCAGGCACAGCACTGTGGTTTGGGTTTAGGATGGGAATAACGATCACTCACTATGGTTCAGTTGGTGCTGAGCAGGGCTTACACGAGGCAAGGACTTTCTACCTTCCCCTGCTCTGCCAGGGGCACAAGGAGCTGGGAGGGGGCACGGCAAGGACAGCTGACCCCGACTGGCCCAAAGGCTATTCCATACTGTATGGCATCATGCCCATTATAGAAACTGGGGGGGCTGGCCAGGGGGCAGTGACCAATGCTCGGGGACTGGTGGGGCGTCAGTCGGCGGGGTGGTGAGCAGTCGCATTGCTTGTTTTTTCCCAGGTTTTGTTTCTCTCTCATTATTTTCCTTTTCAATACAATTTTTGTTATCATTATCATCACCACGATTTCAATTATTAAACTGGTCTTATCTGAACCCACGAGTTTTCTTACTTTTGCTCTTCTGATTCTCCCCCCCATCCTACTGGGGGGAGGGTGAGCGGGCGGCTCTGTGGTGCTTGGTTGGGGCTAATCCACAACACCAGCACAAGGCAGATGGGCGCACTGGCGCGGGGACAGGGGCTACGATGCAGGGAGGGGATCCTTCCCAGAGAGGGCTTTATGCACGTGCCAAGGGCTGTGGCTGGGACATTCAGACCCTTATGGGGAGACACATAGGGAGCCTGCAGGCCTGGAAGAGGACAGGGAGGCTGGATCTGCTTGTCACCAGAGCTGGGTCTTTCCTTCCCCAGTGGGCACCCCTTGGAGCCAACCTTGGATTGGGATCCCCCCCAGTGTTGGGCCACAACTGGCAGCTTTCCAGTCTCCATCCACTCCATGTACATGGGGCTGCCCCAAAGCCAAAGCACCCCGCGGCTCCCCTCCACATGCACCCTGGTCCCCCTCTCCCAGCGGCGCATCCCCCAGTGGGGTTGGTAGCCAAGGTGGCACCCTCGTCCTCCCTGCCCGCCAGGTCCCTGCAGGCGGGCCCAGACTGGGCTGGGACCCATGGTCCTGCAGCACATGACAGGCACACAGCAGGTTCTTAACGGCTTTATTAGTTTGTTGGGTCTTCCAACGCAGTAAATCCTCTCTACAGCAACAGGTTAGTGAGCTCCAGTTCACATATTGCCGTCTCATGAGTGCTGCGGCCTCGATGCCGCCGTGACAAAATCAGGTTGCGCTCAGACAGAAAAATGCATTAAATTCCACTGTGAGTGGGAAAAAAGGAAAACCAACAAAAATCAAAAGAACCAACCACCAGGGCAAACCAAACCAACCAATAAAACCAAAGGGAGGAACCGAAAGCAAGCACTGCCAGACCACCTCCAGGGGAACCACACTGCACCACTTGGACGAGAATGCAAGGGGGAATGAACCCAGACAGGCTAGGGACCGGACAAACCTTTATATATATTATGTATAGATATTTATATATAGATCATCTGGAAGGATACGCTGAGAAAACAAGAGCTCGCAGTGGTATCTACAGTAAAAAGGAGCTTTGTCGCCTTCAGAGTCACACCAAAAAGGAAGCACACAGCAGAACAAAGGGGGAGACAAAGGGGGACATTGGTGTTTCAGGGGGGGTGTCATTCAATAGGGGAGGGGCTAGGCAGGGCACAGGTCTCGGGGCCAAAAGCCCCTGTACACCCATTGGGAGCCCCAGGACCCCTATGCCCCTCACTGGGGAGCAAGCACAGAGGGGTCTGGGGGGAGTGAGTGCTTTTGGCGGGCTGGGTGGGACCTGCTCCTGGTGGGCTGGTTCTGTTTGCCCAGATGGTAGCACCCATTGGGTCCCCTGCAGGTCCCTGCTTGGGTCCCCCACGGACCACCCACAAAGACCTGAACACCAATTGCCAGAGCTGGGGCCTCCCTCACCCTGGGTGCAGGAGGACCTGGGCTTTGCTGCCCGCAGGGCGGGCCAGGGGTGGCAGCAGCAGCTGGGTGGCCAATGGTGGGGTTACGCCATGACATGGCTCTCCACACTGAATGCAAGAGGCTGGATCCACCTGGAGCCGGTGGCTAGATGGGGCCCCACAGTTTGGGGGGAGCCAAGCCCTTGAGAGGTGTCCCGCTGAGTGTGCAGGCGAGATGCTGGGGTGGGGGAGTGTGGATCTGGGGGGCTGTGGTGGGGCTGGGCCAGCTCTGTGGGCAAAGCTGGATGGTGGGGTGCTCCCCACGTCCCATGGGTCACCCCACGCTTCCAGCACCTCATGGTGACACACCCTGCAGGGCAGAGGGTGCTGAGGGCTTCCCAGCATTGTGGGGGGGTGTCTCGTCTTATTGCTAATGGCTCCACTGTGGTGACACCCACAGGCTGTGGCAACACTGGAGGGGGATTTGCCATGTGACATTCCCAAACCTGGTGGCCTCTGAGCCCTGGTGGCCTCAGACCAAGAGCTGGAAGTGATGCTGCCAGCGTGGCAGTGTCTGAGTGAGCCAGGGCGTGCGGCACCCCCTGCCCCCACTGCCTTCTGGAGCAGGTGGCAATTGTCCTTCTTGCAGCAAGGGATGGTGTGGGCAGAGGCAGGGGGACCCCTGTGCCAACCTCCTGCCCCTATGACTTCTGGAGCAGGGCTGAGCCTTCCCCCCCCTGCCCCGGGGCAGCCCTCGGGGTGCATGACCAAGGTGAGGGGACAGTTTGGGGTTCAAGTTCTCACAACACTCAGCCCGCTCTGGGACAGCAGGTCCTGGGGGTGCTGGGGGACCCGTGCTAGGGGAGGGCTGGCAGAGAGAAATGGGAGCTGCATCCCCAGGAAGGGCCCCATGGCCACCCAACGAGCGTCACTCCCCATCTCCATCTTCCTTCTGGCTTGGCCAGCTATCATTTGATCTCGGGGGGCCAACCTACTTCCTATGTCCTCTCCACATCCTGCTATCCTGCTCCATCCCACCATCCTGTCCCCATCTCACCACCCTGCCCCTGCTGCCCATCCTGGCCCCAGCCCCCTGCCGCGCACCCTCCCAAGCCAGGGGCAAGCCGATGCCAGGGAGGGTGAGGACCAGTGCAGATCCAGAAGTGCCTGCTGGGCGAAGCCAGAGCCGGAGCCGGGAGGCAGCGAAGTGCAGCCCCCCTCCTTCTCCGGTACCAGACAAGGGGATGAGGCCAACAGCAAAGAAGACAAATCAACCCCAAAGGAGCAAGGGCCCTGGTGGAGAACATCCACGGGGCGGGTGGGTGCTGGCAGGATGCTGACGGATGGAGATGGCTCTGGAGGAGATGTCGGCGGCAGGCGTGGACCTCAGCACGATACCTCCATGGTGTGGTTGATCTGCCCCATGGCCTCAGTGCTCTCTGAGTGGGTGCAGGCGCGCGGGCGGGTGCCATCCACCGAGCTGGCACTGGTGAGGGAGGCTGTGCGGGAGCGTGCCAGGCGGGTCATGCTGGCAGATGGCACTGCACGGGCACAGAGAAATGGCCGGGATGCTCAGCATCCTCCCAAAGACAGCGGGACCTGAGCCGACATGGCATCACACAAGCAAAGCCACCAGTCCTGCTCCCCGATGTGAGCGACCCTGGGCACAAGCTTGCAGCATGCGGTGCTGTGACAACATGAGCAGCTCCAGGTTGGCAAGGGATAGCAGGGCAGGGACGGGGCACCCTGGGACAGGCTGCACACTGGGCACATCTCCCAGGCAGGCGGCCACGGGGCATGAGGCGGTGGGGACCCCTGGCCGCCGTGCTCCAGGGAAGGGGCAAGCAGGGATGGGAGCTCTCATGGCTCCCAGGGCTGTGCAGGGGAAGGTGACACCCTCCTCCAGGTGGGATGCCCAGCGGGCACAGTTCCTGACCAGCTGGAGGAGAGCACAGTGGGCACACTGCCAGGACTTCTCTGAATGCCATCTCTGAGCCCCCAGCCCTGGCTCAAGGGACCATCTCAGGCAAAGCGGAGCGAGGCAGAGGGCACCTGGCTGGGAAGGGCCAGCCCTGCACCCAGGCTGCTCCCAGAGGTGCCCAGGCAGCTCAAGGGCACAGGCCAGGTGGGCACCATGCAGCAGCGGGCACAGGCCGAGCAGCACTGAGCAGTACCTGTGCCTCCACTCAGCCTCCGATCCTTCAGATGGGCAACTGGCAGGGGTGGAGCGGGAGAAGGGCAGGGAGGGCAGAGAGAGAGCATCAGCAACGCTGGCTGCTCCGCGGGGCCAGGACCCCCCACCCAGCCCCACCTGTGCACACACATGGACCTGCATGTGTGCACACCTACACACATGCATGTGCACCTGGACCTGCAAACACACACACGTGTGTACATGGGCCTTTGTGCATGTACATATGCAGCTATGCACACAGACCTGCACACACGCACACACACGTGCACACACACGGCCCCTGCACATCTGTGTGCACATGCACAGCCCCTGCCTGTCTACACACATGTACACACTGAGCCCTCATACACATCTGTGCGCACACACATCCTGCACACCCCACGCCCCCACACACACTGCCTGTACACCCCACACCCCTGCAAACACACACAGCCCGCACACCCCAAGCCCCTGTACACCCCGAGTCCCTGCAAACACACACAGACACCTCGTGCACCTGCACGTGTAACGGCACAGACACATGTGCATCAGGAGGGGTGCCAGGCTCCTCTACCGTGGCAGGGTCAGCACACGCACACACATGTGCATACATGTGCACATGCAGGCACACGCCAGCCCCGTGCCCAGCCCCGGCACTCACTGTAGCCCATGCCTTGCAGGAAGTACTTGAAGGCTTCGGTCAGCTTGCCGGGCTGCGGGGAGAGAGCAGGGTGAGCTGCGGCAGCACTGGGGTGGAGATCCCTGCTCAGCCCCAAGCTGCCTCTGGCAGCCCCTGAGCAAGAGCCCTGCGCCCACCTCAGTCCATCCCCTGCTAGCCAGGGACAGCACCAGTGCATGTCCCAGGGCCCAACATACCCAGTTAACTGGGGAAATTAGGGGGGGCTCACCTGTGTGACCTGGGGCAGCCCACCAGAGTCAGCCATCTGCAGAGAGAAGGTCCTGCTTAGTTTGGGAGGGTGCCTTTGCCACCCACCCGCCCCCAGCCCCATAGCTAGGATGGACCTGGAATGGGGAGATGGGGACACCCTGCAACCCTGGGGCAGAGGGCAATGGGGCACGTCATGGGCAGCAGGGACCACCCAACTGCCCCGTTGCCACCCACCTACCTTCAGGAAGGTGGTGTTGGTGGGATCCAGCTTGGAGTTGCACTCCACCTGTGGGCAAGAGGGATGACGTTAGCACCCTGGGGTTCCCCGAGTTACCGCCCCTGGCCCTTGGCCCCCCAGCTGGCACATGCCTCCCCAGCCAGTAGAGATGGGGCACGAGGCGAGCCCTGAGCCTGCAGAGCCACCACCCCTTGCCTTGGGACGGGGGGGACCTTCCTCCTGCAGGCAGGGTCTGGGCGGGGGGGGGGCAGAAGGGGAGGGGAAGGGGACTGGTGAGGCACCCTGTGTGCCATGCGTGTGCACAAGTGCATGAGTGTGGTCGTGTGCAATGCACAGGCGTGCACGTGCGGGGGCGGAGGGGGCAGTTCCATGTTACGTACAAATGCAGCCACCCACACAGCAATTGATTGTGCAAGCGTGGGCAACCACGTGGACGCATCAGCTGCTGTTCATGGCCAAGCAGGGAGTGTGCGCGCTGTGAGCACGTCCGGACGCATGAGGAAGGGGAGGTTTTTTCCAGGTGTGGCAACCAGTCAGAGGTGCACAAGAGCCCACAGGAGCAGGCAGGTTTGCACGTGAGCATGCTCCCGCACGCAGGCAGTGAACACGAGCATGCCCACACGTGAGCCCTGTCTGCATGCCACCCTGCGGGCACGACCCCATCACTCACCACCCCCTCTTCGGCAGGCGCGTTGTCTCCGACCACCAGCATCACGGGGCAGCTAGAATTGAGAGGAGGAAGGGGCACAGTCAGGGCTTGGCCTGGGTGGACTCCACCGCCCTGGGACCCCCCCATGTCGTGCCAGTGTGAGTCTTACCGCAGTGTCTTGGCATTGGGCACAGTCCCAGGGCGGTTGATGTCCAGATCCCTGCGGCTGATGGAGGAGAAAGAGGGCCAGTGTGAACCCACAGGCAGGTGCTGCCACCAATGCCATAGTGCAAGAGCTTGGGCACCCTGGATCTGGGAAGGAGTACCCTGCCCCGCTCTCCTGGCACCCTGTGGATGGAGGCCCCCCCACAGCCATCTCTGCTGTGACCTGAGCAAGGCCCACACTGGAGGATGCGGCACCCAGCAGAGCAGAAAGGCTCCCAAACCCCCTGCAATGCCTGGGACAGCATCTCTGCCCCATTCCCTGGACCTGCGCCAGCAGCCAGCACAGGGGGAGACCAGGGGACGTGCACCCACGGCCACGGCTCTGGGACGTGGCAAGGCTCTGGCGCAGGTACCACCACTCCCGCATCCCTGGCCAGCGCTGGTGGCCAGCTTTGCATGGCTGCCTGCCTGCGCCAGAGGGTGATGGCAGCACCCAGAAGGGGCCAGGGCCCCCACGGTGCCCGCGAGGCCGCCTGCCAGCACTGCAGCCCCTCGCCCTGGTGCGGGCAGGGGGCCGCCAGCTGGCCAGGCCTCCCAGGGTGCTCACCCGTTGTACATGTTGAGGAAGAGCTGGAGGTTGAACTGGTTCACCACGCTGCCGATCTGCTGCCGGTAGCTCTGCACCAGCTCTGTGTTGTTCACCAGCTCTTCCTGTCCCGGTGGAGGACAGAGGTCAGGGTGGGTGCTACTGGGTGCCACAGAGCCCCCGCTCCCCCCGGCCTGCCCGCACCATGCCGGCTGGCGGGGCAGAGGGGGGAATGCTGGCCAAGGCAGCGGCAGTGCTGCAAGCAATGGGCCCAGGGCAGGACATGGGCACGGGTCATGCGCTCACCGAGGCTTGGCCCCGGATCAGGCGGGAGGGACACAGGCAGGGCTTGACTGACCCCATCCCAGGGCATGGGGCAGGCTGGCAGCACCCGGCAGGCAAAGCGGGGTGCAGCCTGGCTGGGATGCCAGGGTGGGGTGGGGGTGGGGGAGCAGTGGCAGGGGGCCGGCAGGACGCGCAGCCCTTACCTGGCTGAAGAGGTGGGAGAGGACGGTGTCTGGCAGTGTGCTGGTGAGGCCCGAGAGCTGAAGGGGGAGCAAAGGGAGTTAAGCACTGCTGCGGCTGGCCCCTGCCACGGGGAGCCACCAGAGCTGGGGCTGGGCCGGGGCGGGGGGGGGGCAGGGCCCTGCCCACCTTGGCAGCTGCCCAGTCAATCCAGCCTTTGCCATTGGGGTCGATGTTCATGAGGACCAGTCCTTCCACCAGGTCAGGGAAGATGAGCTGCGGCGAGCAAGGGGGGGGTGATGCTCAGCAGGATGGAGAGATGCACCCAGGGCAGCCCCCCACCACCACCACTGCCTGGGCATTGCACAGGGCAGGTGTGGCCCCGTCCTGGGAGTGATGGGAGACCTGTGGCAAGACTGCCTGGCCACCGTGGCCATGGCACTGCCACCCCCGGTCCCCCGGCCCTCCAGAAGCCTTCACAGCAGCATGGCCTGCCCCAGGGCATCCCCTCCTGCTCTTCCCCATACCCCTGCAGGTACAGGCAACTCAGGGCCAGCCCATTCCAGCCCCAGGCTCACCGCAAACTTGGCCAGCACGTAGGCTCCTGCCCCAACACCGATCCCGATCACGTACTTGAACCTGGAAAGCGGAAAAGTGCGTATTGGGGGGACGGTGGGCACCAGCAGGGGTTCCCTGGGGACCCCTCCACCAGCAGCATGGGGCACAAGACATGCAGGGTGCCACCTTACAGGGACAACTCCCCCAACCCCAACCCCTTGCCTCCTGCCCATCTCTAGGCCCAGCACCCTCAGCCAGCAGCAGTGGAGGAGAGGCTGACTCACCCAAAGTGCTGCACCACGCTGGGTAACATGGCTGCCAGCTGGTCCATGGATGGGTACTGGTATCTGCAGCACAGGGAGGCAGGGGACGGCGGCTGTGGGACCTCCGCAGAGTGGGAAGGCTGGGGCAGGGCAGCTGGGCTGCCTGAAGCGGGCAGGGAAATGCCGCCCACCCATCGCCCACCCTGGGCCAGCCGGCTGCCTCGGGCTTTGGCACGGCCCGGAAGGAGCCGCAGGCAGGGCCCAGCTGCCCAGGCAGCAGCAACCCAGCAGGCAGGGGTGGCATCCCCACGGGCACAGTGAGCCCCCGACGCTGGCACCTACCCCTGAGGGAACTGGGAAGCTCCGGCCTGCTGGCCCGGCGCGTCCACATGGCACACCACAAAGTGCTTTGTGATCTCCTGCATGTCCTCGTAGTTGAAGAACGTGTTGAAGCAAAGCTTGTCTGTCAAAGGGCAGGCAGGCGTCAGTGCCCAGGCGGCCCAGCACCAGGGCCTGATGGGCCAGGGGAGCGCCAAGTGGGGTCACCCACTCTCCTGCTGCCCTTCAGCCAGGAGGTGACAGGCCATCAAAGCCCTCCCATCCCCTTCCCTTCAGGCTCCTCGGCCCCACAGTAGAGACCACAGCCACTGGTAGCAAGGGCTGCATCGCTACTGGTACTGGGAGGCACGGGGCTGGATGGACACAGCCAGGAAGATGAGGAGTTTGGGGGGAGCCTCACCTGCTTGGATGCACGGGACCAGGGGATGCAAAGCCCAGAGCTGCAGGAGCACCCGGTGGGCAATGGGATTGCAGCCTGGAGTATTATCAGCCCTGTCCAAAATCCCCAGAAAGGGTTCAAGCAAAGACGGGATTTGGGAAACAGTCAAAGAAGCAGCCCCAGTGCTGTGGACAGGCCACCACCATCGCAGCAGGATAGAGCCATTGCCAAGGCCTGGAGGGGCCCTGCCCTATGGCATCGGTGCCATGACATCCCTCCCGAAACAGGGGGGCGAGGCAGGGTATATGGTCCATCTCAACCCCCACAGCACACCCCCAGACGCGAGCATGCTGCTGCGATGGCGAGGCAGCTCACAGGACATGCCAGTGACAGCCACCACGGCCAGTGGATGGGGAGATGTGTCCCCCTGCTCATGGAGCGCAAGGCAGCGACCACGGGGGGCACAGTCTAGGGCAGGGCTCTGGCCTGCGGCCCAGAGGCTGCAGGCTTACAGAGAGTGCAGCATCCCCCCATCCAGAGCCCTGGCTCAGGTCCTTCCCTGCTATTCCCCACCTCCGTCAGCCCCAGTGATGCCCTGCCACCAGCCAGGGCCGTGCTCCAAAATGGGCAGGCGGTGGCAGCAGGGACTGGCCCAACATCCCCCACATCGCATCCCTGCTTGGCATGGGCAGGTGGGCAGCCGGCACAGTGGGGGTCAAGCCCTCCTGGTTGTGCCTGACCCGGGCTTTGGGTTCGGCTGAGTACTCAAACCCTCCTGGTGCTTTCAGATGCCTGGGGAGACCCAGTGCAGCCTGGGGACCCTCGATGGAAGGAGGCAAAGGAGCAGAGCCGGGGCTGTGGCTGATGTCCTGGCACCCCTGCAGCCCACAGCCCAGGGACCAGCACTCACGGTTGAGGCCCACATCGTGGTACGTCAGGATGGCCGGGCAATTCCCTTTGGGCGAGCCCCGGATGACCACATGCAGCAGCCCATAGGGGGTCTCAATGTCGTGTTCCTGGGGGAAGAGGAGGGATGGGGTGACGCGGGCCTGCCCCAAGACAGCCTCTCCTGCCCCAGCATCCCACCCCTCACTGCAGCTTCCCCAGGTGACCAGGTCCCACAGGAGCACAGGGGAAAGAGGAGCAGTGGCCCAGGGAAAAGCCAGCTCTGGGCATCCTGGTGGTGGCAGAAGGCAGGAAAAATCACACAAAAACGCTCCCAGCCTCCACCGATTCCCCCAGGGGAGGGGAGAGAAAAGTAAAGGAAAGGGAAAAGGGGAAAAGGGGAAAAGGGGAAAAGGGGAAGAGGAGAAGGAAGGGAAGGGGAAGGGGAAAGGGGAGAGGAAAAGGGGAAAAGGGGAAGGGGAAGAGGAGGGGGAGGAGGAAAGGGGAAAGGGAAAAGGGAAAAGGGGAAAGGGAAAAGGGAAAAGGGGAAAGGGGAAAAGGGAAAGGGGAAAGGAAGGTGAGGGGGAGGGGGGAAGGGGAAGAGGAAGGGGGAGGGGGAGGAAGGGGGGGAAGGGGGAGGAAGAGGAGGAGGAAGAGGAGGAGGGGAAGGGGGAGGAAGAGGAGGAGAGGGAGGGGAGAGGACTTGGGATAGGATAATAGGATTTAGGATTGGACAGGTGTATCATGGGATGGGATCAAGGGATAGAGGTTTGGGATGGGATGGGATGGGATGGGATGGGATGGGATGGGATGGGATGGGATGGGATGGGATGATCCAAGAGGGCTTGGGAGAGGAGGGTGGTGGGATGGGACAGGTGGACCATAGGATGGGACAGGAGATCACTGGGGGCCTGAGACAGAGGGAGTTTTGGGAATGGGGTGGGGGATCACAGCATGGCCCAGTTGGCCTGGACTTGCTGTGCCAGGGACAAACAGGCAGTGGTCAGAACTGGACACCAGCCAGGAAACGCTGCAGCCTGATCCCAAAATTACAGCTAAACTAACTTTAAAATCCCTTGGTCTGAGCTGGCTGTGCCCCCATGCAGAGCACAGGACTGCCCCGTACCTCAGCTTACGTGGCTGAGAGGGCTCCAGCCTGGCCTTCATGGCCATCGTCCCCAGCCACCAGGGGAAACTGAGGCTGGCCAGGGCACCGCCTGGGGATGAGGGACCAGAGGTGCCTGTGCCTGCCAGCCAGCCCACTGGCAGTGACCTTGAAGCTGGGCTCTGGTGGATGCGGTGGCACTGTGTGCTGAGCAGGGCCAGGCCAGGATGCTGGCGGGTGCCCAGCCGGCATGGTCCTTGCTGCGGGATGGGTGGGTGGGGAGCAGGTACGTGGATGTTCCCGCAGCTTGGGAGTCACCAAGGACTCCAAAGGACACCAGCCTCAGGTGGGAGGAACCGCCTGAGGACAGGGCCTCCTCACTGCAGTGCCTCCCCTGACCGAGATCTGCTGTCCCTAGGGGGACACAGCACCCAAGGGCAGCTCAAGGGCTCTGTGGGTACAACAGTTAGCTCCCCAGGGGCACCCTGACCCCAGCCCTCGGCCACAGCTGCCCCTCCACTCCCCAGGGCTGGATCGGGTCGCAAGTTGTGAGTGGGGACACCCCCCCCACAACAACGGGTGGGGAAACTGAGGCAGGGGAAGGGCCCTGCCCAAGGTCACAGAGCAGGAGCATCCATGTGGGCTGATCCTGGGCACAGGGCTGCCTTCTTGCCATCCCTGTGCCCACAGTCCCCATCACAGCCCCAACAGCTCAGCCTGCAATCCCACCCCAAAATCACGCACCCAGGGTGGGGGCTCCCTCCCCAGCGCTGCCACCCCCCCACTGCCCGCCAAGCCAAACACATCCCTGCCCACAGAGCAGCCTCCGCAGCGTTGCTGGGTACCATAGCCCTGCTGTTTGCTGCAAGGATGCTCGCTGCAGGGGAGAGGCTAAGGATGCAGGCAGCGGGGAGGGGGGAGGGGAATGACAACCCGTGGCCCCAGTGGGGAGGGGCACAGGGGTCGCAGGCCCCACAAGTGCCTGAGAAAGCCCAGCCCTGCCCAGGTTACGCACTGACCGCTGCAGAGCTCCACCTTGCTCGCCCCCCCGCCTCACCAGCCTGTTGCCATCGGGTGTTGCCATCGCCACAGAGGCCAGAAAGCACCCGAGTGATTGCTTCAAAGCAGCCAGAGACCCCCTCCCTCTGCAGCGCTGGGGGTGGGGAGGGGGCAGTGTGCCTCCCCCACCAGCAGCCAGCCCCAGCGCAGCCTGCAGCCACTGCACTCCCACCTGCAGCCTTGGCGCAGCATCTCTGCCGCGCTCGGGAAGGACACGCTCAAGGACAGCATGTCCCCGAAACCTGCGGCACGCCAGGGATGCGGCGGTGGGGCTGGGGGAAGGCAGAGCTCCCCAGCAGCAGGTCCCCCCCGTACCAATGCCTGCCCAGCCCATGCCAAGCCCTGCTGGGTGCAAAGGTCCAGCCTGGGCAAGCAGAGAGGTAAAGGGGCAAAACCCCCTGGGAAGGGAGGGCAGCCAGCCCAGGAGCGGTGGTACCTACCCCATCCCAGCACTCAGGCATGGTGAGGCGCCGGGTAGATGAGGGCGTGAGGGCAGGGTGGGCCGAGCACGGTGTCCTGGCGTGAGATGCAGCGCTGCAGCGGGCCAGGGTGCAGCAGAGCTCTGCGCTGGCTCAGCCCCTTGCCACGATTTATAGCAGAGCCCCAGCCCTGTGCTGAGCCCTCCCTCGCCCTTCCCCCATGACGCGCAGCCCTGCAGGTTTGGCCTCCATTGCAGGCAAGCGCTCGATGGAGCCAGCACTCAGCCATTGGCTGCGCGGGGATTATTCATGCTCCAATTGGCCCCAGACACCCTTGTTGATGAAGAAAAAAAATGCCTGGCACCGATCGGTACCTGCTCCATCTTCCCTCCCCCGGCAGGCAGAGGCAGGCAGGGGTGCCTGGACAGGGCTGCAACTCGCACCCCTCGCAGCACACGAGCATCGTCACAACAGGGCCTGGCAATGCTCGCCCGCACCCATTGCATGCGCCCACATGGCTCTGGCCCCACACAAACGCAGGATCATGCTCGAGCCTGCAGCCGCCCAGGGCAAGGCCCTGCAGCAACATGCGGGCACTGGGACGCACACATGGGAACAGGCATGGGGACACACAGAGTGCAGGGGGGAAGGACGTGGCAGGCCAGGCAGAACCACATCCTCCCACACTCTGTGCATGCAAACTCTGGAAAAATACATACAATGACCACACTGAAGCATGTGCACCCTACAGAATGCTGGCACGTACTCCCACGGGGCCAGCCCCCGCATGTCTGCGTCGGTACGTGTTCCTGGGCACACATGTGCATGGTCACGCTGCATCCTTCTCCCATGTGCCTAGCGTGTGTGCCATGGCCATCACCCATGCCCATGGACGCACAACAACCTGCACACATGCAGAACCTTGTATGCAAATGCACAGCAGGGCACACGCGTGTACGCATGTGAGCGCTGCCCAAATACCTCACCCAGCAGCACAGTCATCCCATCTGCTGCAGGATGCTGGCACGCAGGGGATGTGTAGGATTTAGCCCCAGCCTGGACACTGCCAGCGGCAGGTCAATAAGTTGCGGGAAAGACCACCCAGTAGCGCTGAGGGGTCAGATCCTGTCCCTGGGACAACACCTGCTGCGTGCGCACACACGTGCATGTGCATTCCCATGTGCAGGCAGATGCTTACCGCCCTGATTCCAATGAGGCTTCACAAGTGGGTGAGTCCATCTGCCTGCAGCTTGCACCCATGGGTGGGCTCCCATGGCCCCAGAACCCCCCAGCAGGCTGTGGATGCCATCCCCTTGCACCCTGCCTGCCCCTGCCCAGCCCAACACTGCTGCCTGTCTCAGCACAGCCGGCACCGGAGCCGCTCTAGCACCTCCAGCACCCCCCAAAGGGGCTGGCAAGCCACGTGCCAGTGCTGGAACAGGGGGGCGTCCAGCAACAACCCTCCAGCCTCCCTGGATGCTCCACGCCCGCCAGAGCCTGCTCTCGCCTCTGCACTGCTCTTGCCCCAGCAGCCTGCTGCGCCTTGCTTCCACCATGCCCCAGCACACGCCACAGCGTGGGCAGAGCATCTGGCTGCCACCACCAGCACATGCGCAGGCTTTTCCACGCAGCCAAGCCCTCAGCTTCACCCAGCGGGCTTGTTCCTGCGGAGTCTCTGATGCCTCATAACAGGGCTGAGCCACTTTTACCTGGGCAGAGCCCTGGACAAACGATCACCCAGAGCTGGTGGGGAGCCACTGTGTCTTGCAAACAAGTCAGGGCTGGGCAGCCAAGGGGCCTGGGTGTGGGAGAAAGGAAGGACAGACAGAGAGGCAGCGGGACAGCATCCACCCTGCCTCCACCAAAGAGGCTTCCTCCCCTCTGCATTGCGTTGTCCTGCAGGGAGCGCAGACCCACGCCCAGGGAGACGCAGCCTTGCTAAGGAAGGGCTGTGCTGAAGGGCAGCCCAGCTCCCGCACTGTTCCTGGCACATGTACAAAGCCACTCATGAGCGCAGGGGCTGTTTTTGATTTCCTCAGCCCTGCTGCCTGTGGAGCCAAAGAGCACGAGCAGCCACAGCCTCAGGAAAAAGTAAGAGAGGCAGAGAGGCATGAGCAGGCAGCAAAGAGACAGAAGGTGGCAAAATAGAGGGGAGAAGGAGCGGAGAAGCCAAGGTGAAGTAAGGCACAAATGCAAGGGGGCAGCAGGGAGGCAGGAGGGCTGAGCAAGGCTGACTCCACTTGAATGGCATCGGCGCCCCACTGGCTACTAGCCCATCTGCCTGGCAGGTGGCCCAAACCTCCAGCAGGGCCAGGGCAGAGCTACCTGCCCCCCTGCACTCCCACACCTTGGTTTATGCCAGCAGCCCCACGGATGTTACTTGGGCGGGCAGGCATCTCAGCAAGGGCTCTGGGGAGGAGCAGAGGGACGGTGCAGGGCTGAGCTGGGGACTGAGCCTAGGAAAGGGGGTAAGATCCCCCCCAGGAAGGACAGGCAGCCCCTAGCCTCTGCAGGGAACCAACCCATGACATGCTGGGGTGGGGGAGAGGAGGGGGTTGTCCTGGCACAGCCTGGGAAGCTCATCCCATTCCCACCCTGAGGTTCTTGGAGGGAAACCACGAGGGCACAGGGCCTGGCTGGTTTGGGAGAAGCCACCTTGATCCTTGCCCAGTTCATTTTTTTTAGGTACCGAGGGCATGCAGGCACATCGCTGTGGCATTTGCCATCTGGACCCACTCCACCTGGGCACCACCAGGGACACAATTCAGCATCACTGTGGGCCAGTCTCTGAAATACTGGCATGCAGAGATTGTCCTGGGAGAGTCATCACTCTGACACACCCTGCGTGCTAACCCAGCCGTGCCCCAGCACAGCTGAGCAGGGGCCATGCTGGTGCCCACAGCCCACAGCAGCTCCAGGCAGTCTGGCACTGCCGCCTCCATCCTTGCCCTTGCTTTGGTGACACCAGGAGGTTTGGTTTCCCCTCCAATGGCCAGCAGGGACCCTGAGCAAGCAGGGCAAGGAACAGCCAAGACCTGCACACCCTGCCGCTCCCAGCCCCAGCATCTCACCAGCTTTGGAGCTGCTGGGAAGGGCAGCTTTTCTTTTCCAATGCTGCCATTTTTGAGTAATTCTGTGGCCCCCAAGAGGGCCAAATCTCCTGCTCTGTGAACCACAGCAGCCACCACCCAGCACCCGGATGAAAGTCCTTGCTCCCCGCCCAGCTGCACCCTGCCACATGCCTGGGCTCTGCTTGGGGTCTGCCAAAATGGGGACCTGGGCTCCCCTGCCCCTCCCCTGGGATGAATTAAATCCGGATTTATTTCATCCTTGCAGATACCGCTGTTGCAGTGCCAGGCCAGGCAGGGCTCAGCCAGCACCACCCGAGCCCTCCCTCCCAGCGCTTCCAGCCACTGGCAAAGCAGCAGCATCCAACCTGATGCCAGTCACTGGTGTCCCCTGGGAGGGCAGATGCTCTGGGAGAGGGACAGGCAGCAAGCTGGTGCCCAGCAGCCCCACTACCCTCCCTCCCCACCGACCGTCGCCCTGGCCTGGTGCGGGACGAGCTTGTGCAGAGGTGTGAGAGCGATGAAGACCAATGCAGGAGCCAGGCACCAGCCGAGCCCCTGCAAGCCCCAAGGCCAGGCCATGGGGCTTCTCTGAAGGGGCAGAACAGGGGCACCAGGCAAGCAGGAGCCAGCCAGGGGAGCAGGGGGCCCCACTCTGTGAGAGAGGGGCAATGCCCCAGCCCTCCAAAAAAGAAAGAGGCTTTCAAACATCCTTATGTAAGCAGGGAGCTGGAATCGCCCAGGAAACCATTGCCATGGCAATGGCAGAGGGGCTGGGAAAGCAGCTCAGCCCTCCTGAGAAGAAATCGCCTGTTTTAAAGAGGTTTTGTCCCCAGCCAGTTGCCAAGTACCCGCCAGCCACATCCAAGCACCGTAGCAGAGCACGCCTGGCAGCAACCCCTGTCCTCCTGCCAGGGATCACGATGGAGCTGCAGCCCCACGCAGGCGCTGTCCCCCCATGGAATGGGGGGACAACAACAGCCCTGGGTCCGCCTAGTGCCCTGCAGCCTTCCCCCACTGCAGGCTGCTGCTCCTCGCAGGACCCAGGGATGGGGTCGCACCCCGTGGCTGGTCCTACCTTCCAGTCCATGTCCACAGAGGAGAGGAAGACATCTAAGTTCTCCTGGGGAGAGAAGGAGCCGTCAGGGACAGAGACATCCCCCTGCCACCCCTTTCTCCCACAGCGTCCTCCTCCCACCCACCTCGTGAAGGCCCCTGACACCAGAAGCACCCACGCCCCGGGGCAGTGCTGGCTGCAGGGGGACACAATGCCCACGTACACACACACATGTGCACACACTACCTGCACCTGCGTGCACACACGCATGTATGAGCATGCACGTGCAACATCTTCACACAGGCACATCCCCATGCCAGACCAGAACCTGTGCTTGCCCATGCACGCCCATCGACACCAGCACACATCTGCACACACATGCGTTGGATACCAACCCACACGTGCACACACGCGCACCCAACACCAGCACCCCCCCCCAAGCTCCCACTTAGGCACCCGTGTCCTGGCATCCCACATGCAGGAGCCAGAGCCACCATGGTCACCGGACTCACCAGCTCAGCATCCTGGCCCCGCAGCAGCGGCTTCTCCTCAGTGAAGCGCAGCTCATGCAGCCCCGCCATGGTCATCTCCTGCAGCAGCAGCCCTGCCCAGGGTGAGGGAGATGTTGGCACCCACGGGGACCTGCCTCTGTCCCCTCTGCCCCAGCTCCCCGTGGCCTCTCGGGTCTCCCTGCCCATGGGGACGGGGACCCAAATCAGCTTCATTCCACCCATCTACCATGGGGACTGGGTGCTTCGGCTTGCCCGGGGGCCACAGCGAGCAGGAGCTGGAAGCAGGGGCAGGCAGGCTTGGCTCCCAGCTCCCACCGAGGTCCAGTTCTCCCAGTTAAGGACAGATCTGTCTCCAGGGCATGGTCTTAGACAAATTGGGAGACCAACCTGGTCTGTCCATGCTGGTCATCCCTGTAAGCACCTGAATCCTGGGCAAGAACATCCCAATTCCCACCCCAGCTTCCAGCATGAGTCAGAGAGAAAATCCAAAGTTCTGGCTCGTTTCAAGCTGCAGACAGAGGGGACAGAGGAAGATCTCCCCGCACAGCCAGCACGAGGAGGGATGTTTCTCAGCTGTGCTGGGAGGCAGAGGGGTACTCGGAGCAGAGAGACAGCCTGAAGTTTGTCTTGCAATGATGGGAGAAAACCAAATAAAGGCTTCTCCTTGCCTGGAAGCAGGTGCTGGCCAGGCAGCAGCCCAGCCCCAGAGCTTGCAGGGACAGACTTTGCTGTGGAGCCACCCCTCGGCAGGGGTGTGACACCTGGATGCTCCTGACCAGGACACTGGGACCCCCCCCCAGTGCAGCATCTCCAAAAGCTCCCCCAGGCACAAGCCCAGCTTGGCAGGCGGAGGAGAGCGAGGGGGTGCCTGCACTCCCAGCAGCTGGCTGCACCCAGGTGACAGACAGGGGGGACACGGGGGACAAGCCAGGCTCCCCTGTGTATAGACGGGGTGGGTAACACAGGTCCCAGGGCATGGGGATGATCTGTGCTTGGGCAGGATCCAGACCTCAGGCGTTTGCCTTCACAGCCTCTGTTTCCACCCCTTCCCCAGGGCCAAGCCTTTGGATGAGCTGTTGCTGCTCTGGCCAGGCCAGCACTGGCCCCACATCCCCTCTACTGGCTACCCACCCTTGGCAACCTCCCTGGGGATGCCGGGGATGATACATGGCCGCGATAGCACCACAGCAGGCACAGCCGCTCTATCCACAGCCTCAGCCAAGCCGGCCCCACACTTCGTCCACCTTCAAACCTGGCTCAGCTCAGGCTGGCGATGTGGAAAGGCCAAGCAATGCCACGAGCATTGCAAGGCCAGCAGGAATACGGGAGCTGGTCACAAACTCCCCTCCAAAGCCGCCTTTTCCTCATCGGACCAGGTTTTCTGTTCAAAAACCAAGCAGGCTGTGCCACCTGGCTGCTTCCTACAGGCACCACACTTTGCTTTGCTTCTTGGGGGCCACCCACAAACCAGAACTGTTTGGAGGGAGAAACACCACCGCGAAGCCCCTCGGGAGTCCCAGGGCGCCCAGCGCCGGGGGGCTCTGCATCACCCCTGCACAGAGGGTCCCACTGCACCAAGGGCCACTCAGAACCCCAGTGGGGAAAGGTGCTGACAGCCCCATGGGGAGGCATGCACGCGTCTGGGGTGTGTTGCTCCAGGCTGGGCTGCTGCTGGGGAAATGGCTTTGCATGAGGGGATGGCCCTTGCTTGCAGCCCACCAGCACAGGTGAGAGGATGCAGCCCACAGAGCCACCAACCGAGCAACGCCCCCATCCCAGGGTTAAAAAATGGGAGGAAAATCAGCCTCACCCATAGCTGGGTCTGGAAGAGAGCAGGGGCATCCCACACTGACCACCCTAATTCCCTGTGTGGCTGCAGCCCCGGGGCAGCTGGGAACAGCACTCAGCGTATGGTGAATGCCTTTATTAATTAAAGCCTCCAGCTAATACGGGAGGGAGGGTGGCCGAGCCATGAAGAAAGGCCCCGTGACCTTGTTTGCATGGTGGGGGGAAAGCTGGCTCAGAAAGGACGTGGCAGAGCCCTGTGCCAACCCGCATCGAGATGGACGGTCGCCTATGGTGGTGCTGAGTGCGGGATCAGAGGAGGCATTGGTACATCAGGGAGTCCCGTGGGTGTAACCACCCACAAGCAGGACCACTGCCGTGCTGCTGGCTCCCCAGGGGTGGTCTGCTTCCCACCCCACCCCACAAGTGCCCTCACCCCTGCTACTGCTGGCGCGGCAGTAGGGCTGGGGGCAGAACCACCCAGCCCAGCTGGGCTGTCATCACTGTGGAGCGCTGGTGGGGAAGCCACAGCTCCAGGTCTCCTAGCCAAAACAACTTGGCTCCCATCACACGCCAGGGCAGTGTGGCTGGCAGTGAGCCCTTTTCCCTCCAGCCCGCCCCAGTGTTCCCCAACAGCTCCCATCCCCACATGGGGGATGCTCCAAGCACACCCATCTCTGCTCCCACTCCACCTTCCCCATGCGGTGCTGCCATTCCCCGGGCACAAGCTGGGACACAGCTCCTCCTTCGTCCCAAAACACTCCCAAATGCAGTGGGACATCAGTCCTCTGTGTGGGACTGGTGCTCTGCCCTGCCAGGGCCCTGGCACTGGGTATGGGTAGAAAGGGACAGAAACAGCCGTGGTGGCTTGGCTTCCCCGGGGACCTGCAGCCCAGTGTTGGCTTATTGGAGGAGAAACAGCTCATGGCAAGGAAATCCATCATTATTAATCATCATCATCATCATCATCCTGACAAGGCCATGGGAAGGCAGCATGTCTGGTTGAAAGGCAGGGGTCCCTGGGACAATGCACCAGCCTGACGGGAGTCTCCCCACGGGCCCCCCGCATCCTGCCCTGGCACCCACGGGCTGTCAGCAGGGATCCTCTGGGCTAACTGAGCAGCACGCAACAGATGGGGAGGCAAATCCGGAGGAGTGACAGCCATCGCTGCCAGGCAGCAAAGCCAAGGCGACCCCCAGTGAGGCGGGGAGTGGCGGGGAGCGGGAGGGAGGGAACCTGCAGCCCCATCCGAGGCACAGAAGCGTGCCCACAGCATCACCCCCTGAGCAGGACCGAGGAGCCGCGATGGGGTGGAGGAAAACCCCCAGGTGACAGAGTCTGGGCCACCCCCTGCCCCGCTGGTGCCAGATAAGCACCCACGGCTGGCTCTGCCCCCATGGGGCGGTGCCGGGCTGCACCCCAGCACCCCCCACGGAACAGCCTAACGGCGTGGTCCGGCTGGGGAGCGCAGGAGCGGGCAGCCCCACCGGGCCGGGGGGTCTGGCGCCACCAAGGCAAGGGCTGAGCGCCCCGGGCTGGGGGCGGCGGGGGCTCTGCGAAGAGCAGCCTCCTCCCAGCCCCGTCCGCGGGGTCCCCGGGCAGCGGGGAGACCCCCGGGGGAGGTCGCTGGAGGAGCGAGCGTGGCGGGGGTACTCCAGCGGCCCCAGGGGAGGTCGCTGGAGGAGCGAGCGTGGTGGGGGTACTCCAGCGGCCCCAGGGGCACACCACCCCCCCCGGCTGCCTGCTCGGCGGAGCCCCCTACCAGGAGGCTAACGACCCGGCCCCCCCCTTCCCCGCCCAGCACCGCCAGGCTGGGCCCCCCCGCTGCAGCCCTGGCAGCTCCCCGGGCATCACCTCCCGTACCCCAAAAGCACCGTCCCCGTCCCTCAGCAGTCCCTACCCGGGGGAGAAGGGGCAGGCGGGGGGCAGCAACGCCATCTCCCCGGCCGGGGCTGAGGGCTCTCGGCTCCTTCCCCCCGGACCCCGGCGCCATCCCCGCCGCGCCCGGCTTCTCCCCGCCGCCCTCGGCCGTACCGGTCAACAGCTCGATCCTCTGCCGCAGCACCTTCATGCCGGGCGGCGGGGCCCGGCGCCGCCGCGGGCAGGGGGCAGAGGGAGGCGGCGGCGGGGCCCGGCGCGGGCAGCGAGCGGAGCCGGAGCGGGAGCGCGGAGCGGCGCAGGGGCGAGGCTGGGCACGGCCCCCGCGGCCGGTTCCTCCCCTCCGCCGGGGCCGGAGGGGAGGGGACGGTGCCGGGAGCGGGGCCAGCGCCGGGGGGTGCCAGGAAGACACGGGCCGGGGCCGGGGCTGGGGCTGGGG
>JAKFQP010000166.1:32313-65665 GCA_023375905.1 Nycticorax nycticorax
GGGGGGTACACGGGGGACGGAGCCCTGCGTGGGGGGGACGGGACGGGACAACACACATCACCCTGTAGGGAACCATCGAGGTCCCAGAGCTGGACCATGATGACCAATGGGTCCAGGGGGTCCCCTGTGGTTGTAGGGTCCCAGGAGCAGGGGAACCCCAGGCATGGGGCCAAGCCCAAGGGGTCTGGGAGTCATTGAGGGCAGGGGATGGTGGTGATTAAGGTGCCCAGGGAGGATCGCAGGACAAGAAGGGACCTGTGCAACAGGGATACATGGGGCTGAGCCATTCTGGGGCTCCCTAGGCCCCCCACAAGGGGCCTAGAGTGGAACCATGAAGGCAAATGGGCCTGGGCGTATCCAGGAGCAAGAATAAAGATGACAAGGGATGACAAGGGACCTGGGGGTCCTCTGGAGCATGGGGTTGCAGGTTCCCCTGGGCATAGGATGGTCATAGTCAAGGGGCCCAGGTGGTCACAGGGTAAGGGGGACGTGTACAAGGAGGGCCCCCACAGCAGGGCCATAATGGTCTGGGGGTGCTAGGAGTGAGGATGGTGATAGCCGTGGTGCCTGAAGGATCACCCAGGAGTGGAGACCACAGCTGGGGTGGTAATGCCCCTCCCATATTGATGCTGGGGGTGTAGGGTGGCAGCTCTTTGGGATAGAGCAGGAGGTTGTGGCATGGCTGTTTGGGTCAGGCAAAGCCAGGGGTTGTGAACAGTGCCATGGGGGGGGGGGGGGGGGGGCAGTCCCACAGTGGGGAAGATGCAGGACCCTCATCTTCTGCATGAGGGGTGGGTGTCAGTGGTGCCTCCCTCTGCCCTGCCCGTGATCCTGCATTGTCAGGGACCACCAGCTCTGCAGGGCAGCCCATCTGTTTGCCCACCAGCCTTGTAATGGTGCCCCAGGTTTCCAAAGGTGAAGCAAGGCTGTGTCCTGAACTGGGGCAGCTGTTCCAGCGGGGACAGAGGGCCCCAGCCTGCCCCTAGAGCCCGGGCTGATTCCCGCTTGCCTCCAAGCTGGGCAAGCCCATCCTGCCACTGGTCCTTCCTCTTTAGTATCACTTTAATTCATTTTTTCCACAGTTAGGGATGTAACAGCCTCCACTCCCACCTTGCCTGAGGCAGCTGCACGGGACATGCCCTTCCCAGCCCAGAACTGGCCCTTCCCGAAACACCCCCATGGGGAAACTGCCAAGGAGCCCATCACCTCCCCTCAGGGGCTTGGTCTCCTATCAAACCCAGCCCCACGTGATGCTCACCTGGGAGTACTCGGGCTTCTCCCCAGGGGCCGGGCTGTGGTCTGGTCTGGTGTCCAGGCTATCACTGGCTCCTCTTCCCTGCTGGTGTTTCTGCCAGGAGAGGCTAGGCCAAACATCCCATTTCTCCATTGCGAAGACTGTGTGCCTGAGGCAGGGCCTGATGCTGCCCCATCCTGCATTTCAGTGCTATTCATCTGCCAGCATGGGAAAGCCAAGGTTTCTTGTAGGACACGTGAGGCTCAGGTTCTCCTATGCCAAGAGGGGTCCATGAAGATGCTGCAAGGGGGTCAGGATTTCGGTGCTGGGATCTTGGAGACAAGCCCTTCCCTGGAGGTCCAGAGGACCATTCAGCGGCAGACCTAGGCTGGCCCTGGAAAGGGATTTCTTGGCCATTCTGTGACCACCAGCCATGGGCCTTGGGAGCAGTGCTGGCATCTAGAGGGGGTTGAACCAGGGTCTTGTTAGCACCACCCTCATCCAGAGATCCAAGTTTGCCCCCAACCCAAAATTCCCCAGATGGCAGTGGGTGCCCACGGGCTGCTCTCGGCACCTGGGTTGAACCAGGCATTCCAGACCTCATCCTCACCACTCCTCAGCCAGTCGTGGTGGCCAGCATACACCTGTACTTTGCCTTTCGCTGGTGGGCCACCGGTCCCTTGAGAGAGGCCACAGGCAGCTCATTCTACGCGAGCGGCCAGAGGAACGTCTGCGGATACAGACATTCATGTCCATCCTCAGTACATCTGTTTTAACAGCTTGTCCCAGGCTTTTTGGATGGCAACCAGTTTTCAGCTGATTCCTGCAGCTCCCGCTGAGTCACTGGGAGCTCTGCACCCAGGCTGTGTTCGCCTGCTCGCTTCAAAGGGTGAAAACACACAGGATGTCAGGGAGCACAGGGACCCTCTGATCCCTCAACTAGGAGCCCAGCACGTCAGCAGGGTCAGCTCTTCCCTGCCTTTCACCCTCTTCAGCGGGTCCAGCAGCCAAGGGGCTTCCTCTAAACTGGTCAGGGATGAGATAAGGTTGGATTCAGATCTTCCTGACCACGCAAATTTAAACCTCCTCCTCTCCCAGTTCCCAGGGATTTCTATGGGAATGAATGATTTTCACACTGGGTATTTATCTTATCCACATGAAGCCCAGCTTTATCAGAGAACAGCTTTTAGGTGGCTGCCTTGCCAAAGGAGCAGCGCCATGTGCCTGAGGTAATTGCACAATTAATTAGGCCTGGGAAGAGCACAAGCCCTCTGTGCTCTAAGCTGGAGGGACTGGGGTGTCGCCCCATGTGGCGCTCAGAAACAGCCTGCACGCAGAGCCATCCGCACTCCGAATTGCACTGTTAAAGGGAAGAGAGGGACTTTCACAGCACAGATTTTTTCACATTGTTTTTCACTGTGCTTTTAACACAGGCCAGGGTGGCATTTTCCATGTGGCTGTCCCTGTGCTTTTAGCTCAGCCATGCGACACTAAGCCAGCTGAACAGAGGTCTGGCCCCAGAGGTGGCATCAGGGAGGTTGCAGCCCCAGACAGGGACTCCTTGGCACCTTGCTGGGGTTTGGGGATGCTGCTTGCAGACTTGTGTCACCTCCCAGCGTTTTGGCACGCACCCCGATGCTCATCTGCAGGTGCTGCTGTGGTATCAGCGCTTCCGAGGAGCCCTCTGCCCTGAGCTGTCGGTGGTGGTGTTGGAGTTGGGCTGCAGCTGCCTGAGGGATGTCCCATCCCACGTGTGAAAGAGCAGGGATTGTGTTGCAGATACATCGAGCACCAGAGATGTCCCCAGCGGCCAGGGCCCGCCCAGAGAGGGGGATCCACCACGTGCTGCCACAGCCGAGCCCCTTGCTCTCTCCCAGCTGGGCTTTGCTGTGGTCTCCTGGGGCTGGATTCCCACCTTCTTTGTGCAGCTACACATACCAGAGCAGCTGGGAGGAGATGGACACAGGCTCAGACTGGGCCATCAGGCCAACAGCCCAAACCTCGGTCCACCGAAGCAAGTGGGTCTGAGGGGACAAACCAAGCTCCAAATACAGCCCACAGTGAGCTGCCCCCCTGCCGCTCAGGGCCGGGGTCCCCCCGTGCTGGCAGCCAGCCGTCAGCCTCCCCAGCAGCACGGGGACTCCTGGCCGGGCTCCAGCAAAGCCCAAGCAGCCTAGGAGCCACCTCATCTGTGCCGTGGTGTGCCAGGCGGCCGCCCCAGTGGGACGGGAGCCAGCACTGGGAGGAAGAAGTTGGGTGCTGCGGGGTCATAAGTGGCCTAGGAAAGGCTTCCAGAAGCACGGTGCTGCTTGCCAGACCTCTGCCCTGCCACTGTGGGCTAGCAGGACGGAGCGGACTGTGCCATCACAGGGCCACTTGTGCCCTCATCCCCAGCCAACCCCCAGCCTCCCCCATGGTCAGCAGAGGGAGCTCAGCCAGGCAGCAGGAGATGCTATTCTAAGACCCCCGTCTGGGGGCCGGACCCCTCCACCCCAGCAGCCTGGTGTGTTTCCCACACAAACCCCCCAGCCAGCCAGCCCCATCTTGCAGCCCCCTTCCCCCCCCGTGCACAGGTATCCTCCTCTGCTGGCAGCACAGGGTGATTTCCCACAGCCCTGCCAACGCCAGCAGCAGCGTGGGGAGCACGGGAGGGGCTGTCATCACTGTGGCTCCTTTCTGTCCCCCAGCTGGAGCCACTCTGAATCAAGGCTCCATAGCCAGGGACCTGCGGTGCCAGGCCCTGGGATGGACCCAGCTAATCCCATGCAGTGACAGGGGCTGCAGACCCTCCCTGGAGTCCAGGGTTATGCGCAGGGGTGGGGATGGGGTTTTACATTGTCTACCAGTACTGAGCATCACTGCAAGCTGGGAACAGCCACGTGAAGGTTTCACCTACCTCCATGTAGGTGGTCTTCTTGTGGGATCTGTTGGTAGGGGAATGGAGGCACAGAGCCGCTGAGGCTGGGCAGGGGCTCACAAGCCTTATCCACAGGCAGCCTTACAGTAGCTCTGCTTTCAGCATGGTGTGGTGGAGAGCGGGGCAGGGACGCTGCTGGGGCTCTAGAGCAAGCCTCAGTGAAAGCCCAGCTCCCAGCAGGGTCACCCTCTCTCTTCGAGAGTCACCTCTCTTGAACAAGGCCAGCAATGGGCCCTTCCAGGCGGGGTCCCCGGCACTGGAGTAGCCATGCCAGCAAGTGGAGAGGTGCAGGGTCCAGCACTGCTGAACACAGCGATGCCGCTGCTGGCGGAGGGGAGGTGGCAGGACACAAGGCCCTAAGATCTTTCATTTCCCCCATTCCTGCAATAAACCTGGAGAGATTTCACAAAAAAGAGGGTAAAGGCCATAAAACTCTTAACAAAAATGCTCCAGCACGGCCCTGTTCCTCCCCAAAGCTCCTGCTGCAGGGACCACAGTGCCAACCCAACCTGGCAGAGGCGAGCTGGGACCCCGGCCCCTTGGCCACCCTTCCCACAGTGGCACAGGCCATGCAGCCTCCACTGGCCAAGAGTGACCGTAGAGGTGACCAGCAAGGGATGCCAAGGTCTGACCGCAAGCTCTGCTTTGACGTGTGGCCAACAGCTCCAGGGCGCATCCTGCACTGCATGCGGGACTGACATGGGGACAGTAGGAGAAGCAGCCTGAGGCAGAGATGCTGGCTGCCCACGTGGGCTGGGTAGGACGTTGGCACGGCCAATGTGCCTGTATCAAAGGCTTTCACAGGAGTTAGGTACCAGCCTGAGGCACATGCAGTCCAGTGATGATGCGCAGAGGAGTCAGAGCTAAATTTAGCCTTGGTTGTGTGCAAGTGTGATGTTTTATTGCTGCCCTTAAATAAAGACATTGTTTGGAGCATGGCTGCCAGCCCTGCCTTGCTCAGCCCTTTGATGGGCTCTTTTGGTGAAGCTGTTCAAAAGGGGGGAGACAAGGAGAGCTAGCCGTTGGTGAGACGTATCCCAAGGGCCTGTTTCCACAATCGCCCAGGAGCCATCAATCATAAACCAGGGGTGCACACACAGCAGCAAGCAGGGGACCTCAGTGGCCATGGGGACGTGCTTGTGCTGAAACGGAGGTCTCTGCTCTGCAGGCAGACTGTGTGGAGCCACAGCTGTAGCAAGGGGCACTATCTGCCCCAGCCTTGCATCCACAGGGCAGCAAGAAGCCCAGGCTTGCCAGCTCCAAAATAATCAGGGCCAGATGACAGCAGGGCAACAGGACCTTGGACACCTCAAAAGAGACCCCTCAAACCCTGCCCAGAGCCCCCAGGTTAGTCCCAGGATGGGTCAGTCCCCCCCGAACCACTGGGCTCCCTGCAGAAGAAGGGGAGGCAGTGACACGGCACTGCCTATGCATGAGGTCACGGCGTGGGCTGCGGGTAGTGACAGGCAGGACCCAGCCACGCCACTCTCCAGCCTAACACCACGCCGCTTGCTGAAGCTGCCTGGAAGATGCAATCCTGCAGGGAGCTCAGCATCCTCTCCCTGCAATGCAGTCCAGGAGCCCAGGTCGGGGAGCACCGCCCCCATGCCCTGGCACAGGGCAGGGATGCACTGTGCCCCATCTGTGACCCCACCAATGCCAAAAGCATGCACTGGGGCTGGCAAGCTGCCCATCCCCCTGCCCCACTGCCTGCTGCCCTCACAATGCAGGGCTACCAGTAATTTTCCATCCTGGCTGCGGGCTCTGCCCTAATGAGATGTTCTCCTACGTCCCTCTAATAGGGCTGGGCCCCATTCAAGTTTCTCTGTTCATTCAGACAGTCCCCCCTTTTTGCTGCTCAAGCCACCCACAGGATAGCTGCTCCTCCGAGCCCTACTGCCCCTTGCGCTCACAGCCCTTCTGCCTCAGGGAAATGGGAGGATTTTGTCCAAAAGCCAGGGGAAAAAAAAAAAAAACCAGCAACCTGCCAAGAAAAATGCTCATGGCTGAGCTGCACTTCTAGGCCAGGAGCATGGCAGCCCCAGGGACTTTGCCGTCAGCCGTTTCCAAAGCTGCCTCTGCACGGGCACCTCTGCCTGGAACTGATGTTCTGGGTCCGCTGGCTGTATTGAACAGCCCAGCACAGCGGAGAGGAGCTCCTTTACGGAGGGAGGTATCTGGCCCTGGGGCTGAGCGCGCCACAGCGGGCACACGGCACCATGCTGCCTCGAACTCCCTGTGCCCTGTGATGAAGCTGTGCGACACTGATCCCAGCTCAGGCATTGCACCCAGGCGTCTGGAGAGCCAGGGGAGATGTCCCCGCTCCTAAGTGAGCAGGAAGTGGAGAGGCAGGCCCTCCTCCTCCTCCTCCTCCCACCCCAGACCAGTGGGGCTGATGCAACCAGCCACCGCTCCAGCGCCCGCCGTCCTTGCTGCTCCATGGATGGGCAGGGACGCAGGGGGTCCCTCAGAGCAGGGGTGATCAGATGTGTCCGGCAGGAACTGTGGATATGAACATCCCCTGGGAATGTCTTGTCCCAGGAGGGGCTGAAGGTTTTGGGTGCTGAGGGCCTCTCCCTGCTGCTCTGTGCTCCAGGGAGCCCGCTCCCGCCAGGGAGGAGCTGCGCACCCAAGAGCCTCCATCTCAAATGTCTCAAACCACCTCCAGGAGCACCAGAGCCTGGATCAAAGTACATGGAAACCACAGAAGGGGTCACCCATTGCCCTTGAGTTTTGCAGGCACCAAAGCAGGTGCAATCTCCACCCCCCACTGCAGCATGGCCCCCCCAGCACCCCTCAGAGCTGCACCAGCAACAGAGAAAGGCACTTCACAGAATCACAGAATCACAGAATCGCAAGGGTTGGAAGGGACCTCAGGAGATCATCCAGTCCAACCCCCCTGCTAAAGCAGGCTCACCTAGAGCATGCTACACAGGACTTCATCCAGGTGGGCTTTGAATATCTCCAGAGAAGGAGACTCCACAACCTCCCTGAGCAGCCTGTTCCAGTGCTCTGCCACCCTCAGAGTGAAGAAGTTCTTCCTCATATTCAACTGAAACCTCTCGTGTTTCAGTTTGCATCCATTGCCCCTAGTCCTGTCGCTGGACACCACTGCAAACAGACTGCTTCCGTCCTCTTGACTTCCGCCCTTAAGATATTTGTATGCGTTGATGAGATCCCCTCTCAGTCTTCTCTTCTTCAGGCTGAACAAGCCCAACTCTCTCAGCCTTTCCTCGTAGGGGAGATGCTCCAGTCCCTTTATCATTCTAGTAGCTCTCCTCTGGACTCTTTCTAGGAGTTCCTCGTCTTTCTTGAACTGGGGAGCCCAGAACTGGACACAGTACTCCAGGTGGGGTCTCACCAGGGCAGAGTAGAGGGGGAGGAGAACCTCCCTCGACCTGCTGGCCACACTCCTCTTAATACACCCCAGGATACCATTGGCCTTCTTGGCAACAAGGGCACATTGCTGGCTCATGGTCAGCTTATTGTCCACCAGGACTCCCAGGTCCCTCTCAGCAGAGCTGCTATCTAGCAGGTCATCCCCCAGCCTGTAATGGTGCATGGGGTTCGACCTCCCCAGGTGCAGCACTCGACACTTGCTCTTGTTGAACTTCATCAAGTTCCTCTTTGCCCAGCTCTCCAGCCTGTCCAGGTCCCGCTGAATGGCAGCACAGCCTTCCGGCGTATCAGCCACTCCTCCCAGTTTTGTGTCATCAGCGAACTTGCTGAGGGTACACTCTATCCCCTCGTCCAGGTCATTGATGAACAAGTTGAACAAGACCGGGCCGAGTACCGAGCCCTGGGGAACTCCGCTAGCTACCGGCCTCCAACTGGACTCTGCCCCGCCGATCAGAACTCTCTGGGCCCTGTCATTCAGCCAGTTCCGAATCCACCTCACTGTCCACTCATCCAACCCATACTTCGTGAGCTTCCTTATGAGGATGTTATGGGAAACAGTATCAAAAGCCTTGCTGAAGTCAAGGTAGACAACATCCACCGCTCTCCCTTTGTCTACCCAGCTGGTCATGCCATCATAGAAGGCTATCAGATTGGTCAGGCATGGTTTCCCCTTGGTGAATCCGTGCTGGGTACTCCTGATGATCTTTTTGTCGTCCACTTGCTTGGAGAGGACACTTAGAATGAGTTGTTCCATCACCTTTCCAGGGACAGAGGTGAGACTAACTGGCCTGTAGTTCCCTGGGTCCTCCTTCTTGCCCTTTTTGAAGACTGGAGTGACATTGGCTATCTTCCAGTCGTCAGGCACCTCACCTGTTCTCCACGACCTTTCATAGATGATGGAGAGTGGCTCCGCAATGATGTCTGACAGTTCCTTCAGCACTCGCGGGTGCATTCCATCGGGGCCCATGGACTTGTGGGTGTCCAGCTTCCTTAAAAGATCCCTAACCTGATCCACATCAACAGAAGGAAGGTCTTCCTTTCTCCAAGCTAGCTCGCTTACCAGCCAGGACTGGGGAGCCTGAGGGCCAGCCTCGACAGTGAAGACTGAAGCAAAGAAGGCATTCAGTAGCTCTGCCTTCTCTGTATCTTCTGTCACCAGGGCACCCGTTTCATTCAGCAGCGGTCCCACATTACCCCTGGTCTTACGCTTACTGCTGACATACTTGAAGAAGCCCTTCTTGTTGTTCTTGATGTCCTTTGCCAAAGTCAGTTCCAGGTGAGCCTTGGCCTTTCTGGTAGCTTCCCTACATGATCTGGCAGCTTTCCTGTATGCCTCCCAAGTGGCCTGACCCTCCTTCCACATTCTATGGAGCTTACTCTTTTCTTTGAGTTTCACTAGAAGCTCCTTGTTCATCCATGCAGGCCTCTTACCTCGTTTACTTGATTTCCTGCTCACAGGGATGCACTGATCCTGAGCACGGAGGAAGAGCTGCTTAAACAGCAGCCAGCTGTTGTTGAAGCAAAGGTGCAACATGAAGGATGCTTAATGCGGCGTCAGCAAACGCGGTGCTTTGAACACGAGGTGCCTCAAAACACGCAGAGAGGCACCCAGGCAGATGGAAGGCTGTGGCCATGGGGGGCTCTCCCAGCACCAGGAGACACCTCTTCTGCAGGGGCCATTTCCCAGGTCCCTGCCTGCAGCCCCGCTGAGGCTGCCAAGGCCTGCGGGCCCACAGGCCGAGCTCCTGCCCATCCCACAGTGGCAGCCCCATCCATCCTGCCCAGCCTCCTCCTCACCGCACAGGCTGGCGGCACCCAGCTTGCCCAGCTGCTCCTGGCAGCCCGGACCCAGAGCCAAGCCCGGCTCTCCATATACACCCATCAGCAGGGCAGGGCAGAGCTGCTTGGCCTTTGGCGAGCTGACAGACAGATGGGTGTCCCACTCTCCACCACAAAGGCAGGTCTTCTCCAGCCCTTCCTCCCACAGCTCGTGGCTCGCTGGAGGACCATGAACCTTCCCCTCTCAGCTCTCCAGCTCCCTGAAAAGGCACAGTCACTGTGTTTGAGTATCTCAGCACTTTGGAGCTTTTAACCCAAACCCACCGATGTGTTCTCATGATCCCTCGCTGTCTCGCTCTCCACTCAGCCACTGCTCCTCTCTGAGGAGCTGCCACCAAACTCCCTACACCTACCGGGAGGTGGGGGCACTCCACAACACCCTGACCCACCAGTGACAGGAAGCGGGAGCCAACATTTCCAGAGTCTTTTTCTCAAGGCACCCGACTTTTAGCCAGGATGGAAGTGCAGACCCCGGGTGATGGTGGGGAGTTCAGCATGGCCCCTGCCCTGCCCGCTGCCCCTCCAGCCCCCACTGTGCCCACCAGAGCTGGCAGCACTGAATTTCAGCAGCTTCCCACCACAGGCAGCCCAGACCCCAGCTGGCACCAGGAGCACTGCTGGGATGCTGGTGTGGGAGCACCAACCCAGCCATGCAGCACACACCTCCCTGCCTGCTTGCCTTCTCCTTCCATTTTTAGCCCTGTCCCTTACAGAAGCACCAGACAAAACTCAGAAAAAGTCACCAAAGTGGTTTGGGGAGGGCTGGGTACCAGGTGCTGGCCTGGCCTCTGCATCCTCCCCGCTCAGGGGCTTCACATCCAATCCTTGTGTTGCACAGCCCTGGCTCTCACCAGTGGGTGCCAAATACCTGTTCAAACCCACTTCTCTTCCAGCCGCCTCGTCCTCCTGTGGCAGGGTGTTGCCACCCCTGGTGTAAAATCATCCTTGCCGTTGTTGCTGCTGGCTGTGCGACCGTACCCCAGGTTCACAGCTGGTCCTGGAAGAGCTCCTGGAGCCCCATCCCACATCCTGGGCTGGACCAAAGAAGGGGCCCTGGCCCAGCCTGGCACTGACCTTCACTGTGAATCCAGTCATGCGCACTCCATCAATAACTAAATGCAAGATAACAAAATGAGCTGTCACAGCCAATTAACATGCTGGGCTTAATCAGCTTGTGGGCTTTCAGGGTGGAGGTGAGGGGCCAGCTCCAGGCCAGAGGATCTGGTGGTTCGCAGCCACCCGCGCCTGCCAGCTCCCTCAGCCAAGAGCAGGAAGCCGATGTGGGTGATCCCCCAGCAGCGCAGGGATGCAGCATCATCTCACACCCCAGCCCCAGCCAGCAGAGAGGGATGGGCGGCCACAGGGCAACTGGTGCAGAGACCCCGCATGGGGCTTTAGCCCCAGGGCAGACCCACTGGATGGGAGAGCAGCCAGTGGCAACTGCCAAACCCAAAAGGGTTCCACTTAAAGCCAGGAGGGATCTCAATGTCTGTCGCTGAGTGCCTCTCAATTAATTAGCATCCTGCTGATTCTGTGACTGAGGCGATTGCTAACGAGATTAAGTCGGTCTCTGCCACGAAGCAGACGCTGTTCCCAAGGCCTGATTCACAGTGATGTTCCCTTCGCCGTGCCATCCCACCCTGCTGACTCGGCTGAAGCCCCAGGGTGCTCAGAGCAGCCTGGCCAGCTGGGATGCAGCAGGGGCTGGGGATGGGATCACTTTGCAGAGATGCTCAGGGGTTCAATGCCACTGTACGCCCAGGGCCGCACAGGGAAGGCCTCACCTGGAGGACGCTGGTGTCAACCCCAGCAGTGCTCATAGGGGAGCAGCATGGCCACCCAGGGAGGTGACGACCTGACCACCCCGTTCTGCCTGCCCCAGCACGGGACAGACTTGCAGCCGGGCAGCTGGAGCTGCATTTGTGCACCTGAGAGCCCAAACTGAAAGGGAAAATCACAGCTCAGCCTGCAGGCAGGGCTTGGTAAATTCACCATGACTGCAGTAAACCCTGCTGATTCGGTGCAAACTTGGAGTGACCCTGCTGGTTTCACTGGAGCCAGCCCAGATGCACAGGGGAAGCACAACAGAGTGCAGCCCTGCCCAGGAAAACACAGTGGAGCTCCACTCCGCTCCACCAGTGCTGCGCGGTGGGGGGGAACTCTTCTCTGAAAGCCTTTGCAAAGGGTGCAACTCCAACAGTTCTTGTGTTAACGCTGACCGGGGCCCGTGCATGGCTCCCCCAAGCCTATGAACTCTTGGTGCCCGAGCCCAGCCGCAGAGCTGTCCCCCAGCAGCAGAAGCGTCTGTTCAGCCATCCATGGGCACCAGAGGCACTTACAGAAGGGGCTGCAGGAGCCACCAGCTCCCACTCCCTCAGGCATCAATTAAACAAACCACAAACCTTGCATCAGTGAGGCGAAGGCAAGAGGCTCATCTGCAGTCACTGCTGCGACGGGAGCCTGCCTGCCACAGTATGTCCGCCCTGTGGAGGGTGCTCCTGCAGCAGGGGACGGGTGCATCTCAGGACTGGTTTGATGGTGCCTTGAGTTCTGCATCTGCTTTACTGCTTCCCCCCACGAGCGTCACTGCTGAGGCCCCCAGCCACAGGACTACGCTGCCGCATGGTCTTCCCCTCGCTCCCCTTTTGCTCCCACACCTGCATCCTAAGCATTTGGCAGCTTCTTGGTCTAAGTCAGGGAAAAATTTGCCTTTTATGTCCAGTAACACCCCCCCTCTGTTTGTGAGGGTTTCTCATAATCCTCCCCATGCTTCTGCTTTACCTCGGGCAAGCCCAGAGCCCTGGAGGCACTGACGGGATGGCTAGAGGCAAGCCCAGCCCCATAAGCCACACAACCCAAGAGCGCAGGTTGGGCTTTTGCAACCCTCACTTGCTTTTTGCCACCTTTTTTGTATTGCAGCATCACAACAGAGATGGGGTGGCACCATCATGACACACAGGATGCATGTCCTTGCACAAAGAAATCTGGAGAGGGGGCAAGGCTGGGACTGCCCTTAGGGTTACAGTTTCTCAAGCCCATCTGCAGGCAAACTGGGATTGCGTATTGTGAAGCTGTTTTTCTCTGATCTTGCAGGATCCCAGCATACACAGAAGACAGCTTCCAAGCTTTAAAGCAATCCTCACCCTTGGGGTCCCCCCTCCATTCGTAGGATAATTGAAAGTAAAATGCTTTTAATGCATAGTTGTCAACGAGAACTGAAGCCTGAAATAGGGGCGAGAGCCGTTCGCAATGCAGTTGAGTGCCATGACTCAAGCACCGCTCTGCTATCGTGACATCAGGCACTAAAGACACACACAGGAGAGAAACCCATCATGAAATGGGTTTGGTCCTGGGGTGCTGCTGTGCCCCTACGCCTTCCAGCTGGAGCTGGGGAGAAGCAGACCAGGTTTGTGTTTCCAAGGGGGCTGAGATGATGGGGGTCTCACCCTCCCCCAGGGAAGGCTATGGGCTGGCTCCACGACCCCAGCGATGCCCCGTCCTGGTGGAGCAGGACACAGTGCTGCAGCTGCGGCCCTGCCTGGGAACATGCACCGAGGCAGCCTCACCCCATGCCCGCTCCATCAGCCGCTCCCCGAGAAGCTGTGCCTGAAGCTCCGCACCCAGGCCAGGAACAGCCTGAGCGCAGCCTATGGGGTGGGCGCTGCGCTCTGCAAACTTCAGCCATGCCCCCACACGCTCCTCGCACCCCAAACCCTGCTCGGCACGCAGGCTGCCCGTGCCGTGGCTTCTGTCCTGAAACACAAGGGGTTTCCACCCTGCCACGGGGCTAGCTGGAAAACCTGAAGGTGGCACGTTTCCCCCCCCGGCGTGGGGGAGCATGGCAAAGAGCTGCAGCCGTGTGGCTTTACAGTGCCTATTGAAAGGCAAAAGACCACAGTGTGTCCTGCCAAGTCAGACAGAAAGGATACGAAGGCTGCTGGCACCGCTTGGCAGCCCGCTGTGAGAAATAACTCTTCAAAAATAGAAGCATGCTAATCTCGGGAACCTGCTGGTATTGTCAATGACATTAATGAAGTGTTTCAAAAAACAGAACAAATGCCTTGGCTTTTTGGGGCTGTGCCACCCCTTGTAATTTTCCATACCAGTGGAGGAGTGGCCCAGCGGCAGCGCTGCTCTTCATGCTGCTCTGCTCTCCCGCATGCCACCCCCGGAGCAGCAGCGCAGGTCAGCTCTGCTGGGCTCCCAGAAAGCTCAGCACCACACCGGAGAGCCTGGCCAGCCCTCTATGCCCGGGGAAGAAGGGGCTCCCAGGAGCAATTTCCTCTGTGAAGCAAAGCCCATTAAGCATACTCAGTGGAAACAGTGACAGGGAAGGTGGAAGCTCGCTGTCTTCCTCTTCCCTCTTGTCTACAAGCCTTGTCTCAAGCCCCCTCTGGTTCTTTTTTCTCTCCCTGAGGTCCCTCTCCAGCTCCTGCCTCCTCCTCCTCCTCCTCCCCTTCACCTCCCCACAATATGTCCAGCTCTCTTCACCACAGTCTTTGGTCTCAGACAAACCGTGTGATGATGCACAGCCTGGAAGTGCTCCTGCAGTTTATTTACTGAGATGTTACACTGCTTACAATGGTAAGTGGAGGCACTTCAGGACCTCTTGGACAAGGGAGGAGCACACTGAACGCTGCCCTGCTTCCTGAGAGCCTCCAGACACCTCCCTCTCCCCCCTGCCTCTGCTTCCCATCATCTGGGTGGAACGGCAGTGGTAGGTCAACGGTTGGGCTTGATGATCTTAAAGGTCTTTTCCAACCCAAACAATTCCATGATTCTATGGTTCTGTGACCTCTTCCCGCCTCTCATCTCCTGCCCAAGCAGACCCAGAAGGACCACTGCAGGTGCCAGCCCCTGCCTTACTCCATGCAGCTGGCTGCCTCCTGGGGCACGCTGCTCCCACAGCTTCCATGGGTGGCAACTTCTCCAAGGCTGCTTTTCTTGCTCCTCGGCAGCTAGGAGAGCTCCCTCCAGCAAGTGGTGGGGAGAAGAGGGCAGATACAATTTTACTTCTTCTCCCTGTCTCCCATTGTCCCAACAAATTCAGGAAGACAGACTGAAATGGGAACAGCCACAGGCAGACCACAGCTCCATCCACCATGGCCAGGGCCCATAGGACACCAAATTTGTCCCTGGCAGAAGTGCTTTGAATTTCTGGGTGGTACATGTTGATGGCTGGGCTCAGGCCGGCAGACAGAGGACAGGCATGCAGATGACCTGCTGATCTCTTCCCTTTCTGGCCTCCCTGAATCACAGCCTTTAAACACGCACGTGCTCAGACATAGCTCCACTTCTCAGGCTTTCCAACCGAGCAATCGGCATGAGCACTTTGTGAAGGAGCAGGCAGAAGCAGCTGGGGCTGGTCCTGCAGCGTCCCGTCCCCATCCCAACGCGGTGCCACAGGACCCCTGGGCACCAACCGCTCTGCACCAGGTGAGTCCGGCGCCTGCTGGGGCAGAGCCCAGCACACTGCGTGCTCAGCACAGCTCACGTAGACCGAAGCGGGACAGCCAACTGCCTGTCCATCTCCTCCTCTGCTGCTCACCCTTGGCAGCTTTCTCACCGCTTCCCTCCTCAGGCAGCAATCAGTAACTCCCCACTGTCATTGCCTCTGCCAGCCATGACATCCCCTCCTCTTCCATGCTCAAATCTAGGATGAGGTAGCGCAACCTGAACTCCGCTGTGGATCTCACTTGTGGCTTTGCCTGGCAGAGACAACAGAAAGTCACCGAGGCACCTACTGCGATCTCACAGGCCAAATAGGGTTCTCGATCCCAACTTAAAGCAGTTGTGGTAGGACCTGCACAAAAACAGTGTCTTAAGTTCAGTGCCCCCTCTCGCGGCTGCTGACAAGAAGTGCATGCCTAGGCCCTCCCAGGGTCATCCTCTGAGCCCCCCGGGGACTCGGGGGCAAACCCAGCATGCAGCTCCAGCCCGCAGCAGAGAGGCTACCGCTGCCCCCGGCAGAGAAGGAGCAAGACGCGGCCTCTGAAACTGCCTAACAGCAGCAGGGTGCAAAGCTCCAGCCGACTGCGTGCCCAACGCAGGCCGAGATGACAATGCTGTCTGAGCTGAGAGCACAACATGAAGCCTCCTGCTTCATTGCCTCTGATTCACTGCAGAAGTACCTTAGAGCTGAAGAGATGGGATCGATTTGTGCACATAAGGGTCGGAGGACACAATGAACTACGTAAGAACTCAACACAGCAGGCTCCAGCCCAGCCGCAGCAGGTTGGTATCCTCTGCACAGCCATGCATGGATGCCATTAATGGGTTCACACCATCCTCGAGGTCCTGCTGACACCAGCTCAGGTTTAGTTTCAGAACAAGGGCCACCAGGCTGTTCCCGCACCCAAAAGCTCCCTGGGCTTAGACGTAAGGAGCAGCCCCCAGCACTGTGGCAGAAGATACAACCCAAGGCAAGGACTCACGTGGTCAGCTTTGAGCTGCCCCCCACCAGGCAGAGGCAGCGCTGGGCGAATGGCTGGTCTTTAAACAAACCCACAAACTCCTGAGCCCTCTGCTGTACTGCCAATGTGTTTTACAGAAAGCACATCTGGGGACAGGCGCAGCTCTGTGTAAAGAAAGCACGCATGCTGTGCCTCTACTGATTACATCACAGCTCCATTAAGGACTGGTTCAATCAAAATTTGGGATGAAGCTCTTGTAATAGCTGGTCAGCAAAAACCGGGTAGAAAATGACTGACCAAGCTCAGGAAGGCTTGTGCTCCCAGCCCAGTTAGGGGCCACTGTTGCAGTAGCAGGGCACGTCTTGTGCTGCTCCTCCTGGTTGCTGCTAGCCCGAATCACACTGCCTACTGCCTCCAGAAGCACTGAACCGCCTCACTCTGCAGACCAAAAATAAATCAATGACAGGGGACAAAGTACGACATCACTTAGGGCAAAGGAGACCAAGGAAGAAACATGAATTTTTTGAGAAAACGCGTGGGTGCTGGCCGCAGAGCTATTTGCATTGAATGGGGGTCAACCCTCCACAGCTGCCTCCCCTACTGGAAAAAAAAATACATGGAAGAGATCAACAGGGTGACCTGAGAATTTTGGAAGTCAATATAAAACTTCCACGAACCGTTCCCATGGGAGTTCACCACCAGGAAGTTTGACTGACCGTGCCTTCTGCTGCACCAGTGAACGCCTGGCACCAGCTTTGTTCACTGCATGTTGCAGCCTGGCACGGGAACAGGCGCCCTAGGGAGGCCATGGGTTCTCCCGCGGAGGCAGCTCCTGAAGGCCTGGCTGGACAAATATCCCCCTGAGACGGGTCAGACAGGGTTGATCATAGAACACCTCAAGTTGGAAGGGACCCATAGGGATCATCAAGTCCAACTCCTCGCTTCGCGGGAAGGACTGGGTCAGGTCAGCTCATACCTCTTTTCCAAACCAGGCCGTTAAAACCCAAGCAAATACTCTTAAATGAATGCATAACTAACCGGTATCTCACATTTTGCCTATTTTTCATGTGATTGCAATGAAAACCACTGTGGCAATGCTGTAAAATGTGCCTATGGACTGCTTTCTCATAAACACCCGGGGGCACGTTCAGAGGAGCGTAGCCAGCAGGGCAAGGGAGGTTCTCCTCCCCCTCTACTCTGCCCTGGTGAGACCCCACCTGGATTACTGTGTCCAGTTCTGGGCTCCCTGGTTCAAGAAAGATGAGGAGCTATGGGAGGAGGGCAACAAAGATGATTAAGGGACTGGAGCATCTCCCCTACAAGGAAAGGCTGAGGGAGCTGGGCTTGTTTAGCCTGGAGAAGAGAAGGCTGAGAGGGGATCTCATCAACACGTACAAATATCTTAAGGGTGGGTGTCACGAGGATGGAGCCAGACTCTTCTCAGTGCTGCCCAGCACCAGGACAAGGGGCAATGGGCACAAACTGAAGCAGAAGAGGTTCCAGTTGAACATGAGGAAGAACTTCTTGACTTTGAGGGTGACCGAGCCCTGGCACAGGCTGCCCAGGGGGGCTGTGGAGTCTCCTTCTCTGGAGATATTCAAAGCCCGCCTGGACGATGTCCTGTGCCCCCTGCTCTGGGTGAGCCTGCTTGAGCAGGGGGATTGGACTGGGTGATCTCCAGAGGGCCCTGCCAGCCCCTGCCATGCTGGGATTCTGTGAGTCTGTGAAGCATCAGTAGTCCTCCAGTTTAAAAGCTGAGAGACATGGGGAGAAATCACACTTTAAAGTCCTTTTCAGACTTCTTCTGTACAGTTCTGTAACAAGGATTTATTGTGCCATTCTGAAAACACGTAAGTCCAAACTCCTCTAACTTAAGAGCTTGCTGCTGTGCAATCCTAGAGGACAGTTGGTGTCCCTAAAAACACTTCTGTTGTATTTCTGGACAGAAAAAAAGCACCCAGCCAGCAAGGAAAAAAAAAAAAACCAAAAAAAACCAACAGAATATCAAGTCTACAAACCACATACTGTCATTAAAACTACAGGATCCGATTTTTAAGGGTCTTACTGGTGTTCATTCCTAAACGCTCAGGGTTACCAGAGGTGACATTTCCACTCACAAAAAGCCTACCTATACCGAGGACTACTTCAGGGGTTTTTTTTTCTCCCCACTCTGAAAGCTGCATAAAATATTGACAAATGAGCTTGGATTTGGCAAATCTGCTTGGATTTTGTACCCAGCAGTCGAGAAGTAAAAATGTTCTTAAAAATGCTGGCGAATGCATTTGGATAGTCACCACAGCCAGCCCAGAGGCTGAAGAACTCATGATTTTGGTTATAAACGAACTAGATCTCAAAGCCACCGTCTCCTTAAAATAAACCTTCCAATTCGGAAATGCTTCTCATCACAGATGGAGCTGAACTCACTTCCCTTGCAGCGGAGGCACTGAACACAGCCTCAACATGCTACACAAAGTCTGCACTACAGCGCCCGGAGCAGCAGGGTACGAATACAGCTGGCCAGCTCCCACCCGCTACTCACGACCCCTCAGCAGAGCTGAGGTAACACGGAAGCACCTATACCCATCTTGAGTTTCATAAACATGCAAGTTATAAAATCAAGAGCGTATCAACTGGTTGGCAGAGTCTCTCCCATGACTTGATCAAAGAGCGGTTGTCCACCTGGGCTAAGTCAGACAGGAGCCGCTTCTGCGCTGGTACAACTGCACGAACATAGCTCCCAACTGCACTACCTGTAAGAGAAGGGGAACAATACAAGCAGGACTGCATTACCTGTCATGGCTACAGTTTCACAGAGACCTGCGCTTTCTGATCTATGGCTAATTTTCCTGCTGTGGGGCAATTAACAACAGACATTTGATACTATGAGCGTCCCCTTACAAAATATTTATTCAATATAAAAATCCAGAAACAGACAATAGACAAAAGCTTCATGAAAATGCTATTATGTGCCATTAAGTCATTAAGTGCAGCAGCGTTTGATCTTGCATGTACTGGAAATACTTTGTCCGGCACAGCTTCCCATTAGTCTCCTGCAGCAGGACAGCTGGCCCCGTGCAGGGGAGACGCCAAGGTGCTGTGAAGCCACTGCACTGTCCCCTCTCACCCCTGCCAGAGGCACAGCTTTCACTCCCCATGCCAAGGAATGGCCATGCACCCGTTGTACTTGAGGTTCCCAGTTTGAAGTATCCAATATCCAGGTGCATCTGCACGTCCAGTAACAACTCCTTCAAGATTTGGATCCTGCTGTCACCTCCCAGTGATTCCCACAGCCGAGGAAGCGCTCAGTGTCACTACGGTCTGGGTCCCCCACTTGGGTACTCTGCAAGGCCCACCTTCTGCAGGTGCTTAGAAGCACCCATAAGATGTCCAATACCTGCTTCCAAAGGACAACCATCCTGATGGCTGCCAGAGTCAAGCTCTGCAGAGAGAACCAACTGCCTTCTGTCCAATCCAGCAGACCTTCAGATGAGCCAGGTGTAATGGCATCCACATGGGATGATGACCACTGTTCTGCTCAGCAAGTTCGAACTCCAGTCACTCCCACTGGCAAGAACGGCATTTACCAGGATCATTTCGCTAGGATCATTTAGATGGGTCAGAAGGAAAGAAACTCAGTTTGTTTGCTCTGTCCCTTCCACCAACCAAATTTAGTAATCAGAAGAATTTCTCATGGAAAAACAGGCGGCTCAGAGGTTGACAGCGGGGGAGAGTTTCCACTGAAGTTGCTGCTTCTGATCCAGTCCAGACTCTTTGTTGTCTTCCATTGCCTCCTCCGTAAAACAAGCAGAGGAGCTTAACACCTGTCACAGAGACGCACCCGTCGCAAAAGCCACTCATATCAAACAAGAACGTTCTCCGCGCTGTGCAGCACCAAGCACGCAAGGGCCAAAAAGGAGAGAGAGGACGAGGCAGCATGTGGGATCTGCACAGCCACTTCACTTGCGACCTGGGTTAGAGGAGGCGGGGCACAAACACTGCATGCAAAAGTCAGCAAGGAAAACATTCCTGCATTGCATATTGTACCTCTTCCACCTCAGTGTACAAGAAACAGGAAAAATTCAGTGTGGTTTGTACAGTTTTTTCCCCACACCATTGGGGCTCTCCGAAGAACAGGGAACCTGGGAACAGCTGTTCCCAGGAGGCTGGAATGGGGAGGGCAAGATGAAATACAAAGAACTGCAGATCTAGTATTTTAAATATTAATTTAGAAAATAAAGAATGATAAATATTGATTACCTCTTTAGAAATTCCTCTCATACCCTTTCAGCCACCCAGCAAGCACTTTTAACCACAAACCCTCGGGAGCACTGAGTAAGCTGTAAAGCCATCTAGGGATGCAATGCGAGCTGGTCCTTTACACTCTTGGCGCCTGCATTTAACATTTGCACTAGTCTAATCCGAAGATGTTACAGAGAAGAATTCCCATGGACGGGGAGCCTTGTCCTTCCCCAAAGCTGATTCATCCTTCTCTTCTTTGACAGACAGACTGTAAACTTCCCGGTGTCCCCCGCTGCAGCCGCACGCTCCTCAGGCATCAATGTCTGCGAACTTTCTTTTCCCATAATTTTGGACCAGACTGGAAGCTGTGATTTGGGAAGCCTGTCCCTTTTCCCAGGACTGGAAGTCATTCAGCCCTTTCTGGCCAGCCCGAAATAAGGCTCGCTCCAACTCATCCAGCCGAGCCACCAGCACTGATGTGTCTTCATTGTAAGCATTCTGAGAGGAGTCCATGATCCGACGAAAACGGCTTATAAATGTCTGAAGAAGATAAGCAGAGTTACTGACAGGCAAGGCAGCTCCAATGCTGGGGCCTGAGCCTTCAAGACCGAACAGCCAAAGGTGGGGGCTCTCATTCACAGTGCGCTGAGGGCGCAGCACCCATTAACTTTGGGTACAAAGACAAACCATCTCCTACTCGAGCTGGCAGAACAAGCGCCTGGATGGGAAGCAATCACGGAATTAGATTTTGGCTGCTTCCTAAAGTCAGGCCTGAGCAGATCACAGGGCCTAACGTGATGGCCATCCATTCCACTTCACGTCACAAGCGGCTGCTGCGTTGGAGCAGGTGGAATGGATCTCACGCCGCACCAGCTACTGTAGGAGCGTGCAAGCTGGAACTCGTGAAGGGCCTGGAAGCCAAGCCAAACTGGCATGTAAAGCACTCAGTGTGCTGAAAAAACACTTAGCCCTAAAAGAAAGTCAACAACTAATAAAGAACACTTTAAAAAGCTACGCGACAAGATGCGTTTAAGGATTTTTATTTCCCTCCTTATCTTTGCCTTTGGGAATAAAACCAAAAAAAGGGTCAAAACTCTTTGAGAGCTGAGCTTTGTTATTTCAGAAGCTGATTTTACAATCATTGAACTGTAGTATTTTAGAGGTTTACTTAGAGAATGAATATATTTGATATTAGTAACTCTCATTTTGGCTTTGTCACCAGATCGTTACACTTCACACATACAGCTCCTGACTATTTGGGAGGGGGTTTTTTGGTGTTTTATTTTTTAAGTCAGCACAGTTCCCCTCGTTTGTTCTAAATAAAGAGAAAGCATACCTTGCTTGCTTTGATTTGTCTGTTGACAAGTGACGTTGTCATGGTTTAACCCTGGCTGGCAATTCAGCACCATGCAGCCACTCGCTCACTCCCACCACAAGGGGATGGGGGAAGAGAATCAGAAAAGTGAGAAAACTGGTGGGTTGAGATAAAGACAGTTTAATAGGGAAAGCAAAAGCCACGCACGCAAGCAAAGCAAAGCAAGGAATTCATTCACCACTTCCCATGGCAGGCGGGTGCTCAGCCATCCCCAGGAAAGCAGGGCTCCATCACGCGTAACGGTGACTTGGGAAGACAAACGCCATTGCTCCCAATGTCCCTCCCTTCCTCCTTCTTCCCCCATCTCTATACACTGGGCATGACATCATATGGTATGGAATAGCCCTGTGGCCAGTTGGGGTCAGCTGTCCCAGATGTGTCCCCTCCCAGCAACAACTGAACCATCAGTGTAATCAGCATTCTTCTACTACTAAATCCAAAACACAGCACTATACCAGCTACTAGGAAGAAAATTAACTCTGTCCCAGCTGAAACCAGGATAGACGTGTGCTAATGTGCCTTTTTCCCCCCCAAGATGTAGATCAGCAGGAAGAGAAAAGACAAGGGGAGGCGCGGTCCCTGCCTCAATGCAGAAAGCAAGCTTTCAGTGGACAGCGCCGAGAACACAGCAGTGCTTTAAAGCCTCGCTGCATCAGCCTTCGTTCGGAGAATAAAGGAAAAAAGCTATCAGCAATCATCCCAGGCTCCTCAGAGAGCTAGCTGGAGAAACCCAAGCTGTTAGCAGTTGCCTTTGAAAGCCCAAGGAGCACAGAAGTCTGGCAACTGGCAAAGAGGGCAGCTACCTCTTAAAAAAGAAAGGGGAGATGGAGAAGGAAGAAGGAAGAGCCAGGGAATTATGAATCCATCAGTGTCAATTCCTGGAAACATGCTGGAACAAACAAGCGATACATAAACTTCTGCAAGACAGCAGAGAGACGATCAACAGCCAACACGGACTTGCCAAGAACAAACTTTGAGAGGCCAGGCCGGCTCCCTGCTAGGGCAGAATACCGGGCCTTGCAAAAGAAGGAGGAGAAGCAGCAGCAGGGCATCTGTCCGGGGCGTCCTGCACGGTTCAGCTAAACCACTCGTGGGCAGTCGGTGACGATGAATATCCATCGCACCTGCCAGGCGGGAGGAACATACCAAGTGGAGTTCAGCAGGTGTCTCTCTGGAACCGAGTGCCATTTGGTTATTAGTTAGCAAGCTTACTACAGGAACGGACGTTCTGCTTACTAAATTAGCCAACACCATGCCGGAGGAGGCAGAGGGATGACTGCAAGCATGTTGGGGAGCAGAACTCTTAATTCATAATGACCTTGACGAGTTAGAAAGATGGCGTGAAAAGAACAGGATGTAATTCAGCGGGGACTAACGTATGGTTCTGCAGTAAGGCAGGAATAGGGAATGGTACAAACACAGGAAGAGATTGTCTGCGTGTGCATCAGTACTACCTCACTGTGGGCTGCAAAGCGAACACACACTAGCATCACTCTGCTGTGAAACACGAGGTGCTGCACCACAATGAGCATCACAGCCTGCAGAATTTGCAAAGCAACCTTTCTGCTTTCTTCAGCATGAGCCCCGAGCAGGAGACCGTGTGCTGACAGGGGCGCTGCACGTCGCAGCAGGCGCAAATCGACTGGGAAGGCAGTAAGGGGGTTAGAAAGCATGACCCGCAGAAAGGCACCAGATGACCTGGGACTGCTGCAGGAGGGAAGAGCACCATCTGCCACCCGTGTATACTTTGTGTGAGACAAACAGGACAGATCTTGCACTGCCACAACAGAGCGCTAGAGGAAACCTGCTCAGACCAGGATGGCGAAACGCTGAAACAGATCGCCCGGAGCAGCATGAAGTCACATTGTTACAGAGCTTAAAAACAGGGCAGAAAAACAGAAACAACAGAGAGTGAATGAATTCTGCCTTGCAGCACGGGCGTGATTACATAATCTCACATCTCCTCTAGTCCTGTTTTACAGGGTTTTATGAAATACCACGTTTATGGCATGAAAATCCCAAGCTAAAATTACACTCCTGGATGCATACTTGAGGCCTCCACCACTAAACTGTGCAGCTGCCAACAGGGTCACCCTGCAGAGGCTGCCCCCCTAAACAATCCACGCGCAATCCAGGAGCCGTCTGGGGTGGACCAGGGCATTCCTCCCGAAGGCTGCTGAGCAGCTGGCAACAAGAGGAAGGCAGAGAAATGTAAAACCAGATTTCAAGGCTCAGTTTGGATACTCGCCTGCAGGATGGTCTGGGCTATCTCAGGGTTCTCTGGGTTGTCAAAATTGAGGAGCTGGGAGCCAAACCCATAGTAGTATGGCCCTATTTTATGCAGATCGACCACATTGGCATCGGCACTGAACACCGTCCTCCAGGCTTCCTTGTAAATCTTCGGCAGCTCCACAGAAATGATTCTCCTTTTGCTGTCGTGTAGGCCTTTAGCAAGCCACAGGGGCACTTCCAGCTTCGACCCCTGCAGGAGTGAGAAGACCCAAAAGTTGTCCTCACTATGGACGCGTCTGTAAAGCAACCCCAGAGGCAGGCAGCGGGCGTTACCAGCGGGGATCCAGGACGGCAGAAAGCGGGGCTTGTTTTCACGACAGTCCATCAGAATGGTAACGTAAAACAGAGCCGCTAATTAGCACTGCAAGACTCTGAAAGAGGATTGTTTTTATTGCTGTTGTCATTTTTATTTATTTCATGTTGTAAATTTTATTTATTTATTTTATTAATGTTATGATAACTGGCAGATAAACGCCGGGGAGAAAAAAAAGCACATGAGAAATGGATGCAATAAAAGTAAAAATAACTTTTAAAAAAGAGTCGCTGTAAGCCAAAACCTCCCGGTGGCCCCAAAACCAGAGGGGCGGGCAAGCCGGGGGCGGCGGGGGCAGCTCCGCGGGGTGGGGAGACCACACGGACACGGACACGGACACGGACACGGACACGGACACGGACACGGACACGGACACGCCCCGATCCCCGCCCCGCGGCTGCCGGGAGCCGCAGCTCCCGCCCCCCCGCCCGCCGTTACCTCAGCGATGGAGTCGCCCGCGCCGCCCCCCTCCCCCAGCGCGGAGGCCAGGCGCGGCAGCGAGCTCTCGGCGCGGCCCGGCAGCTTCTCCTGAGACATGAGGATGTCGTCCAGCGACAGGAAGTTCTCCTCCGGGCCCAGCCCGGGGCCCACCGGGAAATACGCCTCGGACATGGCGGGGCAAGCGGGGCAAGCGGCACCAGCGCGGCACCTCGGCTCCCGCGCAGCCCGGGGCCGCGCACCGCGCATGCGCGGTGGCTCGCCCCGCCCCCGCCAGTGGGATGGGGGCAGCCCCGGTGCCCGGCGGGATTGGGACATATCCGGCACCCGGCGGGGCTTTCCCTGGTACCGCGGCGGGCGCTCGGCCCCGCCCTCCCCCGCCCCGCCCCGGGGTACTCGCAGGAGCGCCGCGGCCGCGTTGTCCTCGCCGCCCAGCCAAGGGGAGACCAGGCCGCGGCGGGGGACGCGAGACGCCGGGCTGCGGGCCTGGTGCGGCCTTGCCCTGCCCGCGCCGGCGGTGCCCCACTTCACCGGGCCGGCGGCCGCCCACCGCCAGCGGCCCGCACAGCAAGGGGCAGCTGCGGCAGTGGCTCGGGCCTGCGGTGGGGTTCGGCCCTGCCGGCAGGCCTGTGCCACGGGGGTGTCCAAGGCCCATCTCGTAGAACCATGGAATCGTTTGAGTTGGAAAAGCCCTTTCAGATCCCAAGCCCAACCGTTCCCCTAACCCTCCCATCCCACCACTAAACCCTGGCCCTAAGCACCTCGTCTGCCTGGCTGTTAAATACCCCCAGGGATGGGGACTTGACCCCTTCCCTGGGCAGCCCATTCCAGTGCTTGACAGCCCTTGCGGGGAAGGAATTTTTTCCAATGTCCAACCTAAACCTGCCCTGGCACAACTTGAGGCTGTTTCCCGATCCCCCCCCCAAGCTCCCCCCTCCTGTCAGGCAGTTGTAGGCAGCGATAAGGTCTCACATCAGCCTCCTCCAGGCTCAACACCCCCAGCTCCCCAAGTGCTCCCCAGCAGCCTTGGGCTCCAGACCCCTCCCCACCTTCCTTGCCCTTCTCTGGACACGCTCTAGCCCCTCCATGTCCTCCTGGGAGTGAGGGGCCCAACCCTGAACCCAGTATTCCAGGGGCAGCCTCACCAGTGACGTACGGAAAACGGACTCCACAATCTGTAAGACTGTAAAGTAGGTATGTTTATTCAGCGCTGGGCAGCACGGGGGGTAGTCCCACCAAAGTCGTGCATGCGTGTGTGGTAGCTTGCCTTGAAGTTATACTACAAAGTGTTACATATACCTAAGATTCCCAAATACGCCTATACATATGCATGACTTGTCCCCACTTCGTATTAAAATTAGCCCCAAGAAGTCGTTTCCATAAACTCCTCCCAACTGCGCTTGCGCAGTGTCTCCTGGTGGTGGTTGAGGGGGTCGTGGGGGATGAAGGCCGATGACTCCTCTTTGTCACCGCTAGTAACCCCTTGTTCTTGCGCAGACTCAGTTGCTCCTTGGCTCTTGTCCAGACTGCAGGGTCGGTTTTAGCTGGTTCTCAAGGCAACTTCTCGGTTCTTATCAAGAACTTGTACAATAGACAATAGAGAGCATGGTTTTAGCAACATCTTCTCTACTAGGATCCCCTTTTCAGTCCCCCCTTTTCTAAAAAGTTAGTAAATTCTTTTACTACACCTAATCCTAGTATAATGTTTCTTTACCTAGCATTTTCTCAAAATATTTATTAGATTCGAGCTTTTGTCGTAATTGGTTTTTCTTCCATTTACTGTAAGAGTCTTCAGTGCTTTGGAAAATCGAAAAACCACATCGAACTATTATACACATTAACATGAGTAGTAGAATAATCATAAGCGATATGACAAATAGCTGTTTCAGCCAGGTTAAATTTGGCAACCAAGAAGTCAATTTTTCAAATATCCCTGTCCAAGATGTATCGTCTTTTGCGACTTCATAAGATGTGTGTTTGTTCTCATACTTTATGTACATCGGCAATTACCCCTCTTGATTTGTCAATATAGGTACAACAGCTTTTGTTGATTAGGGTGCAAACCCCTCCCATCTGTGCCATTATAACATCTAATGCTTTGCGATTTTGCCATACTATCTCTTAATAAGCTTATTTCAGTTTGTAATGATAATGTTGCATCTATAGTATACTTACTGATGATTTCTACTTCTGCTGAGATGTTAACAATGGTTTGTTCTAGCTGGATTACGCCTAATAAGGGGATGAGGGCTCTTACAAAGCTATTGATACCCAGTATTATAGGTTGCTTGTGGGTTAACATTCTTCTTTCCAATTTTCTTCCGTGTACCCCTCACTATTCCTTTTAATTCGGTACCATTATAGACACTCATTGAGGGAACTAATACTCCTGCAGTACACTCCCCTGTCCACTTGCCTGGCAGTTGTTTCCTAGCTCGCAGATCACCACACAACCACCACCCGTTTGGCAAATCACACGTAACATTTATCACCATTGTTACATTAGTGGTACATCTGCCATATAAGTAGTCTGCCTATTCATAAGTTCCTACGCCGTCCGTATAGTTTCCATGAGTGTTCGAGTTCTCCATGGGGTGTGCCGAATAGCTGGCCAGTTCCCTTAACTGTGACTGAGATGTCCTAATCATTCAATAACATCAACTGATATCTAGTATCCTGTAAGAAACTCTGGTTTTGTTTACATTGATAAGTTGTATTAAACACACTACAGGGGTTCCAATTTGTCCAGTTCCATACAGGGACACCTAAGAGTGAATCATGATACTGGTCTGCGGTTCCACAAATCCAACAGTTGGAGATGTTCGTAAAAGGGCTAAGGGAAGAGACTGAGGCCAGGCTAAGTTTGCTTCTTGTCCCAATTTCACAATTTGCTGTTTGATTAAGTGGTTCATTTTCTCCACTTGACCACTCGACTGAGGGCGGTATGGGGTATGAAGTTGCCAATTTATACCCAAATGGCGGCTAATTTGTTGTACCACTTTTGAGGTAAAATAGTTGCTGGAACCCCAAAACATGGTATTATCTCCTGCATTAATACTTCAGTTACCTCCCGAGCCTTAGCTGTTCTAGTTGGGAATGCTTCTGGCCAACTTGAAAAGGTATCAGTTAGTATCAATCAATACCCCCCCCTTTTCTTGGGAGTTCTGTAAAATCAATCTGCCATTGTTGTCCAGGCCCATTGCCTTTTCCAATTTGGCCCATTTCTGGCCTGGGGTTATTTTTGGGATTGGTCTGAAGGCAAAGATTGCATTGCTGAGTCACCTGTCTCACCGTGGTGTATAACTTTCTGGCCACAATTTCTCTGATTAAATGTCTATATAGGGCCTCTGTCCCCCAGTGCCTTTTTCTATGTTCTTCCCTTACCAATTGCCATATTAGGCAGGAGGGAATGATTAGTTTTCCTTGAGGGGTGTGAGCCCATCCTTCTTTGTTATACGACCCTTCTAGATCTGTGATAAGCTTCTGATCTTCCTTGGCATATTCTGGCTTACCTTCTAGGGAAATTTGCCCGTCAGGGACCAAAGCCCCTTCTGTTTTTACCTCTGTTTTGTCTACTTGTTTTGCCTCTCTGTCCGCCAGCTCATTTCCTCTTTCCAATTCTGAGCTCACTTTCTGGTGTGCCTTAATGTGCGTAATCGCCACTTTTTCAGGGAGTTGGACTGCCTCCAGCAGTTTCAAGATCTCCTCTGCATGCTTGATTTTTTTTTTTCCCCTGAGAATTTCATAGTCCTCTCTCCTTCCAGATTGTTCCATGCGCGTGTACGACCCCGAAGGCATATTTCAAGTCTGTATAGATATTCACAGTTTTGCCTTGGGCCAATTCTAAACCGCGAGTCAGAGCAATTATTTCTGCCTTCTGTGCAGAGGTATTCATGGGTAGAGGTCCTGACTATTACCTTTTGACTGGTGGTAATGGCATATCGCGCATGTCTCCTACCACTTAAGACATAGCTGCTTCCATCTGTAAACCAGTTTTCCCCTTTTTCCATGGGGCTATCTCTCAGATCCAGGCGGCTTGCATATGTTGCTTCAATGGTCTCCAAGCAGTCATGATGCACTGCTTCTCCTGTGTTCCCACTGAGGAAAGAAGCTGGGTTGACAATGTTAGTAACTACAATCTCCACATCATCCTGTTCTACTGGTATAGCTCAGGAATCTTTGTGGAGAGAGCCAGTGTTCACACTTTCTTCCAGCACTGCGAATACTGTATGGGACACCAAGACAGTCATTTTCTGGCCCAGAGTAAATTTTCGGGCCTCTTGTATGTTTAATATTACAGCTGCAACCGCTCGCAGGCATCCAGGCCAACCCTTTGCAGTTGCATCCAACTGTTTGGAGAAGTAGGCGACTGCTCGTTGATATGGGCTCAGATCTTGTGCTAATATTCTTAGGGCAATCCCTTGCTTCTCATGGGAGAAAAGGAAAAACGGCTTACTTACATCTGGAAGCCCTAAGGTCGGGGCTGACATCAAAGCCTTTTTCAGTAGTTCACAGGCTTGCATGGTCTCCTTGTTCCATTTAAGGTGTTCCTGTCCAATAGCTATTAGTGCATATAGTGGTTTAACGAGCAGTCCATAATTATAGATCCACAGTCGACACCACCCGGTCATTCCCAAGAGAGTCCATAACTCTTTCACTGTCTGGGGTCTCTGAGTTTGGCAGATTGCCTCCTTGCGGGCCTGTCCCAAAGTTCTTTGTCCAGCACTAATTTCATAGCCCAAATAAATCACTTTGTGCTGCATTACTTGGGCCTTCTTCTTAGATACCCGGTACCCTTGGAGCCCCAAAAAATTTAGTAGACTCACCGTCCACGCCATACAATCATCCTCTGTTTTGGTGGCGATTAAGATATCATCCACATATTGTAACAGTTTCCCTTCTTCAGATGGCGTTTCCCAATATTCCAAGTCTTTTGCAAGCTGATTGCCAAAGATGGTAGGACTGTTCTTAAATCCTTGCGGCAACACCGTCCAAGTGAGCTGAGTCTTGCGACCACTTTTGGGGTTTTCCCATTCGAATGTAAATAATTTTTGGCTGGCTTCATGGAGAGAGAGGCAAAAGAAGGCATCCTTTAGATCTAGAATGGTAAACCAAGTTAGTTCAGGTGTTAACACAGTTAACAGGGTATATGGATTTGCCACTACTGGGTAAAGGTCTTCAGTTATCTTATTTACAGCTCGTAAGTCCTGGACCACTCGATATGACCCGTCGGGTTTACAAACAGGTAATATAGGGGTGTTAAAATCAGATTCGCACTCCGTTAGTAATCCTAATTGTAGGAATTTTTCAATCACTGGCCGGATTCCTTCCCTATCTTCCTTCTTTAGGGGATATTGCTTAACTCTTGCCGGTTGTCAGCCTTCTCTGAGTCAAACTTCAACAAATGGTGCATTCTTTGCTCTTCCAGGTACATTGGTGGCCCACACTCCAGGATATACCTGGTTTAGGATTTCCTCACTAATCTTTCCTTCTGTGGGGAGACTGGTTAAAAATAGACTCAGTACTTGAACATATTGCTGATCTTTTACCTCCAGAGTAATTTCTCCTTTTTCAAATGTAATTTTTGCACCCAATTGCTCCAACAAATCCCTTCTCAAGAGTGCCTTTGGGGAGTTGGGCATATACAGGAATTTGTGGATGCCCTATTGTTTTCCCAATTTATACTTCAGAGGTTTACAAAAATATGCCCTTTTCACTTTGGCCAGTCGCCTCTTTTACCATGATGTAGTCATTTCCCAGGGGCACCAAAGCTTGATTTAGAATCGATTATGTTGCCCATGTGTCAACCAAAAATTCTACCTCTTGTTGTTTCTTCCCTAGCCTCATTATAACTAGTGGATCCGCTAGGGTAGATTCCCTAGGTCCTCGTCAGTCTTCCTTCACATGGGCTACTATATTCACATTCTGTACTAGTCCTTGTCTGCTTTCTAATTTTAGAGGATATTGTTTAATTCTTACCAGATTCAATCCCGGTTTCAAGTCAATTTTCACAGGCTCAGCTCTTTTGGATCTACCTGGAACTTTTCCGGCCCAAACAATTGGAATTTCCACATTATCTACTTCTGTCGGTATGAATTTCTTTTTGAGGTTGGTGTCCTGCAACAATAAAGCTGCTACCTCGATATATTTAGTTTCTGGAATTAAAATTCACCACCCTTAAATTTGATTTCTGCTTCCAATTTTTCAAGCAGATTCCTTCCCAACAATGGCTTGGGAAAGTTAGGCAAATACAGAACTGATGGGTGACCCATCGCTTTCCCAAGTTTATTGTCAAAGGCTTAAAGAAAGGCCTAACTTCATGAATTCCTGTCTCACCAACAATGCTTATGTTTTCAGAGCTCAATTCCTCTTCTAAGGTATTTAAAAGAATAAGTGGCTTTTGTATCTACTAAGAATTCAATTTTCTCTTCTCCCAGCTTGACTGTAACCAGAGGTTCCGCTGGGAGAGATTCCTCCAGTCCCCGTCAAGTATCTTGATTAATTTCTGCAAGTAGCAGGGGACTGGAGTGCTTTTGCAAGGGACACTCCTGCTTCCAGTGACCCTCCTTCTTGCAGTGTGCACACTGTTTCTCACCAGCTGGGGGCCTAGCCGGCAGGTCCCGCCATACATCATTCCACATACTTGTCCTCATCCCCTAAAAGGGACTCCACCTACTTCCAAGGCTGCAATTAACCTACTGTTTACCCTCTTCTCTCCCATGCCACCTCCAGCGGAGGGGGCCCTTCTCTACAATACCACCACTTTGCAGTCCTCCCATCTCTCCTCACTGATTCTGCATCTCCGCCATTCTCCCACAGACCATCTCAATAACCTTGACTTGTCGCCCTTCACCTTCCCACTGACCACTCCAGGCTTGGCCAAAGCTCTCCTTCAACTCCACTAATTCGGTGTCAGTGCAGAGGACCTCCCCAGCTACAACCTAGGGAAAATGATCTCGCTCATCCTCACAACTACACACGGTTTTAATTAAGGGTTGCAGCCAGGGTGGTTCGGGTCTTTCTAAGTTTTCTCTCGCTGCTTGCGGATCATTAACAGGGTAAATAGCCGGGGGGGGGGGGCGCTCCTCGTGGGCGGTGTTCACAAGGAGTTGCTCCTTAAGAGCAATTTGCAAATTCTTGACTTGATCTTTTTCTTCCTCCAGCTGGTTTTTTTGGGGAGTTTTGGGGTTTGTTTGGTTTTTTTTCCAATTCACCGACTTGTCTTTCCAAGGTTTGAACTAAAGTTTGGAGGGATTCAATAGTCTGAGATTCGGCAGCACCACGGCACTCTCCTGCCTCCACTGCTACTGCTAGGTTGGCAATGAGGACGGCACAGACAATGGCTTTCCCTTTGCCAGGTTGAGCCCTGGTGTCCTTTTTCAGAGCAACCATTCGGTCTACAACGCTCTGCAAATTGTGCCAATTGTTCTGCGCCAAATCCACCCTGGGTACAGAAGGTCGGGTACTATGTTTCTCCAAGAAATCAAACAACTTCCCTGCCTCCATTTTATCACTCAGATAAGGAGGGGGCAGTTGTCCCAGGAAAGCAGCACAAAAAACTCGACTATATTCGTTCCTGGGAGGTTTCACGTAAACAAGGCAAATCTTAGTTAAGGAGGTTTCACATTCATTTTCACAATGAAATGCACAGTTCTCCAGATTTCTCACACTCATTTTACAATTGTATCGTCTCAGTTACTCATTCATTCACCAGTCACACCAGAGTTAACTCAGTTTATTCACACTTAATTATCAATTTTCCACACAAATCTTTTCTTGCAAATCTCTATAGTTTTCTCCCAGTCTCCCTACCACACGTCCCAAACTTCTGGGATTAGAAGCTTCTTCCCACAAACTTCACTATTTAAACATTCCTAAGGTTTAAGCCTAAACTACCGAAGGAGTGACTCTTCGCTCTGCCACCCTGATGATTAGCCAGCTCCCCGACACTTAGGAGAATCGGCCAAACACCACAGTAGCTCAATTCACACATCAAAGATTTACAAATCTTATAAGCATTCCAGGTGCTGTGTCCGTCCTTGGCCGTGCTCCTCGCGGAGTTACGGAACCGCAAATCAGGACTCCCATTCGCTTCACAGCAATGCTGTGTCTCAAACACACACACACACACACACACACACACACACACACACACGAAGATAAAAAGACTTTTAACATAAAATTCCCGGGCATTCAAATGGTACAATTATCACTCCAGCTAACATCCATCCGCAGCTGCAAATATGAAATGTAAACGCAATTGTGAGGAGGCCCACTTACCCTTCTCCTGCTTCTTATATACCAGTCATTAGCAGGTCTGTCCTGGCTCCCGACATTGGGATGCAGCGGTGACCTCAGATTTGCTTGATCTACTCCCAAGATCGCTAGCGGCCGCTCTGTTGGTCAGCAAATCTCCTTGGCCGCTCTATCGGCCCGGGTACCCTTCCACACGGGGACTACACTGCACACCAGACGTCTCTGCGCGATTTACCAGCAGCCCCAGCCACGTATACAACTTACAGGCTTTTCCTATAAAACATACTGTTTTCTTCTGCGGCTTCAGGAGGTTCTTGTCTGCTCCTGTGGTGAGCGGCTGGCAGTGGAGGCTCCTCCAAGGAAAGTGCTCGGGGCGCGCCCAGGGGCATCCGCTCCACAGTCGATCCCGTGGTGAGGCAGAGAGTCTCCTGCCTGGCTCGCCAAACTGACGTGCGGAAAACGGACTCCACAATCTGTAAGATTGTAAAGTAGGTATGTTTATTCAGCGCTGGGCAGCACGGGGGGTAGTCCCACCAAAGTCGTGCATGCGTGTGTGGTAGCTTGCCTTGAAGTTATACTACAAAGTGTTACATATACCTAAGATTCCCAAATACGCCTATACATATGCATGACTTGT
>JAKFQP010000166.1:67712-139847 GCA_023375905.1 Nycticorax nycticorax
GCTGACATACTTGAAGAAGCCCTTCTTGTTGTTCTTGATGTCCTTTGCCAAACTCAGTTCCAGGTGAGCCTTGGCCTTTCTGGTAGCTTCCCTACATGATCTGGCAGCTTTCCTGTATGCCTCCCAAGTGGCCTGACCCTCCTTCCACATTCCATGGAGCTTACCCTTTTCTTTGAGTTTCACTAGAAGCTCCTACAGGACCTGCAGGGTCGGTTTTAGCTGGTTCTCAAGGCAACTTCTCGGCTCTTATCAAGAACTTGTACAATAGACAATAGTGAGCATGGTTTTAAGCAACATCTTCTCTACTAGGATCCCCTTTTCACCAGTGCCCAGCACAGGGGCATGGTCACTGCCCTGCTCCTGCTGGCCACACCAGTCCTGATACAAGCCAGGATGCCATTGGCCCTCTTGGCCACCTGGGCACACTGCTGGCTCATATTCAGCTGCCTGTTGACCAACACCCCCAGGTCCTTTTCCGCCGGGCAGCTTCCCAGCCCCTCTTCCCCATGCTTGTAGCGTTGCGTGGGGTTGTTGTGACCCCAGGGCAGGACCCGGCCCTTGGCCTTGTTGAACCTCACACCATTGGCCTGGGCCCATGGATCCAGCCTGGCCCTCTGCAGAGCCCTCCTCCCCTCCAGCAGATCCACACTCCTGCCCAGCTCGGTGCCATCTGGAGGGGGATCTGGGGCAGGGGGGGCTGTGTGTCAAGTTCTGCTCCCAGGGAATGGGAGGGAAAACGGCCTCAAGTTGTACCAGTGGAAGTTTAGGTTAGACATTGGGAAAAATTCCTTCCCTGCAAGGGCTGTCAGGCACTGGAAGGGGCTTCCCAGGAGAGGGGTTGAGTCCCCATCCCTGGGGGTATTTAAAAGCCAGGCAGGCGAGGTGCTTAGGGCCAGGGTTCAGTGGTGGGATGGCAGGGTTAGAGGAATGGTTGGGGTTGGGGAGCTTAAAGGGTTTTTCTGACTCAAAGGATTCTGTGATTCCATGGTTCTATGAAGTGGTAATTGTGATAACTGCCTTCAGCAAGAAACTAAGGGAGTGGCTGATCACTGCGCCGAATTACACATCTGCAGTAAATTCAAAAGGGGTGAGGTTTCTCAAAGTTTCGGTGTCACAGGGTGACGACGTTTGTAGAAAAGTCACATGGGTTTTTATGTCATTTGCATCCACTCACAGGGCATGGGCAACAGGGAGGTACTGCATTCATTTTGAGTGGGAGACCTGTTCTCACCCGTAAAGTGCTCAAGCTTCTGAGCAAAGCAATGAAACCTTCCCACAGTAAAAACATGAAACAGCAGCGATTTCCCTTTTCCTGTGCCTCACCATTCACAGCAGAGCCCGGGGAGATGCTGGAAATTATGCTCTTCCAACTAAGGAGCATGCACTCCAACTCCATTCAGCAAAAGGCTGCTCAGTGCCCAGAGACAAGAATCATCTGATGAAGCAATCGTGCACAGAGGAAAGCTTTTCCTTTTTTATGATATTACATAAAACCTAGAGATGGCTTGTAATAAATAAGTACATAAGGGATTTGTTCTCAAACCGGCAGATGGAGGGGAAGGTCCCCCCGTACTACTTGTGTTTTTATTACATCCTTTGTTTAAAGTCACTGTTGTGCGAAACTCATGGGACCACTTTCTGATACATTGATAAATTACCAATTCCTGAGCGACGACATCCTGCTAAGCAGACAAGCACGGATCCTTCCTGCCTCATGCTGGGTCAACATGGCCAGATAAAGAAGGAAACTGATAAGACTATGACCTTTATCCTCACGACCACCAGAAAAATATCAGGATGTGTCACGTAGACCCGGGACTACTAAACTATAAAAAGGGACTCTGGTGGAGGTGAGGTGCGCGCCGTTGGTGGAGCAGGAGACTCCCCGGCCGCCCAGCGCTGTTTTGCCTGCTTGATTGCTTGCTTAAATAAATTCGGTCTTGATAAATATAATTGGCCTCTGACGTTTATTACATGGCTGACCTGTTCAAAAGGAAGACAGGTGGGGGGCTGGGGAGCTTCACTTTCTAAATTACGTTGGGCTTGCTTTCAGAACTATCCAGGACGCTTCCAGCAAAAGCAAGCTAAAATTTGCAAATGTTACTCCTGTGCAGAAAGGGAAAGATTACTCTTTGTCTTTCAGACTCAGATAAGCGACTGTAATGTCTGACTACAGATATTTTTTATATTTTTCTCCATATCCTGATAATATTTTTCTTCATAATGGGTTCCCACTCTTACTCACATTACTCTGGAGAGTTTTACTGAAAGAAAAGGCAGCATGACTTATTTCTCAAGATCCAGAGTAAGAGCTTGAGTTCTGACTTGCAGGGAGAGTAGGTTCCTATCAACTCACTCACGTGTAGTCAGCAAGTTACCAAACATGAATGCTACCTATTTCTGCACAGCCATCATTCACATTTCTTGTACCTGGTGCTTTTTTTGATTTTCTCCCTTTATCTGCCGCATTGTCTATGCCAGTGGCCCAGGATCGCTGTCTGGGGAGGACGGCAGTCATCTGCGTGTCACGTTTTCAGCTGCCTGGACTCTGTGAACCACAGTGCCGGTGCTGCCAGCCTTCCTCCCACCCTTCACTCCTCAGCATCAGACGAGCGGGAACGCTGCTGTGCCGGTGGTGTCAGAAACAGGATCTGTGCTTTGTCAGAGCACGAACGCTCCTTTTGGCCCACGGCTCGCTGGCGTTGGCCAGCAGGTTCTCTGAATACCTTAAATCTGATTGCCTCTTGACTGCTGCTTTTCATTTCTGGATGGTGGATACCCGGTCGGGCTGTCCCACGTTTTTGAGGCTTGCTAGAATAGGGAGAAGATCCAAACTGTTTCTTCTCTGATCACACATGGTGTGTGAAACCTTGCTGGAGCACGCAGCATCAGCTCAAAATGTAGATAATCTTGTTCATAGTGTGTGAAGAGGTTTTTTTTCATCATTCAATGTAAAAAAATGCTACAGAAATGTCACGTTACACTGCGTGCACACAGAATTTGGCTAATATAATATGATTATAGCCAGAATTAGCACAGCAAAAGTTCCGTGCCCCAGTGGGAAAGGCCTCCTAGTGCAATAGCAGCTAGGAGGCCCATGAGGAGCAGAGCAAACCCGAGTTTCTTGCTTGCGTTCCTGGCATCTTTGGGAGGCAGAGGGGTAGCTGCTGTGAAGGGGAGGAAGGTGGGTGCAGAGCAGCATTTTCTGAGCTGCGGTGTCCCGCAGGACCCACCCTCACTACCCACCATCACCAGGCAAGTGATCCCGGTGGAGGGAGCTTCAGTGCGCTCACCAGGCATATGGAGGACAATCAGGGGATCAGGCCCAGCCAGCATGGGTTCATGAAGGGCAGGTCCTGCCTGACCAACCTGATCTCCTGCTATGACTGGGTAACCCGCCTGGTGGATGAGGGAAAGGCCGTGGGTGTTCTCTGCCTGGGCTCCAGCAAGGCCTTTGGCACTACATTCTCCTGGAGAAGCTGCCGGCTCATGGCTTGGACGGGAATACCCTTCACTGGGTAAAAAAAATGGCTGGGTGGCCGAGCCCCGAGAGTTGTGGTCAACAGAGTTAAATCCAGTGGGCGGCCGGTCACAAGCGGTGTCCCCCAGGGCTCAGTTCTAGGGCTGGTCTTGTTTAATGTCTTTATCAACAACCTGGACAAGGGGATCGAGGGCACCCTCAGCCAGTTTGCAGATGACACCGAGCTGGGCGGGAGTGTGGATCTGCTGGAGGGGAGGAGGGCTCTGCAGAGGGACCTGGCCAGGCTGGATCCATGGGCCCAGGCCAATGGTGTGAGGTTCAACAAGGCCAAGGGCCGGGTCCTGCCCTGGGGTCACAACAACCCCACGCAACGCTACAGGCATGTGGAAGAGTAGCTGCGAAGCTGCTCGGTGGAAAAGGACCTGGAGGTGTTGCTCAATATGAGCCAGGAGCGTGCCCAGGTCACACCAACAGCATCCTGGCTTGTATCAGGACTGGTGTGGCCAGGAGCAGTGCCACTGGTGAGGCTGCCCCTGGAATGCTGGGTTCAGGGTTGGGCCCCTGATTCCCAGGAGGACATGGAGGGGCTGGAGCGTGTCCAGAGAAGGGCAAGGAAGGTGGGGAGGGGTCTGGAGCCCCAGGCTGCTGGGGAGCAGCTGGCGGAGCTGTGGGTGTTGAGCCTGGAGAAGAGGAGGCTGAGGGGAGCCCTTATCACTGCCTACAACTGCCTGACAGGAGGGGGGAGCTGGGGGGGGATCGGTCTCTGCTCCCAGGGAATGGGCAATGGGACGAGGGGAAATGGCCTCAAGTTGTGCCAGGGCAGGTTTAGGTTGGACATTGGGAAAAATTCCTTCCCCATAAGGGCTGTCAAGCACTGGAAGGGGCTGCCCAGGGAAGGGGTCGAGTCCCCATCCCTGGAGGTATTTAAAAGTCGGGCAGAGGAGGTGCTTAGGGCCAGGGTTTAGTGGTGGGATGGCAGGGTTAGGGGAATAGTTGGGCTTGGTGAGCTTAAACCCAGATGATTCTGTGATTCTATGATTCTATGAGGTGTGCGGGGAGAGCTTGTGATGCTAATGCTTGGAGTCGAAAGGTTCATTTGGAAGATCCCACCCGGACAAGTCCAGTGATCGGTGGCGTGGGGGAATGCGAGGAAGAGACAGGAGAGGCAGCTTGCATCCTCCGACAGCTGAGCAGCTCTGCAGTCCTGAGAACATCCTGTCCCGTGTATCCTCTGATTTGACAGCTTTTCCCTTTCAGGCATGGGCTACCCTTTGATCTATAAGTTTATCTTGGTTTTCATGGAACACCCCTGTAAGTGGCCAGCGGTGCCTCTTGTTGCCGTAAGTCAGCCACGTGCAAGCGTCACCAGGCAAATCCCTGGGAATATTCTATTCAAAAGTGACAAAACCCCTTGAGATATTTTAAAAGCAAATGTATTTTCTCTGGTCCTTGTGGCTTGTACTTAGTGGAAGGCTTTATCACACAAACCCAGGCCACCAAAGGTGGCCTTTTGGCAGGGTTTTAACCTCTTCTGGGACATACTGCCTATCTCTTGATTTTCTCATGTTCTTATAATCCTGTATTTACACCCAGAGCGAGCAAAGTAACAGAAAAGCACATTCAGTGGGGAAGGTTTTTCAAACCCAGAGTAATCTCACTGACATGAGTGATGGCTTTAGACCATATTTTCAAAATACGGATTTCAAAAACCTGTCTCCTTCTCACAGAATTTCAGAGCCAAATATCTTCATGGCACAAATAGATGTAACTCCACTACAGAAAGTGCAGTGATAATCTGTTCACCAACAGTAATTTTTTGTTATTGTTGTTGATAGCATCTTTCAATATTCCAATTAGGAACCCTTAAAGCGATCAAAACCTTCCTTAGCTGGTGCTTCAATGCAAATGCTTTGTTCTTCTTCTCTTCTGACTAACGGCCCCCACCCTGGAGCCTCTGCATGCATCAGCCAATGTGCCACACACATTGTGCCTTTCCCTTCTGTCCTTTCTGAGACGTGCGTGCAGTACGGAGCTCTTTCTCTGCTTCATTTCTGAATTCCCAAGTTTCTATGGTTCTCCAGTAGGGCTGCTAGACTGGGCGACAGTAATTTTTGCTTCAGGTGAAACACACTGGGGTTTGTGGTTCCTCAGGAGCTCATTCCACAGACCAAGGCTCAGCTCTGCAACAGTTCTTGGATGCCCGACTCTGTTAGGAGGCAATCATCAGTGGGACATGGGGTACCAAAGGGGGACTTCCCAGCTCTGTAGCTATGGTTTATTGGCTTCCTGCACAGATGAGCTTGTTCACTTGGTGGGAACTTTTGTTCCAGACAAAGCCAAGTGCAGGACATGAAAATCTCAACTGGGTGAGACCTGCTGGTGTGCCTCGGCAGGGGCAGCTCAGGCCAGTGTCAGAATGGCTGGTGAACTGCAGCAGTTTGTTGCCCCTTTTCCACAAGGGTGGAAACACAGAGATGATTTGCATATCTGGAACACTAACAATGTGAAACACACGAGCCAAACCGTGGAGATAAAGGTCTAATGCCATTGCTTAAAAGTGCTGTAGATTTTTTATAACATCCTTTGCATTTAAGCCTTCTTTGTCTTTAAACATTAGGAATAATTTTATTACGGAGCATTGCACTGGGTCTGGCTGGGACGGAGTTAACCTTCTTCACAGCGGCCTGTACCATGCTCTGCTTTGCATCCTTGGCTAAAGCAGGGCTGGTAATGCACTGGTATTTTGGCTGTTGCTGAATAGCGCTTGCGCAGTGGTGAGGCTTTCCCTGCTCCCTCCTCCAGCTGGGGCTGTGCAAGGCTGGGACAGCTGACCACAGGGATATTCCATGCCCTATGACACTGTGCTTGGTAATAAAAGCTCGGGGAAAGGAGGTGGAAGGGACTACATTTGTGGTCATGGCATTTGCCTTCTCAAGCAATGGTTATGTGCGCTGAGACCCTGCTTCCCAGGCAGCGACTGGAATCTGCCTGCTGATGAGAAGTTGTGAATGAAGTCCTCTTTTTGCTTCTGCTTTCCCTATTAAACTTGATCCATAGGTCCTTTCACCTTCCTCCTATTTTCACCCCATCCTGCAGGAGAGGGGCACGAGCCAGAGGCTGGGTGGGTGTTTGGCTGCTGGCCGAGATGAACCCATCACAAGCACTAGAAAACAGACACTTAGCTCCTGTTCCTAATAAATGTTGCTCATCTTGTTTCCCCTCATGAGGTTGCATTTTTATTGCAGGATGTTCCTCTGCTTTTAAGTTTTCCCTTGCACTCCGGTTCCCTCCGAGCAATTAGTTGAGGGGGTTATGCCTCATCACAGTTCGTTCTGGCTGTTCCCACCAAAGCATTTAGCTATTTCTGCAAAGCTCATTAGGAATGGCGCCCTTCAAACACTGACTTTAAATTAGAATTTAGGTTTCAGAGCTCACACCTGGTGGTAACCCAGCCTCCTGAGGTGTCAGAGAGGTGGTACCGACTCCCTCCCCTGATTCAGCAGGCTGGTGCCAGGAGGTTTGAAGAGCGACTGCTGGGCTACACAGACCACTCTACAGGAGCAGTGTAAAGCTGCAGGTATGATTCCCTGCCCAGCTTTCACCTGAGGCCAATGCAAGCTGCCTCATCCACAGAAGGTTCCTTACGAGAGAGGCCAGACCGCCCTCGGAGGATGGCTTAGCAGCTGGCTGTGAGCGTACTTGGCCTTACTTGCAGTCTCATCATCCCACTGCATCGGTTCTGGGTAACCTCTTCCAGGCCCATGGGCTCAGAAGTTTCAGCTCCATAAACTCCTGACTTGCAGTAGCGTGACTGGTGATCCCCAGAGAAGTGCCAGTTGCCACTGCTGCCAGCCCAGCCCAGCCTCAGGGTTTACTTACCAGTGCATAATGCAGTTATTTCTTGATATTTTATTATTTCCTTCTTTTCAGCTTCCCTTTTGCTTGCACTTCCTGCAGTTCTTATAGAAAGGTATTTTAAAAAGGTGGGTGAACTGATTCCCCATCAATCATGCCCACCAAAGCCACTCCATCACTCCCCTCTTTAACTGGACAGGGGAGAGAAAAGCAGATCCAAAGGCTCCTGGGTCGAGATAAGGACAGGGAGAGATCATTTGTCAGTTACCATCATGGGCAAAACAGATTCAGCTTGATGAAATTAATTTAATTTATTACCAATCAAAATAAGAGAAGCAGAGGATAAAAACTGCTGAATCCTAAAACACCTTCCCCCCACCCCTCCCTTCTTCCTGGGCTCAACTTCACTCCCAGTTTCTCTACCTACCTCCCCCCCAGCGGCGCAGGGGGATGGGCATGGGGGTTGGGGTCAGTTCACCACACGTTGTCTCTGCCACTTCTTCTTCCTCAGGAGAGGACTCTTCCCCTGCTCATGTGTGGGGTCCCTCTCACAGGAGACAGTCCTCCACAAACTTCTCCAATGCACGGGCTACAGTTCTTTATGCACTGCTCCAGCATGGGTCCATAATTTCCACGGGGTGCAGTCCCTCGGGAGCAGACAGCTCCAGCGTGGGTCTGTCCCTCCCACAGGGTGCAGTCCCTCAGAAGCAGATGGCTCCATCCTGAATCCCTGCAGGTCACCAGCCCAGCCAGCAAACCTGCTTCAGGCTGGGCTCCTTTCCGCATGGGTCTGCAGATCCTGTCAGGAACCTGATCCGGTGCAGGCTCTCCATGGGGTCACAGACTCCTTTGGGCAACCCCTGCTCCAGCGTGGGGTCCTCCCCTGGATCTGCTCCCCCGTGGGCCTCCATGGGCTGCAAGGGGACAGCCTGCCCCACCAGGGGCTGCTGCACCAGGGGCTGCGGGGGAATCTCTGCTCTGGTGCCTGGAGCATCTCCTCCTCCTTCTGCACTGACCTGGGTGGCTGCAGGGCTGTTTTCTCTTGCATCCTCTCACTTCTCTTCTCTCTCCAGCTACTGAGCTGCAGCAGGTTTTTTTCCTTCTTAAATATGTTATCCCAGAGGCACTTCCATCGCCACTGATGGGCTCGGCCTTGGCCAGCAGTAGACAAAGGGAAAACTTCTAGCAGCTTCTCACAGAAGCCACCCCTGTAGCCTCCCTACTACCAAAACCTTGCTACACAAACCCAACACCCCTCTGTGTAACGATGGGTATGTCTAGCAGAATCCATCCTTTTAATCTGACTCTGCCACATATACACCAAGGGAAAAGATGCCTTGAAGACATCGTATATTTGTAAAGAACATGAGCAGTGCAGTGAGGTAGATCATCTTCGTACGTTCCTTTGAAGATTAGGGTCTAAATTTAGATTTGTTCCCCAATGAGAAGGGGTTTGTGGCCTCAATTTCAAGAGCTGTTTCAGCCCAAAACTATCCAACGGGTTAGTGCAATGAGAAGGCTTTGATTTGGAGCCTGGGACTGAACGATATACGAGAAGCTAGACCTCCAGCCTTTAGTGAAAATGCACAGCAGAGATTCCTTGCACGTCTGGCTTTGGTCTCTTGTCTCGTCCTTCTCTGAGCTCTTGGCTTCACCAAATTCCCCTTGATTTATGGCATGTTACTGGTAGGGCCAAGCTGTCCCTGGGTAATGTGATAACACACCACTTGTGTCCTTCGTAGGTTCATAGGCTTGGTCTTGCAGCCTCTTAAAATGCTTTCAGCGTAAGGTTCCCTGCTGTGATGGTCTGTGGAGTGAAAGCCATAGCTGCAGGCGAGAGATTTGTTTGGGGCTGGAAGTGTTACCCTGATTGGCCATCAAAGTGCTACCCTGACTGACCACCAGCCCAGCCACACCATGGTACCCTGTCCCAGAACGGATGCGATTGTCACTGTAGAAGAGCAGCTGTACTATCTCTAACACTCAAAATCACAAAGCGTATGGGGCAGACTTACTAAGTAACTCCTATGCAGTGATGAGCGGGCCTCACGCAGCATGCAAGGCCTAAGGTGTCAGTTCTTGAGGGCATTCTGTCTTTCTGTGTTAAATGCGGTAATCTCTGACCCTGGTGTATGTGTGTAGCCTCCATCAGGGAAAATGGTAATGAGTTTACCTACCAAGGAGATATTAAATCCCAATTCCCTTCAGTGATGTGTAATGTCAATGGAAGCCTCGGATGAGAGCAGCTTCTTCTTGATTAGGTGCTTGAACAGGAGATTATTGATCCATTTATCTCAAATTCTAATCGCTCACTGTTTTATGCCTAAGCTTATGATCATCGTTATCTTCCTAGAACCTTTAAAGAGTCATAAGTCAATGTGGAGATCTGGAAGCTTGAATTGTTGTGTTCTTATGTGTATTAGTCTCCTCAATCTGTGCGTGTGTGAATACTCTGAAGCCCCATTCCCTCAGCCAGGGGCGTCCTGCAACAGAACGAGTAAGCAATGTGCCATTTCTGTGGTAGTGACACCCGACCTTTAAAAACATGGATTTTGGCAGCAGTAATGGGAACCGGCTGACTGTCATGGCAAAGGCTGGTCTTTATGTACCGGAATTACTGAGTGGCCATGATCTGGGACCTGCCAGCTTTCAAATGCACATTAAGACCATAAGCTTAGGTTGTGATACTAATGTTTAATTACTAATGATGCTATAGATCAGTCCTAGGAGGCTCAGGGCAAGCCAATCCACTTGCTAAAAGAGCTGGAAGTTGCCTGGATGACACACACTTCCCTGGATACAGCCAAGGATCCTTTTGAAAATACCCTCATAGCAGGCAGAAGCTTTTTCCCTTTTGAAGGGGCTGAATTGGCCTAGTTGGCAATTCATGCTGCATGCTGCAATGGCTCCATCTGCTGAAACAACTCATAAATCACTCAGAACTTGAGAAAGTTGCAGCAAATGGGATTCTTTCTCCTCTTGTTGGTGCTTTAATGCCCTCTGTGTTTCTGTGTCCAGGATGGGCTACCTGAGAATCGACGGAGAACATGCACTGTGCCCACCGCAGAGGGGGGAGATTGAGGGGCATGTGGCTGACATTCAGCTGAGTGGAATCGTAAATGGTGGTGAACAAAGTCACTTTTCAGAGCATCCCTGTTTCTGTATGGGCTGTGGCGTAGGGCTTGTGTGCGCAAGCAGCCATTTAATGGCACCATCTAAATGGTACAGCAACATCTGGGAAGAGAGGAAGGTATTAGAGGAGGGGTTCTGCTGTCTTCCATGGTTTTAGCTATCTATACTGGCTGCTATTAAAAAATACAAACCAACAGTTACCTCCTATTCTAAATACCATGGCAGATGAGAGCTCTTCTGGCAGCTATGGGCTCACGTGTGGCCAAATTATTGCTTTTCGGTGGTGCTACCGATGTCCTAGCCAACAATGTGTCACAGCTGTCCTTTCCAGTGCAGAGTGCTTCCCATTAGGGTCCCTGTACCTCACTGCTGAATGAATTCAGGCTGGGACGAGGCTGCTCCCAGCCTTCCAGTTCCAGGAGGACCCTTCGCAGCAGACACTCTATCTATGCTGGCGTGCAACTGGGCTGAGCTTAGTTCCAAGTACATGTAAAATAAAATCATACCCGCACAGCTGAGTGTCACTGCATCTCAGTCTACACAAGAGAATGATTCGTAGATGTCTATCCTGGACGTGCCTGGCAGCTGTGTAAAGGGATACCTGCTCTCTGATGAGCAGATCCGGAGGAGCTCCTTGCACTGTCTGCGCTTGGGGAGCCACAGTAACCGGGTGCATTAGCCCCTGCTTTCCTTTAAGGTTTTTCCCTCCTTCCTCCCAGCTGGAGGGCTGCTGACCTTGTCTGCGGATCTCACCATTACCTTCAAACCGTTCTCCTGCTGCTGGCTGAACCAATGGCACTAGGGAGGGGAGTGCCAAGTCTACAGAAGAGTTGCCAGGACACGAAGCCGGCAGACCCCACCACCCTTCTGACAATGCGACCCGCTGCAGGTGGTAAAAGCTGTGACCTGCCCATGCAAGGTCTGGGCTCAGAGCTGGGATTTCTGCACCCTGCAGTTTTCTGAGCCCTCCTAGTTCTGCCGAGGACGCCACCTGTGACTCAGAGAAAGGCAGTTCTCTCTTCCTCAGTTTAGGCAGCTCTTGCCTCACCAAGGCTGGAAGGATTCATGAACTGGCTGGATGGCCAAGCCCAGAGAGTCGTGGTGAATGGAGCTAAATCCAGTTGGTGGCCGGTCACAAACAGTGTCCCCCAGGGCTCAGTTCTAGGGCCGGTTTTGTTTAATATCTTTATCAATGACCTGGATGAGGGGATTGAGTGTGCCCTCAGTAAATTTGCAGACGACACCAAACTGGGTGGTAGTGTTGATCTGCTCGAGGGGAGGAGGGCTCTGCAGAGGGACCTGGACAGGCTGGATCCATGGGCCCAGGCCAACTGTATGAGGTTCAACAAGGCCAAGTGCCGGGTCCTGCACTTTGGTCACAACAACCCCATGCAACGCTACAGGCTTGGGGAAGAGTGGCTGGAAAGCTGCCTGGTGGAAAAAGACCTGGGGGTACTGGTTGACAGCCGGCTGAATATGAGCCAGCAGCGTGCCCAGGTGGCCAAGAGGGCCAGAAGCATCCTGGCTTGTATCAGGAATAGTGTGGCCAGCAGGAGTAGGGAAGTGATCGTGCCCCTGTACTCAGTGCTGGTGAGGCCGCACCTTGAATACTGTGTTCAGTTTTGGGCCCCTCACTGCAAGAAAGATGTTGCATTGCTGGAACATGTCCAGAGGAGAGCCACAAAGCTGGTGAGGGGTCTGGAGCACAAGTCTTATGAGGAGCAGCTGAGGGAACTGGGGTTGTTAAGCCTGGAGAAGAGGAGGCTGAGGGGAGACCTTATCGCCCTCTACAACTGCCTGACAGGAGGCTGTAGTGAGGCGGGGGTCGGCCTCTTCTCCCTGGTAACGGACAATAGGACGAGGGGGAATGGTTTGAAGTTGCGCCAGGGCAGGTTTAGGCTAGACATTAGGAAAAACTTCTTCACCGAAAGGGTTGTCAGGCTCTGGAATGGGCTGCCCAGGGAGGTGGTCGAGTCCTCATCCCTGGAGGTATTTAAAAGAAGGATAGATGAGGTGCTTAGGGATATGGTTTAGTGGTGGGATGGCAGGGTTAGGTTAACGGTTGGACTTGATGATCTTAAAGGTCTTTTCCAACCAAAGTGATTCTATGATTCTATAATTATATGATTCTATGAAATCTGAAAGCAGCGTTAAGCTGATGCTGTGCTTTTTTTGAATACCACACTGCGTGCTTCTCTTTAGTCAGTCTTATTTATTCTGCTTTTTAACCTCTCTTCTCTCCTCCTCTTAGAACATATGAATCTCTTTTAATGTAGCCCGTGATCTTGCGAGAAAATCCTGTTTTCTGGTTATGCTACTGGTATTTTGTGAGGCGCGTAACCTCTAAGGGGAGATTTTTCATAACAGGACCTCCTTTTAAATGACAGTGTCGGATCCAGGCTTTCCACACCGTCTGCATGTGCCACTGAAGAAGTCATTTATGCCAGAAGCCACAGAGGTGTCTGGGTGCCTGACACATGGCTGAAACCCCAGGGACAAGGGGACATGATGCTGAGGAGAAGCTGGTAGTCAAATGCCAAAACACAGCTGAACACAATGAAGAATTTGTGCAGCAGCTGGGCAGTTCCTCTGGGCCCCATTTGTGAGACGGGGACAGCAGCATCATCCTGATCCCCAGGTGAGTTTGGGAGGTCCCCTGGGTGGTGGCTGCGGGTGCTCCGCCTGGGGCAGTGGAAAGGCCTGCCAAGCACCCAGGTTGCTGGGAACTGCCCAAGGATCGAAGCGACAGCAGGAGGGGATAAAACATTGGTGCTGATGCCACCACCTTGGCTTCGCCTGACTGGTGCGGTATCAGCCATTCCTGGTTGCAGGACATAATTTGTGGCCTCGGATTCACCTGATCCCTATGATCCCTTTTGTGCTTGTTGTTCACAGCAGAACATTCCAGCCATCGCTCCAGGAAGAATGAAAGCGGAGTCAGAGCAGACCACATACCCAGTGACGTGCAGAAAACGGACTCCACAATCTGTAAGATTGTAAAGTAGGTATGTTTATTCAGCGCTGGGCAGCACGGGGGGTAGTCCCACCAAAGTCGTGCATGCATGTGTGGTAGCTTGCCTCGAAGTTATACTACAAAGTGTTACATATACCTAAGATTCCCAAATACGCCTATACATATGCATGACTTGTTCCCACTTTGTATTAAAATTAGCCCCAAGAAGTCGTTTCCATAAACTCCTCCCAACTGCGCTTGCGCAGTGTCTCCTGGTGGTGGTTGAGGGGGTCGTGGGGGATGAAGGCCGATGACTCCTCTTTGTCACCACTAGTAACCCCTTGTTCTTGCGCAGACTCAGTTGCTCCTTGGCTCTTGTCCAGACTGCAGGGTCGGTTTTAGCTGGTTCTCAAGGCAACTTCTCGGTTCTTATCAAGAACTTGTACAATAGACAATAGTGAGCATGGTTTTAAGCAACATCTTCTCTGCTAAGGTCCCCTTTTCACCAGGGAGCCTCAAAGTCAAGGGTAACCAACTGCTTGTCCCTTTACAGCAGTTACCTCTTCCTCGAAGCCAAGAAGACAGCACGCCTTGGCGTACCCACTCTCCAGGGACATTCGCTCATCAGGCACTCGCCCTCTGGCTGCCAATGACTGATTTTTAAAAATAACCAAAACACAGGCCGATCCACTGACCCCAGATGTGTTATTACCCCTGGAACAACAGGCATTTGTATGAGCTAAGTTACAGCTTTGACAACAACATGTTTTAGAAAATAATGAATTGGGCCCTGAAACTTGTGACGCTGGCTTGGAAGTCACAGAGTTTTTTTCAGCAGGCCTTAGGGGGGTTTTTTAATACCTTTCTGATGTCCAATTCCTAATAATTTTTAAGTTTTCAAAAAGTACTCAGGGTTTTTTTGCCCCTACTGAAGCATGGCTCCAGAGCTGGGGCATTAAGGAAGCCAGTAAGTATCGCAAGATGAAAACACACGATGTTCTTCTAAATCCTGACCGTTAATTATTCAGGCAGTACAAATCAAATGCAAGTTCCTGACACAGATGCAGCCTCTAGGAGAACTGCAGGATTGCAGTCCTGGGGGTGTGATCAGGAGGAGCTTTGTTTGGATGCCTTGTCCTCTTCCAGCACTGAAAGTGTTGTCAGGAAGATGAAACTTCCATATTCCAGCAGAGGCAATGGGAAGGCGGTACGTGCTGGTGCCCCTGCCCGAGCAGCCGCTTACCACCCCCACCGACCACCCCACGCTGGTTCCCTCAGGCGGCCACAGCTGTGAAAGGGAAACTGGGGCTAGTGCCATCCAGATTCCAGACTCACAGACCTTCAGCCCGTTGGGCACTGCGGCATGAGTGTGTGGTGCGGTCAGGCACGCCAGCTGCCAGGCTCAGGGGCTGTGGAGTGATGTTACCATGCGTCCTCCTGGGAAGTGCCTCCAGCTAGCAGCAGACCTCCGCAACACCTTCCAGCACCCGGGTTGGCTGAAATCTAAAGCTGCCAGGTTCTAGGGGCTTCCTCTTGGTACCCAGGATGTCGGTAACTGAGCCTGCTACACCCTCGTGACTGACAAGGGCCAAAAATTACCTCTCAGTTGTAAGCTGGGTGATTCTACCACATCAGCACTGTAGCTGTCGTCTTGTGTTTGAGGTCATGGTCCCTAAACTCTAAATGTGAGAAAGTACAGGGCACTGCTGTAGGAACGCTGACGTTCAAGGCAGCATGGCTCACAATGAACAGCAAGGGCTTCATTGCTGGCTTCGAGGCCAGTGGGGAACCCAGCAAGGTTACAGGAAGATTTTCAGCTGTGCAGCAATAACCGGCCCCCACACAGTTTGATTTCTAGAGCCCCTTTGCCTCACCCGGCAGAAGGATGTCCACGCCATATGACGGGTACATATTTCCTCTGGAGCTGTGTAATGAAGCCTGGTTTTACTCCTCCTCCTCTCGCAGGAAAGTGGGCTCGCTCTTGCGGCTGCAGTCCAGGGGGAATGCCCCAGCCTGCAGACGGGCAGACAGGTATGGCACCAGCTTCTGCGTGCGCCAGTTAACGCACGCCGCGTTTGGAAGCTGAAATACCACTGCTGGGAAATCAATAATGTTCAGCAGCATCATCATCATCGTTGTCATCATCATCGTCATCATCATCATCATCTTTTTTTGAAGGATTAACTTGCTATGGGTATGTCTGTCTGTCTCCTGAAAGTTTGGCTGTCTTGAAATTTAACTCAGGGGTCTTGTAATTAAACCCTGACATTTGAAGTAATTAATGAGCAAGCTTTACATTCCAGCATAGCCTGGAAGGAACGTCAGGGTGCTGACAAGAATGGAATAACTTTGTTAATTTAAGCATGTGGCTTGTACTGCTGTGAACAAGCGCTTTGGAACCAGCGCGGCAGCTCCAGTAATCTAAGTCTGGGCCCTAGGGAGGGACGGAGGATGGCAGTCCCGGTGCAAGCTGCTGAGGGCAGGAGTTCATATTCCCCATCAGGCACGACATCTGGCACCACCAGCTCTGCTCCTTCACTCCAAAATCTTGGGAAGGTTCAGGAATCCCAGGCTGCGAGCATCTCTAGGAACTGCCTAGGAACGAGGCACAGCCCCAGCCACTGCTCAATATTTCAGCTGGGAACTGGAGCTTATTGACACCTATAAACAGCCAGAATCCGTTTCTTCCTGTCAGTGCCTCCAGGCTGCTCATGGCCACATGCAGAGTCCAAAAGGCAATGAATGATCCAGCCCAAGAGCCTGTGGGAGAGAGGCCCGGTCCCTGGTCCCCAGTCCCCAGCGGCAGGTGGGTACACAGGTTGGGATTGCTGCTGCTGCCCTGCGTTGGAAAGGCAGCTGTTCGAATACTGAGCCTCTGGAGTGAAGGGGCCATGATTCTCTGACGGCCACTCGCCCCCTGCAAAGTCACAGCATTTTGTGGAGGGCCCCCGTGCCAGTCTCTTGGTGATAAGAGTTTTGCTGGGCTTAAAAAAGTAGCTCATGAAATCAGGCTCCTGAGGCCGATAAATCGGAAGCCAAATACACAGCCTCAGGCCTTTTCACATACGTTCAGAGTGCTTGGCACTCATGAAAGCCAGAAGCAAGCTGCTTGTTCTCGGTGCCCTCAGTACGGACAGGGAGCCTAACTCAACAGCTCCATTTTTTAGGTTCTCCTCCTCCTGTATTCACAGATTTGTGATGCGTGCAGAATAAAAGATGCGAAGGGGGGGTTAAAACAGATCCTGTATCAAAACACAGGGGTCTGGGCACCCGTGGATGTTTTGGCTTCATTTTGGGCAACCGCTCAGAGCCGTCTCTGCCCGAGCTCCATCACTCGGTGCCAAGGCCTAGGAAGGCACCGTGTTTTCAAAGCGTCCGTGCATGATGCTCCCCCCGCTCATCGGTGCATGCGCGTGGAGCTGCTCCTTCAGCCATGGTGGGCTGAGCGAGATGAACTGCATTGTCCCGCTCCCTGCGGTCGATGCTGATGGTAACCACTGCTGGGGGAACGATTTGTCAAGCTCCTCCCCCTGCTCTGTGCTCTGTAATGGGCATGGCTGCAAGCCCTTGTGGCACCGTGGTCATGACAAGCAGCCAGTGCGGCTGGCTGTGTTCCTGCGAGGTAGGTCGCCACGGCCACCGTCCTGCCCTTAGCCATTCACCTAACCTGGAGCTCTACGTGAAGCAGCCATGATTTTTGCGGTTTTCTCTGGCTGCCTGCAGAGCCCACTGTGAGCTGGGCACCACATGCTCAGCCCGGCGTCTCGCCCAAAGGAATTCGGCTTGGTGTTGCGTGTTAGCCAGCAAATGGTTTTAAATACTGGTGTGAGTTCCAGCAAGAGGAGTCACGCTGCAAAGTAACGCTTGAGCTTCGCAACCCGATCAGACTGGCGCGCCAGCACGCCTGCATTGGCAGCACTGAGCGGCCGGGCCCCTGCACCGTTCGTGCTTGAGCGCTTGCAGTTCTTGACCTCCCGCCCCTGCTGGCAGCCTGCTAGCTTGGGCTCAGAGCAAGCTTTGGATTAGCCTAGAAATGTCAGTGTCTAGAGGTGAGACCTTTAGCTGACCTCTGAAGAAAATTTTTCGGTTTCCCAGGACCTCGGAAACAGCGGCTGGGAAGTGGCAAGGGGTCAGTCCTTTTGGTACCGACGTCTGGAGGGAAGCGGGACTGTGGCGATTCAGCAAATGAAAAGGGGCTGTGCCAGACTCTGCCTCCCACCGCAGAGGAGCTGGTACTCCATGGGTAGCGTCGGTGCGCTGCGTCATGGCCCTGGTCAGCTTCCTGTTCGGTGTCACCCCTCTTCTGCAGTGCAAGCCATCGCATCGGTCGCTGGATGCTCCATCATTCATTCATGCCTTCAGGCATCCTGCCACTTTGCAGGCAGGCATCCTGCCACTTTGCAGGTGGTAGAGCAGCCCAACTCCCACAGGGATTAGGGATATGTCACACAACACAATTTAGGGAGCTCTCCTATCCTCACATCGATGGGGCAGGCTAGCTGGATGGAGGCAGGGAAGAAGGCAGAAGCTGGAAGAGCCATCAGTCTGCATGGCATCTCCTCCTCCTCGGACAGAATCATAGAATTATGGAATGGTTTGGGTGGGAAGGGACTTTCAGAGGCCATCTTGTCCAAGCCCCCCGCCATGAGCAACCAGATCAGGTTGCTCACAGCCTTGTCCAACCTGGCCTTGGATGTCCCCAGGGATGGGGCCTCCACCACCTCTCTGGGTAACCCATTCCCATCACTGAAACCAAGAACATTGTTTTGTAACTTCCAGCCGTTGCTCTGGGGAAGCTCCAGGAAGCCAGCGGTGCCCCAGCCTAAGGCAGGGACTGTAGTGTTAAGGAGGCTTCGCTTTATATACCCTTGATCCTTGCCATTTAGGCCAAAGTGATGGGACCACCAGAAAAACAGATGAACAGAGCTGGAAGAATCATATGTGGGACAGACGTCCTGGCTTGGTTTTGCTCCGCTCAGTGGGAACAGCGCCTGGCAGAAGCTGAGAATCTCAAGGCTTTCCTTTCCCTTTTGAATTTCTTTTAAGTTCGGTTTCACTCCGAGATGAAGGGAATCTGCCAGTGAAGTCCCAGTAGCATTGGGTCCTTCACTCTCACTCAGCTGTGCCCACGCAAGACCTGATCACACGGGACAGTGCACAGCAGGCTCCCGGCCTTGTCCTTTCCAGGATCTAATTGCCATTCCACCGAGGATGCTCCCGTTTGGGATGTTTGCTGCTGTGCTATCTTGGGTGTGGGACAATTGACATCAAGATGAGGAATCTGCCAGCAAACGTGAATCTGTCAGGGCACTGCTCACATTGCTCTTGCTACTGGTATTTTAATGGTATTTAAAGCACAAAGGTTGTGGGTTTGGGCTGGTGGGTAAAATTGTCGATTTTGATTTTCTGACCTGAATAAAACAGCCAAGACTGTGAAGGATCCGGCTCAGGGAGGGAGTGCTCTGGGCTGTGCAATTCCTGACGCGTCCCAGAGCACGCTTCAGCTCTGCGGCAGAAACCAGAAACCATCTAGCATCCCATTTGCACGTCCACTAGGAAGGTGTCGCCTCATTCACTGGAGGCTTTGCCTCACATCTGGAGCCACCAGAGAGATCAGAGAGCATAAATGGGATCTTTGAGCCATTTATACCTGAAGGTCCAGTCTCAGCAATGAGACCAGAGCCAGGGGGATTTGTAACCGGCCCGGTGAGGGCGGTCAAGGCCACCCAACCCGTGACAAGCCTGCCGCTCATTTGAGAGCTTCTGAGCACTGTCTGGGGCAGATTTCCCCCATGTCCTGTCAAACAGTGATGGTTTCTGAGTGCAAAACCCCTGGCCATGCGTAACCCTTCCCATCTAATCCCTTCCAGCCTTTAAAGATCATTTCAAACCCTTTCCATTCCTATGGTGCCTGTAAACTTGGCAGCTCTTGGCTCTGTGGGAGGGGAAAGACCCTTTCTTTCTCCTTTCTGTGCTGGCCCGTTAAGATTTTAGCGTTCATGGGGTTTTTAATTGTTTTATTACGAAGCACAGAGACACAGAGCCCTTTGGCAAGGGCACCCTGTAGAAATAAATTGAGTCATCATGATAATAGAAAAGCTAATTCAGTATGGATCTGTCCTCGGCTAAGGGCATACCCATCCCTTAGATTTGGTATCACTGACGGACCAAGCTTCGGTTGGTAACTGCTGTTTGCTTTTCCTGGAAGATCCCACTGCCCTGCCTGCGGAAAGGGCTTTTGGGTGGCCACTGCGGGAATGTGCTCGTTGGCATCAGCCCAGGCCTGGGCCCTTCCCTAGCAGTGCTGCTCCATGTCCAGGACTTCTTGCATCACCCACCACTAGAAGGACTCCGCTTGGAGACTGTTTCTCCTCCGACCTGCCCAGAACCTGTCTGCCCTCTACTTTCTGCCTTCCTTTCTATGCAAAATGTAGCTGGCAATGCCCCTCTGGGTTTGAAGTGCCCTTAGCCTCAGGGTGGAAGAAGCTACCAAGGCTGAACAACTCCCATCTGGCTACAGAGAGAAAAATAAAGAGTTGCAGGTCGGTGTCCATCCACGGTGAAGGTGGGAGCTGAGCAGAGTTGGGAGAGCTGCAAGGATTTGTGTCTCAGTCACATGTCATGTGTAAGTGGCTGAAGGTTGTCTGATACCCAGAGCATCAGACCATGGGCCTGTGTAAGCAAACCTGAGCCAACGAGGTGGGTTTATCCTGGGTCGGCACTTTGCACCCTTGTTATAACATTGAACAAACTCCTCCCCAGACACTTCATCTGCTGCCTGGGCTCTCTTCATCCCTCCCCTCTCTATCTGCTGCCCTCTGTTCTTCCTGGGAGGGAGGGATTCCATGTGGTTCAGGACTAGAAGGGATTTTACAGGTCCACTGATTCTGGTGCCCTTCAGAAGGTGTTGAGCCAATTCACAGAATGTCTCTTGGGTCACTTGGTGCCCTCTCCATCGCCAGGTTGCTCCATGCAAAGCCCCAGCCCAAGGGCTCCACTGAGCCGCTGCAGCCCGCACCAGGGCACCATGGGTCACGCCAGGGAACACAGGGCCCTGCCACAGCTGCTGCTGCCAGCATCGTCAGCGGTGCCCATGGGTGTCTAACTAAAGAGCAAGGTTCCCATCCAGACATGTGCTCAAGCCACGGAGCTGGTGAAGCGAGCCGTGCAGCAGAGCCAGCACAAAGCTCTACTTGCCTGGAGCCACTCACTACTGGCCGCACAGTCCTAGGCCACCTTCTCTGTGGATGGCAAACACCGTCATCTCAGGGTGTTGGATGTGCTTGCTCACGCGGGCTCACTGCTGAGATGAATTCAACACAGAGGAACATGCTGGTGGCCTCATTCTGCTGTGCATGCTGGTGTCTGACCCATCCCGGCCTTGCACACCTTCGCCATGGGACCCTCCGCCACAGCTGCTGCCTCCAGCACGGAACCAAACCTACCCATCACGGCACTGGAAATTGTGCAGGATTACTCACAGGTGGTTCACATCTTGAAGATTTGTCTCCAAGGCAAGATGTGAACCACCTGTGAGTAATCCTGCACGGCCTGAAGGCACCAGTGGCCAAAAGGTGCTTTCCCTCAGAGTTCACCAGCAAAGATAAGGTGTGTTGTTCCTGCTGGGCACCTGGCCAGAAGCCAGCAGTCAGGACCTTGGTGCTAAGGCTGGCAGCGAGGGACACAGTGTGATCTGGAAATGCAAAAGGAGAAGCGCAGAATGCCAAGGAGGTGATGAGAGATGTTGCTGCTCACCAGGGAACCAGGCTTGGGCAAGGGAGTGGCGCTTGGTGCTCAAACATCTCCCTGAGCTCTGGTAATGCGAGCGTTAATTGAAGCCTTTGCACTGCTGGCATTGCAAGGGCCATGCAGCCTTTGCTTTTCTAGGTGGCAAATGGAACGAACATGTCTCAAGGGTTGCGGCGGTCTTGCTGTGCAGACTGGTTTGGCTGGGTTGCTGTTTTACTGCATTCCAGAGACTTTTATCAATGCTTTTATATGTTAAATTTTCCTTGGTAGCAGGAGCAATCCAGCAAATAATATAAATGATGAAGCACTGGGAGCCATGCAGCTGAAGAGATGGCTTACGTGGCTGCAAACCCCTGCACCTGTCTCCAGAGGGATGGGCTGGCCTGGATCCTACGGGCTGCAGGGTGATGGGGGGGGCTCATCACCGGGCGCCTCCCCCAGGAGGACTTGGGCTAGGTGACGCTCTACAACAGTGTCGTTCCGCTCAGTACAGCCACCCCACTGGAGTTCAGCAGCATCGTTCAGCCCCTCTGCTTCCCCCATGGGAGCCTCGGACCTTGTGAACTGCTGGGGCTCAGGCTGGATCCATCCCACCGTAGGTAACCCCTGGCTCCTGTGGCAGAGCCCCCCAAGGCAGGGCGGAGAGCCACCTTCCGTGCCTCTTGCCAACAGCCCCAGTGGGAGGAAGGGGAACGGGGCTTGTCCTGGGAGGAAGAAGCACCCACTGGTCACCCATCCCTGTTTTTTGGAGGCCAGGGGCTGCCCAGAGCCACAGGCTTGCGGTGGTCCCTTGGCTGGGCAGGGGACAGTGCTGCAGTGACTTCCTGAGGATGCTCTCCGTGGTGGAGGTGAGTCCTTGCACGATGAGAAGGATGGGTGCAACCGCAGGCTGCAGCCATGGGGACACCGACAGTGCGGCAGGCTGTTTGGTAAGGGACGCACCAGGCAGACATTCAGCCAAGCCACCTCCTCCCATTCTGCTCACCTCCGCCTCCAGGCTGGGAGAGCAGCCAAAACACTTGTTGGGATTCTCCTGCCCAGCCCTCACAGGAAAAGATCTTTTCCGTGCAGCTTGCGAATAGCAGGCATGGGAGATGGAACATGTGACACCCGCCTCTGCACAAGCTGCAGGGCGACTGTCGCCCTGCAGGCACTGCTCCTGGGGACTCCAAGGGCCATTGATGTGGCCAGGGTCAAAGATGCTCGGGAGGTAAAACTGAGAGTGGATCCCTGTGGTACGTACCAAAGGATCAGGCGTGGAGCTGGCTGGGCTGATGGGGGCATGGGCAGCCACAGGGAGCGATGCTGGTCACATCATCTGGGGCACACAGGGACATATCAGCCGAAAGGCAGCCCCTACATCAGTGGCGCTTTGTGGCCGGTGACGATGAAGGATCACACTGCTGTGATCTGCCCCGCTTTCACCCTGGTGAAGCCCACAGCCACCAGGAGCGATGGCAGGAGGGACACTGCCGAGACACAACCCTGCCTTTCTTGTCTCTCGAAAGGGTGATGCTAGCAACCCCGCCATGTGCCAGATGAGAGGGACTGGGAAATGGGTCCTGAAAGGCATTCCCAGTGAGGGCAGCGTGAGATGCTACAGTCTGCTCCTGCACACCCCAGTGTCCTACTACAGTGACTGGATGCTAGCCACTGCTGAGAGGACAGGGCCTCCTGTGAGTCAGGGCTCGAGCTGGCCTGCAGGCTCCACCCAATGCCTGGGAAGAGGCTTCTAGACCGGCAGTGAGGGTATTTCAGGAAGCTGGTTTCAACCCCAAGAAGGGAAAGGCAGATGTGAATTCATCTGAGGCTGCGCCATCTGAGATGATTTAGAATTCCTGCAGTGGGAAAATGTTTCCCATCTCCCAGGGACACTTACACTTGTGCCAGTCGCTTGGGAAAGGGGTAGCTGCTCCTTTCTGGCTGTTTTGTTTCTTTAGGTGAATGAAGTATCTTTCTGTGATCAGAAAGCCTGCTTGGTTCATGCATTCCATGTTGAAATGATTTGCCCTACATGCCCACACTGCTCAACTCTCCTCTGTGTTGGTGCATGCTGAGACATTGAACTCCCACGTCTCCTGAGGAATCCCCTCTGGTTCCTCCCGCATTAAGTGATCAGCAGGGCTTGCCCAGAGAGAAAGGGTGGTTCTGTGAATGTGTCAGATTTGATCACCAGGCAATAAGGGCTTGTGGTGCTGGAGGGAGGGGGAGCACCCAGAGCAGAGCTGGCTGACCCAGCAGGGCCTGTGGAGGGGCCAGGCAGCAGAACCTGGTGGAAGCCAGCATCTTCTGGGGCAGACCAAAGAGATGGCCTCACAACAGAGCCAGGGTTTCTTTATCATTTCATGCAGAAGTGGTTTCATCTCACTGCAGCTTGCGGAGTGCGACATTTACCCACTTGACAGCAAACCACCCCACAGGGTTGGCTCCTTCTGCAGCTTCCACTGCCCGCCTTGCAGCATCAGACAAGCCTAGTGCTGGTTACCAGACATCTTGACCTGGTTCCATGCTCTGTGGTGGCTTTGCAAGGACATCTGCAAGAGGAGAAAGGAGGAGGCCTTAATATGTTCAGACAACAGTGATATGTTGTGGAGAAAGCTGCAAGCTGGAATCTAGCCTGGCCTGAGCTGCTGTACTGCTTACCACTTAATCACCCATGGCTCCCACCTGAAGCTGGTACTTGCCGTGGCATGCTGAGCAGAGCTCCTGCAGGGCTATGCCAGCTTTGGCTTCTCCCCTGAATGTCACAGGAAGCCTGGACACCCCACACAACAGCACTGTATAGAAACCTCCAGCCCCGCACGTGGCAGCAGGGGTGTTGGACATGCCCTGCCCCAGAGGAGCCGGCAAAGAAAACAGATTTATAGCCTCACTCTTCTCCCAGGGACAGCTACAGGTTCCTCATTTAGCCCCTTGAGCCCTCACTGCTCTCCACCTCCCAGAGGCTGGCAGGACTCTGTGCAAGCCAGAGCCTGGGTCTGCTGGTCAAGGGGAGCAGCTGGATGAGAAGGAATCTGCTTGTGCAAAGACAGGCCCGCAAACAGGCTGCCCGCCAGCTCTGGGATGGCCACAGCCAGACCCCTAATTCTGAACTCACAGCAGTGGCGTGAATCGGTCAAGCCCAAACCCACGTAGTTCTGACCTCTGAGAAAGGCTGGACCACATAAGCCCTGTCCTTTGAGGACTGGGGTGCTGGGGCACTAAGTGCTGGGCAGGCGCAAGACCAGAGCCTTCCCCATCCCAGCCACAGATAAGCCCACCTCCGCTTGAGGATGAGCAGGGTGTCAAGGTACAGGACCACACTCTCTGTCCCACCCAACCCAGCCACTTCTCTCCCCACGCTGCTGTGCACACAGACGTCCTGCACAGGGCAGGAATACAGATGTGTCCTGCTACCTCGAGGCTTTGCCTGTGCTCCTCTGTGTTATCTCCCCATCTCCTCCCAGGCTGCAGGAGTTGGGAGTCAAAGATATTCTTGCAACTTTGCCATGAACTCCTGTTTGGCTCTTGGCTAGCCTTTCCTTATCAGTGAAGAGTCAAGATACAAGTAAGAAATGTTTGAAATCATCAGAGAGGACTACAAACACCGGGGAGCCATCAAGGATGCTGGAAAAGGCCAGTTCAGGTTACGCATGCGGAGCTGGAAACTTATCAGGCTGCCATACATCCCCTTTGCTTGCACACAGGACAGGTTTCAGTATAGCAACATCCCGGTGGTGCTTCCTGCCAAATTACAGGCTGCATCCTTGCCTTGGCTTCCCCTCTGAGCTCAGTCATTAAAATTCAGCCTCCATCTCGGGGTAGGGAGCAATTGCTGCTCTGTAAACAGGAAGAGCCTCGGGCTCTGCCAGGCACCGGTGAAACCACTGTGCGAGAGCTCTCGCACAGCTTCCCAGCAGGTCAGGAGCCAGCACTCCGGTCCCCAGGGCAGCTGCAGGTGGGCAGGCACGGACATAGCTCCACCAGGACTCAGCGCCCGGACGGCTCCTGCACACCCAGTCTGGTCTCACTCACCTCAGCAATTGCCACCTTCCTCTCCCAAGCCTTGAGGCTGTTTTCAAGGTCAGTAACAGCCATCTTCTTCCGCACATAACTCAGCACAGGGGGGACGCCGTAGTCTGAGAACTGTTTCCGCAGCTGCCGATTCATGCTCTCAGCTTCAGCTCGTTGCTGCCGGAGGAATATGGACAGAGGGCAAAGGAGACCCCAGGGAAATGCATCTCTGCTGGCTGGTGGCCAGTCCTCCAGGGAAGCAGGCTGGCAGGATAAATTAAACCCCTGGCACTGCAGGGGAGCCACGGGATGCATCCGCCAGTGCCTCCATCCCTGCCAGGCAGCACTGCTAGGGAGCCCCTTGAACCCACTTCCCAAAGGCGTGGTGTCCCCGCCAGTGAGGGGACATACCCCAGACCGGTATGGCAGCAGTGCTGCTTCCCCCTGGGGAGGACATTGCTGATGAAAAGTTCAAGAAAACAGAATTTCAAGAAGCCAGGGCCAAAACCCACAATATGGCCTATTCTGCAAACCTGCCCGTGGTCACTGGCACCAGCAGGAGCCCCGGGTCTTGCTCAGACCCAGAAAGGCACACAGGTATCCAGCTCACTGCTGGGCCTTGAACGGGCATCGGTATCCAACACACCACAGAATACCTCAGAAGAGTCCTCCCAAGTGAAGTCTCACGGTCTCCCACATCGCTCTCTTACCTCCTCCACCAGAGCAGCTTCTCTTTCAATTTTCTCCAGCAGCTCCTTCCTCTGGGAGATGTCTTTCATCAGAGACGTGGACATTTCCATGGCATCCTGCAGCTTCCTCTGGAACGTGAGAGCAGGACAGCATCAGTGGGCACAGAGGCAGCTCCCAGCCACCACCTTGGTCTCAGCTGGCCGAGCGGAAGCTCTGCTCCCTGGGGAGCTCTGGCACTACTCGTCCCCTGCAGAAGGCAGCCTCATTCCCTGGCCAAGCAGGGACAGCTTTGTTATGTGCTCCATGTCACACTGCAGCACAGCCCATGGTGCAGCAGCTGGGGTTTAGGACTCACGAGACAACACGGCTGGTGGGAGAGAAGCAAATACACCTAGCTGGGCAGCACTTTTCCCTGATAACAGCAGAGACTCGGTAACAGAGTGACAGCTGCAGCTCAGGACATCTTTTCAAATGTCAGAGGTTATGTAAAAAATGTATTTTCCTGTGCAAGTCAGCACCAAAGCCCTTTCCTACAGGGATTTTCCCCTGGGGTGTGAAATAACCAGGCTGCAAAGCATGAACCCCATCATCAGGCTGTAGCCAAACATGAATGAGGGCATCGCTGCTCTTGGTGTGTTGGGCAAAGCTCCCAACTGAACCGCTAAGTCAGTGGAAGGCAGAGGATCCTCTGGCTGAGGAGGAGCTTGTGTGTGGCCCTTGGAAGCAGAAGAAAGGCAAAACGGGGGTGCTGGGAAGTTCACTCACTCTATAGAAGCTGAGGACTTGGACAGTCTTCCCTGAGGTCAGTTTTAGCTGCAGCAGCTCCTGGTTCTTCTCATCAATCTTCTCCTGGTACTGGGCATTTCTCACCTGCAGCTGCTGCAAACGGACCTCATGGAGCGTCTCTCCCATCTGCTCCTTCTGCAAACCCCAAGGAAGCAGAGCTGTAGGTTGCCGACTAAAGTTGCATCCCAAGTAAGAGCGCTTTGCTCTGTGGGGAAAGCAGACCTAAAAGAACAGCACCTTCAGCCCAATTGCAAACCTGGGGCTTGGGAAGAAATGTGAGACACAGTGTGCCACTGAGCCTGCGTGCTGCGTCCTAGCTTGGAGGGTCCGAGCAGTGAGACAGGACCCCTCTGGCGAGGCTCCGGCCATGCCAGCAGCAGCCAGTCCCCAGGGAACTGCTCTGATCCACCTCACATCCTTTCCAGGGCACAAAGGGCACTAAGAGATCTGCCAGCTTCCACTCTGTGAGACTTCTGGTCTCATCCCATGCACACAGACATGTGCCAGGTCTGAACCTGGGCAGACGACAATGCCCTTTGGCAAAGGCAACAAGGCCAGGAGCAAAGGAGGAAGGGGAGGAGGAGGAAGAGGGCCATGCATTTCTACACAGATGCATCTGCACCGGGCTGTACTCCTTTCGCTCTTCATGGGGCTGTCTAGTCCCTGCTTCTCCTCAACAGCTGTACACACCTGCCTGACCTGCTGCTGCAGCTTCTGCTTGTAATCCTTAAGCAAGTAATTTTTTAAGCGCAACTTCTCTCTCAGCAGATCCTAAAGAAAGACAGCAGGTTATAGTGGAACAGAAGAGCCTGGGTTGAGAAAGAGCACCCAGGCCCCGCTCCTTGCAGTGCGGTTCTCATTCCCCTCATCTGCACTGCAGCCTTCGCTGCTGGCTTGGAAAGGAGCCCAGCGAGACAGTCTGCTCAGCATCACCCTGCCCCAAACGCGAGGGCATGGCTGTGCCCTTTTCCAGGCTAAGGGCCCTGAATCATCTGTGCTCACAGCTGTGCTGCAGCTCAGCAGCCCAAGGAGCACCCGAGCTAGGCACCAGCTGCCACGTGTGACACAAAGTGTCCAAAGAGACTTGTTAGGACAGTCTGGAAGGGTGATGCAGGCCACACAGGAGTATGGGAACAAGGATTTTCCCTAACCAACAGACTTGTCAGATGACAGACCAGCCTCAAAACTTGCCATGATGCACTGACCCTCTGGCGGTTCTTCTCCTCCATGTATCTCAGCAGCTTCTCAGAAGCTATGATACTCCCTGTCTTGCTGGAAATGGTGCTGATGATGTCTTTCTCAAAGTCACTGATGGCTTTCTTAACGTCAGTCCACCAAATATCTGCTTCTTCTATGGCTGCCTGCAGAAATAAAGTCAGGGAATGCTGGAGAGGTGCTAACTTCCCTTATTCAAACAGCTTTGGGAACAGAGAACAGGGGGCAGGATGGGGCGTGCTCTCTGCTGGCATTGCCAGCATTTCCGCTGTGGGAGCACCGAGTTCCACCCTGTGCAGCTCGGTACAGGCTCCCACAACACTGCTACTTCACTTCAAAAAGAACAAGAAAAAAAATTTCTCACAGGCCTGAGCTTCAACATCTGCCACTCAGTCCTGACCTACAAACACTGCCAGCCTAAGCCAACACAAGACAAAAAATGACACCCTTTGTTTCCTGCATGTGCCCTGTGGCACATGAGAGGGGCAGGCTGCCTGCTTCACCTCTCGGCCACTGCAGGCAGCATCAGCGGTCAGAACCGAACACGGAGCTCTCTCCTTCCCCAAAAGCTCCTGAGCATCTTGGCTAGGAGGCCTTGGCAGCCAGCACAGGGCAGGCAGAGATGGTCATACAGCCACAAGGAGCCTGCAGCAGGGACACAGTCCATGCAGACTGGGAGCGTGCTCTGAAGAAGTCCCAGACACAGCGAAAAGGCAGATCCTGGAGAGGACTGCATGGAGCCCAGCCACATCAGGAAGCTTCTGGGAGCTGCTAGAATGAAAAACATGTCTGGCACAAAGGGCACACCTTCAAGAAGCTGGCAAGAAGGAGATTTTTCTGTCAAGCATTGATGACTTCATCTCACACAGCCGATCTGAGCTTCTCTACTGAAAAGTCTTCCCCTCACCTGTATTATTATTAGCCCCTGCCATAGTAAGATCCATCTTTAGAGAAAGGGCACCTCTGATCTCTGTGGGTGTACTGGCCTTCAAGAAAGGGGGGAAGGGAGAGGACAGTTCTGGCTCCTACTCCCACTCAGGACCACTCACGGCAACGCTCTGCTGTCAACGGCTCCCACCAAGCAAGTCTGTCTCACTGCCTGAGGGATGAGAAAAGTAACGAGACTGTTTGACACCTTGGTGACCGTCAGGGTCCTGGAGAGCCATACCTCGAGGTTCTGCAATGTCTGTCCCAAGTCCTCATTCATCCTCTCAATCTCATCCTTCATCTCAGTCAGCTCCCGCTCAGCCAGCTCACGTTTCTGCTCCACTGTCAGGCCTACAAAAGAGTCCGTCGCAGAATGCAACTTGGATTTGAACCTGCCACGTGTCTGCAACAACCAAGGAACAATGCAGATGCTGTTAGGAAGCCAGCACCGGCCCACTGTCGATGGTTTTCCTGTATCCAGAAAGAAAATAATCTCAAGGGCCATGTTAGCGGGATTCCAGCTTACAGCAAGGACAAGGAGGACTCTCCAGACCAGAGGTAACTCAGGGCCACTCTGGGCTGGCCCCATCTGTCCTCTCATCCACCCATGAAACCCTCCTATGCAAGACTTTTGGTTCACTTCAACAGGCAAATCCAGGGCTGGAATTCAAAGCCAATGTGACAGCTTCATGTGCGCAGGTAAAACACCTCTTCATAGCGAAGACACTAATTGTTGTGAGGGACAGATGGGGTCTCCTACCGCTGCCTGGGCCAGACGCCCTGAGGAGTCTGGGGAAGGCTGGAGCACACTCTCAGAACTGACACCAGTCGGGAGTGACTCCCAGCGCTGCGGGGACACAGCGGGGCAGGCGCTGCTTTGCAGAGGGCAGGAGCCCACCTGGGCAAAGGCAGAGTGTCTAAGGGCTCAGGCAGGGACTAACCAGAAAGTGGCTACTTTGGACTTGGGCAGGCTCTAAAATCCAGTGCAGGAGGCTGGCTGAAAGGAGCTCCACCGCAAAGGGTCGAGAGCTTCTGTTCACTCTGTCTCTGGTGAAATGGCGATGTTCAGGCCAGGAGGTAAAAATCTGCTCCAAAAGCTGTTTTGCAGCTCAAGCGAGAAGGAAGAGAGCGACACATGCTCAGCAGAGGTACCCGCATGTGGGTGCACACAGGTCTGAGCCCACGTGAATGGTGGCCAGGAGGGAGGAGAGGAGCAGAGTGTCCCGCTGCAGACCTGGCATGGCCTTGGGCAAGACTCCTACTTTCTTGGCACCAGCCTCCCTATGTCTTTAACTTCTACTTCAAACTATGCTGCGTGGGGGTTACCTCATCCCAGATCTCCCTGGAATTCGCTGTTGAGGGGGACACAGTGCTGTCACACAGGGAACAGACAACATCAGCTGGAGGAGGAGAAATGAGAAGGCAGCCTGGCCTTTACACTGGGTGCAGGAACGGCAAGGCAGCCCAAGCTCCTACTCCTACAAGACTAGCAGCACCTTTTCATATGCAGGTATCTAGGTTAGGGGCCCGTTACTGTGAAGCCCAAGTGCAGAGGGCTGCTGGGGGACTTCCTTCACCACATTTCAGAGTGGGGAGCTTGCCTGCTGACCTCCTGTCGGGGGGCTGCAGCGCGAGGAAGGGCCATAGCTGTGCACCGTAAGGCAGCAGCCAGACCCAAAAACCCAGCACCTGCAGCTGCTGCCCTGACTCCGGAGCAGTACCTGCATCAGCTCCAGTGGGGCTTCCTGCATCTCGGTCGGCAGCCAGAGCGACGGGCCGCATGGCTCCATCTTACGGTACCATTTCTCAAACATTTCCACCTCTGTTTGGAGCAGGGTGTTGGCATGGCTGCGAAGAGGAAGGGGTCGGGCTGAGCCCTTGGCCGAGCGATGCATGGCGTCAGGGAGCGGCTGTGCCAAAGCAGGCGGCTGCAGGGCACAGCGGCCAACCCGAAGGGTGGGAGGCCCCGAGGTCAGCCCGGCCAGGGCACGGGGCCTCAGCCAGACCTGCTCCTTCCCGAAGCTGGCACAGCCAGCGGAGCCCGGGGCACCGGGTCCTGCCGGGGTCTGGGGTGAGAGAGTGGGACGCCTGGCTCCGGACCCCGACCGCGGTGAGGCGGAACCCGCCGCCCAGCCGGGTCACCAGGGCCTGCGGGGACGGTACCCAGCGCGTGGGCGGCCGGGGGCACCCGGCCCGTTCCGGCCCGGCCCTGCCGGGGTTAAGGTCCCGCAGCGCCCCCGGCCCGGCAGCCCCCAGCAGGGCCCCGACGCTCGAGGACCCCCGACCCGACCCGCCCCGCCCGGCCGCCAGTACCGCGCCTCCCGCAGCTGCACCCGGAGCTGCGGCAGCGGCAGCGCCGCCAGGCCCCGCTCCGCCATCGCCGTATCCTAGCAACGGCGGGCGGCGCGCGCTGCCGGCGGGGCGGCTGGGGCGGGAGGGGGGGGACAGGGTTCGGGACACGGGGGAGCGGGGGGGACGCGGGGGGATGGGGGGGCACGGGAGCACAGGGACACACAGGGGGGACAGGGATGGGGGCACGGGATACAGGGGCGACACGGGCAGACCTGGGACATGGGGACAGGAGGCAGGGACATGGGGAACATGGGCCAAAGGGGACATGGGGGAGACATGGGACACATGGGGACACGGGGGCAGGGGGCATAGGGGAACAGGCACAGGGACAGGGGGCATGGGGACACAGGGGGGACATGGGGGAGACATGGGTCACGGGTGTATATGGGACAGGATATGGGGACATACAGGGACAGGGGACATGGGCATGGGGACACAGGCACAGGGGATATATGGGGATACAGGGGCACAGGGACAGGGGGCATGGGGACAGAAGTGGACATTGGACAGGGGGCATGGGAGATGGGCTCACAGGAACACAGTGACACACACATAGCGAGACGCATGGGGTCTCATGTACACACGCACACACCCACACATACAAACACTGGACATGAGGTCACACACGAGCACACGCGCAGCCCAGGCCCTGCTTCCCCACCCAGGTGGGGGTCCCACGGGGGTCCCACAGGCAGGAAAGGAGCTACTGGAAGGGCGGGGGGAGGCAGCCCCCAGGGACACAGCCGACCCCCGCCCGCGGGGCCACAGCTCAGAGGGTCCCTGAGCCCCCAGCAAGGCATCTGCAGTGCAGACACATCTGCGGGGGTTGGTCAGAGCAGCGCAGGGGGGGCAATGCTGAAGGGGCATCGCCCCCGGGGTGCCTGCTCCCACAAGCTCCCAGTGGGGTGCAGCTTCCGGGCTCCTCCTCGCCAGACACGCCAGACAGGATCCGGCCTGTCAGCCAGACGGCAAAGCCTCCGGGGGGGCACAGGAAAACGCTGGCCCCCAGTTCACGCTTGGGTTGCCCCCGCACCACGGTGAGGGTTCCTCTGCCTGTGATGCCGCAGTCTTCCTCTTGCAGCCTCTGCTTTATCACAGTCCAGCTGCAAAACTGGGGGGGACGGCAGCAGCAGTCCCGAAGGCCACTGCCCCCGGGGGCGTGCCTGGTTTCGGGTGATTTGTGAGGGTGTGGAGCATTGTTCCTAAGTGTCCCTGTTGCTGCATCTGGACCGTGGCACAGCGATGCGCTCCGACTTCCCTGTGCTGGGCGCTCAGGACCAGCAGTGGCCGCCAGCAGGTCTGTTTAAACATGCAACTCTCCCCCGAACGCTGATGATGTGGCTGGTGATGCATCTCCGTGGCTTTTCTGGGACAAGGGATGCAAGTCAACCTATTTATATAAACGGGAGAAAAAATCAATGCCCTGGCAATGCTAGTCCTATTTCTGGCCATAACATGTCAGAACTCACCTTTGAAGTGCATTGAATCGTAACTGCATCCAATCCATAGGAGGAACCACGCTTCCCGCCTCATCGGGTGCAGGGATTAACACCCCTCACTGCAGGATCTCCATCGCGTGCAGAACTCGATGCCAGAAATCAAGCGTCCTGAAATGAGGAGGAGGGGACAGCACGTACGTGACACATCCCGGAAGGCCTCTTTGTGTGCAGGGCGGGGCAGAGATCCCCCAGAAAAGCTTAACATGGGGTCAGGAATTAAAACCCGTGTTAAAAGCCATGCTTGTATGAGCCAGCTGATTAAGGCGGCAGAGGTAACGGTAACACCAGACCATCGGTCTCTGCATCGGCCCATGCTTTGTGGAGCTCTGGCCTGAGGCATCAGTGCCTCAGGTATTTCATCGGTCAGTAGGATGGGGAGAGGCAGCTGAGAGACCCAGGGAGCATGACGGGATGGTGGGAAAGGACAGCATCTCTGGAGGGTCCATGTTGTGCTGCTGGTTTTGCAGCTGCAGGAACGTGGGGTACAGGTTTTCAGAAGTTTATAGCTCTGTCCAGCTGCACGAAGCGTTTCAGAGGTCAGCAGGACCGGGTCCTGCACTTTGGTCACAACAACCCCATGCAGCGCTACAGGCTTGGGGAAGAGTGGCTGGAAAGCTGCCTGGCGGAAAAGGACCTGGGGGTACTGGTTGACAGCCGGCTGAATATGAGCCAGCAGTGTGCCCAGGTGGCCAAGAAGGCCAATGGCATCCTGGCCTGTATCAGGAATAGTGTGACCAGCAGGACAAGGGAAGTCATCGTGCCCCTGTACTCGGTGCTGGTGAGGCCGCACCTTGAATACTGTGTTCAGTTTTGGGCCCCTCACTACAAGAAGGATGTTGCATTGCTGGAGCATGTCCAGAGGAGAGCAACCAAGCTGGTGAGGGGTCTGGAGCACAAGTCATACGAGGAACGGCTGAGGGAACTGGCGTTGTTTAGTCTGGAGAAGAGGAGGCTGAGGGGAGACCTGATCGCCCTCTACAGCTACCTGAAAGGAGGCTGTAGTGAGGAGGGGGTCGGCCTCTTCTCCCTGGTAACAGATGATAGGACGAGGGGGAATGGTTTGAAGCTGCGCCAGGGCAGGTTTAGGTTAGATATTAGGAAAAACTTCTTCACTGAAAGGGTTGTCAGGCTCTGGAATGGGCTGCCCAGGGAGGTGGTAGAGTCCCCTTCCTTGGAGGTATTTAAAAGAAGGATAGATGAGGTGCTTAGGGATATGGTTTAGTGGTGGGATGGCAGGGTTAGGTTAAAGGTTGGACTCGATGATCTTAAAGGTCTTTTCCAACCAAAGCGATTCTATGATTCTATGATTCTAGGAGACTCGGCACATCTCTGCCAGGAGATTTGTCCCTTGACAAACACCTGGCTCCAGAGCTCTGAAGTACCTTCAGGACAAGATCTCCAGGTGTTTTTAATGGCCAAAAATGTATTTAATGGCCAAAACTCTGTATTTCCAGCAGAGTGCCCAGGTGGCTAAGAGGGCCAACAGCATCCTGGCTTGTAGCAGGAGCAGGGCAGTGACCGTGCCCCTGTGCTGGGCACTGGTGAGGCCGCCCCTGGAATGCTGGGTTCAGGGTTGGGCCCCTGACTCCCAGAAGGACATGGAGGGGCTGGAGCGTGTCCAGAGAAGGGCAAGGAAGGTGGGGAGGGGTCTGGAGCCCCAGGCTGCTGGGGAGCAGCTGGCAGAGCTGGGGGTGTTGAGCCTGGAGAAGAGGAGGCTGAGGTGAGACCTTATCGCTGCCTACAACTGCCTGACAGGAGGGGGGAGCCGGGGAGGGTCAGGCTCTGCTCCCAGGGAACAGGCGATGGGACAAGGGAAAATGGCCTCAAGTTGTGCCGGGAGGGTTTTAGGTTGGACATTGGGAAAAATTCCTTCCCCGCAAGGGCTGTCAAGCCCTGGAAGGGGCTGCCCAGGGAAGGGGTCGAGTCCCCATCCCTGGGGAGATTTAAAAGCTGGGCAGAGGAGGTGCTTAGGGGCAGGGTTTAGTGGTGGGATGGCAGGGCTAGGGGAACGGTTGGGCTTGATGAGCTTAAAGGGCTTATCCAACCCAAACGATTCTGTGGTTCTGTTCTGTGATTCTGTGATTCCTTGACTTTGCTCTGGGAAGCAGCTGGACCTTTCTGGCCAGATGTGAAGGTAGCAGTGATAATAACAAAACAAGCTCATGAGCATTTCAGACGAAGTGGGTAAAGCTTGGCAAGCTTCCCTGTAACTGCAAGCAGGGCCTTTTGCTGTGGGAAGCACCGGGAAGCACCAGAAACCAGCAGGCAGCCCCTGTCCCTGCAGCTGGGCGGCCGGGACATTGCCTGGAGGAGCTGGCAGCGTGGCAGCTGCCTTTCCTGCCAGGAGCCAGCCTGGCAAGCCGGCTCCACAGCCTGCCTGCGTCCCGCTGGAAAGCGCTGAGGAAGATGTCACTGGCAATGAAACTGCTGACAACGTGGTGTGCTCCACGGGAAAAATGACCCGCCAGAACAATTTTAGCCAACTCGACGTGTGAGCGCCTGCGCCCAAATAGCAGCACCCTGTGGGATGCAAATCTCCCCTTTAGTGCAGGATTTTACCCTGGTCCCACACGGCATTTACAGGGAGAGGAGGAGGTCTCAGCCACGTGGCAGTGCAGCTCCAGCTGCCTCGCTCCGCATGAAGCTGTGCAGACAGGCTGGTACCACGGCACCACTTTACACCTGTGACTCGATGCCTTTGCACATGCTGTCACAAATTCTGGCTTACACATGGGCTGACTGCTTCACTTTTGCATTTCTGCATCACCTCCGGGTCCTAGGAGATGATGCTGACCTTCGCGCCACAGCCCTGGTGGGAAGAGGCCGGTCAGTGGACTCTGGGCAGACAGACTTCCCCAGGGACGGCTGGTTTCCCCCTCGCTTTGCTAGAGAGGCGTGGCGGGAGCGGCTGTCACGCTCACCTCCTCTCCAGCGCTGAGTGCCCCAGCCGAGCAAGCAATTTGAAGGCATCCTCCTCGTTTTCCAAAGATCCTGCAGAAGTCCTGCCGGGACTGCGTTCAGTCAGGACCCAAAGTATAAAATGACAAAGTCTTGTTGGGTTTTCTCATCATTCAGCCTCGGGCGCCCGGGAAGCTCACTGGCTTTCACAGCGCGCAGTTGATTCCTCGTGCTTATCTTTCCAGGGATACTTTCCTTTGGTTTCCTCAGAGCCCAGCACTCGCGTCCTGTGAATCGAGGACCCTGTGGATCCTTTTCCTTTCTCAGCACCCAAAGGAAAAGAAGATCATCTCTCCATGGAATTCCACCAGGGAGCGCAGCCTGAGTCGCATCTCCTCCACTTACCAAGTGCTGCTTGTCCCACTAACAGCAATACCCAGGAGTGCAACATCTACACGCAGTTTGAAGGCTCCAGCCTCACCTTGGTTTTGACTTGAAAGTGCACACCAGCAGACCAAGAAGGACCATGGTGGCCCTATGTGTGACCTGATGGCTGGAAAGGCTCCTCAGGGGCCAGCAGGAAACAGCCTGGAGCCACGGCTAATTTCCAGCTGAGCCTAAGCTGAAGTTGGAGGCCAGCCAGGAGCAGCGCCAGGGTAAGAGCAACCAACTCATGTCCCGAGGTCTGCTCACCAGCTCATGGGCTGCTACCTGGCTGTGCCTGGCCGGTGCGGGCCTGGGGAAGGGCTGGAGCTGGCAGCTGCCCCTGGACTCACCCAGCGCTGGGAGGTGAGGGCCTGAGGTGGGTTGAAACCTGGCTCAGAGGGTGGTGATGAGCGGCACAAAGTCTGGTTGGAGGCCCCGTCACTAGTGGTGACCCCAGAGGCCAATACTGGGTCCAGTCCTGTTGAGAAGCAGCTTTTCTGAGAAGGACCTGGGGGCCCTGGTGGACACTAAGCTGAGCATGAGCCCACAACATGCCCTTGCTGCAAGGAAGGGGAAGGGTCTCCTGGGCTCTGCATTACGTAAAGCACTGCCAATCCGATCATCATCATTAGTGGGCTGGACAAGGGGGCAGGGCGCACCCTCAACAGGTTTGCAGGTGACCCCAAAGTGGGAGGAGTGGCTGGTACTCCAGAGGGTCCCACTGCCGTCCAGAGGGACTCAGGCAGGCTGGAGAAATGGGCTGGCATGAAGGTCTGGAATGGCTGAGGTTCTCCTGGGCGAGGAGACGGGCACAGCCCAGCCCCTGGGGAGGAATGGCCCTGTGCGCCAGTATACCCTGGGGGCCACCCAGCTGGGAAGCAGCTTGGCTGAAAAGGACCTGAGGGCCTTGGTGGATGCCGAGCTGAACATAAGGTGCAAAGAAGACTAAGGGTGTCCTGGGCCGCATTAGGCAAAATACTGCCAGGAGGTGGAGGGAGGGGACGCTGCCCCCCACCCAGCAATTGTGGAGCCACACAGATGAACGAGGGACTGGAGGGAGGGTGCAAGGAAGGGGGAGCCAGGCTCTTCCCTGTGGTGCCCAGTGCCAGGACCAGAGACCGCAGGCACAAACTGGAGCCCAGGAGGTTCCCTCTGAGCTTCAGGAGACCCTTCTTCACCATGAGGGTGCCTGGGCACGGGTGCAGGTTGCCCAGGGGGGCTGTGGAGTCTCCATCCGTGGGGGTATTCAGGAGTCACCCGGATGTGGTCCTGGGCAGCTGACTCTGGCTGGCCCTGCTGGAGCAGTGGGTTGGGACCAGGCAACCCCCAGAGGTGCCTCCAACCTCATCCGGTCCGTGGTTCTGCTCCAGAGGAGCATGGAGCCACTCCTCCATCCAGGGTCCCACCTTGGGGGCGACAAGAGGCGGTGAGGGGACAGGGGGTGATGAGGGACTGTGACAGGGGCTGGGGCAGGCAATGGTGGGAGTGGCGGCGTAACAGGGGTCTGACCGGGGTATGACAGGACTGAGGGGGGGTGACAGGGGTGGCAGAGGTGACAGGGTCTTCAGTAGGGTTTGAGGGGGTGACGAGGGTGTCAGGGCGCGACAGGGGTGTGGCAGGGTGTGACAAAGCCGTGGCGGGGACAGGACGAGGCAGGGTGGGTGATGGGGAGCGTTTGGGTGACGCGAGACAGGCTGAGGAGGGGTGACGGGGGCCTGACGGGTGAGTGACGGTTGCGACGGGGTGGGCGGTGTGACGGGGTCCTGACGGGCGAGTGACGGTTGCGATGGGGGGGAGGGGGACACGTGACGACACGTGACGCAGCCGCTCGGCGAGCGGGCGCCGCGGAGCCGGACCTCCGCGTCGCCAGGGGGCGCTGCGCGGCGGGCGGCTGGGCGGCAGCAGGCAGGCGCCTCTCGCGGCGGCGGCGGCGCCTTTTCCGGGTTGGCTGCGCGGCGCTTGGGGCCGGCCCAGGCTGCAGCCGCCGCCGCCGGCACCGGGCCCGGGCCTCGGCACGCTCCGCGCGGGCCCCGCGCCCGCCGCCCCCGGGCCAGCCCCGCCCCGCCCCGCCCCACCCCACCCCGCCCCGGCCTGGCCCTGCTGCCGCCGCTGCTGCCCGCCGCCGCCCTCCTGCGCGCCGCGCCGCGCCTCGCCGGCCTCCCGCGCCGGCCCCGCGCCCTCCTCCTCCTCCTTCAGCCGCCGACCGGCGCCGCCATGCCCGGCCCGGCCGCCGGCAGCCGGGCGCGGGTGTACGCCGAGGTGAACAGCCTGAGGAGCCGCGAGTACTGGGACTACGAGGCGCACGTCCCGAGCTGGGGGTAAAGCGCCCCGCGGGGAATCCCCGCCCTCCCTCCCCCCCGCTCTCTGGGCCGCCGGCGGCCCCGCGCCCTCCTGCGGGCTTCGGCCCACGGGGAGGGATCCCTGTGTGTGTGTCCCCCCTCCGGGTTTGGGTGTCCCCGGGGGGTTGGGGGGGCTGGGAGAGGGCCCCCCCCCGCCTGCCGCTCTGTCAGTTACCCTCTTCCCCCCCCCTCCTCCTCTCCTCGGTGCCCGCAGCAATCAGGACGACTACCAGCTGGTTCGAAAGCTGGGGCGAGGGAAGTACAGCGAGGTCTTCGAGGCCATCAACATCACCAACAACGAGAGGGTCGTCGTAAAGATCCTTAAGGTGAGTGTCCCGCTGATGGTGGAGGGCCTTGTAGTGACTGGAAGTGAGGGGGGCAGGAGAGGAGCTGGTTTGGCAGGGCCGAAGAACTCTTGCATCTCCTCCTTTGCCCCAAAACTCTTGTTTTCTCGTTATGGACTTTGGGATGGTGGGTTTGGAAACAGATTTGGTGTCCTGTGTGCTGTAGTGATGTTTTGATGTCTCCTGTCCAGCACAGAGCTCCTCTGGAGGAAGGGAGCTGCGAGTCCTGACATTTGAACATGTGCTGTCTGCGTTTGGTCAATTGTGTCTGGCAATGCCTGTCTAAAGCAGCCCAGGGACTTCCATGTCAACAGGAATGCGAAGCCTGGAGGGGGGAATCCTTCTGTTAACCTCTAGACAGCTGGCACATGGCCTTTTCAGAGCTGGGCTGTGGGACGCTCAGCAGTAAAAAAAGCAGGCAAAATGTTATATTCAGTCCTTTAGAGGATCTTACATGGACAAGAACTTCACAGGCAAGCCCAAACCGCCATGGAAGTGTGAGGAGACTGAAAGAGGCCACCTGAAGTTTGGCAGTGTGGGTGACGTGCGTTGGCCCTGATGGCTCAGGCCTTGGGGACCTTTGTGCAGCAGTAACAGGCTGCAGTTCGGGGAGGCTGAATACACAGGTTAGCCACTGCAGGGCACGTCGTACCACATTTGGCGTGGAAGCAGCCCAAGGGTCACAGCTGGCTGTGGTGACTGTCCTAGCAGCAGCCTACGTTGGTGATCTGGGGATAGACAGGGGTGTTACAAAAACAGAAATGAAAGGTTGGAGTTGAGGTGGTTTTGTTTTTGGCTTGGCTGACACTTGTGGCTGTCACATGTTGGACCAGCGACACTTGTCACTTTTCCTCAGGAGCACATGGGAGCCAGTGTCTGATCGTGGGTGTTCAAAGAATTTGGGCACATGTTGATCCACGGTGTGAAGGGGGGTCAGAGCTTAATCTGCCCTTGCAGCCACTAAGACCAGCAGCTACCTGGGACACACGTCTCTCTGCAGGATGGTACCCTTAAGGCATTTGCTAGATCTACTCCGACAGTGTGGGTGGCGGTCTCATTTTGTCTTTGCCGATATCCCCACTCACTCGCTGTGCCTGCTTCCTTGGGATCTTCCTTGGCTTCCCAGAGAACTTGGCACACTTTGTCCAGCCACTGCTCCGGGGCAAGGTGTGATCTCCCACTGCCTCTGGGAGGAGGTACACATCACCCTGCTGTGGTCAGGGTGGTGGCCAGGCGAGCCGTTTGGGAGAGCCCCTGTAGTGGAGCCTGACATCAGAGCAGAGTGGTGAGGCTCACGTGTCCTCGCTGAGCTGTTTTGAACCTCTCCCATGTTTGGATGCTTTATGTGGCTTTGGTTTTTGGTTTTTTTTTAAGTGAGGGCAAGTGGGAGTTTTTGCTATGGAAGAGTAGTTTAAGGTAGGCAGTGCAATGCTGTGTTTTATGGCAAGATGGCTTGTGGCTAGGCTAGGGAAGCTGCACTTCTGCATGCTGCTCTGGAGCCCCTGATGGCTTCTTCAGGACTGCTGCGGTTTGTTCAGACCCTAGGTCTTGTCCCACGCAGAAAGGCACCATGAGGCTGAGAAGGCACAGCAGGGAACATCATCAGAAATCTTCCTCCTTGCCTCTTTCCAGCCTGAAGAGCCGCCCCTGGAGCAATGCTCCTCTCCCCGTGGCAGCCGAACTCTGCCGTGTCCAGGGAGCCTGTCGGCTCCGGGCTGTGAGTCAGCTGGCGGGAGTCATCTGAGGGCAGCTGGGTGCTCCTTCTCCTTGGGGCCTGAATGTGTTGCCTTAATGCCCTGCGAGCAGGACTGGATTGTCCCAGATTTGAAGCGGATGGTGTTGCCACCAGTTCCCCTGGCTCCCCCCACTTGCATTAACATGCAGACAGCATTCCTGCAAGTGAGCAAGGAAAAGCAGAAAGTCCAGATAAATAAAGATGAACTTTTTTCTCTGTGGAAAGTGGGTCAGTGAAAAGTGAGTTTCGGAGCACCGGGTTGTGTGTGTTATGAAAACCTCTGAAGTGTGGCAATAACATCGCTCTCATCTGTGGAAAGTGCCTTCGGTTTCCTGTAGCTAGACACAAACTTGATTGCAAATGTAATTACATGTATCTGCAGCGGGGCCTTAGCAAAGAAGCTGAGTCTCTCTGTCCCTCCTAATTCAGGCTGGATCCCATGAGGTGGGAAATGCAACCAAAAGTCTTCAGGTTTTTGTGTGGCTGTAGGGGCGGGACGAGGGGAAGACTGTTGCTGGGCAATGGATGTGTCTGTTTAGCATAGATCCTCCTTTCTCTCTCTGGTTTTTTTGAGAGGACAATTTATGTTACGTGTTAGAGTGATTTTTCTTTTTTTTTAGCAGGAGTCACTGTTTTAATATCCACGCTTCACGCAGGTGACTGCTGTCTCTTCCCAGCCTTGCTCTTTGAAGCAGCTTATCCTTACCCAGCTCAAGTTAGCATGTAGCGAGTACTTCCCCTGCCTTTTTTTCTCCCCTTCTTTGGTGTTGTGCTACCTGAACATCTTGTACCCTCCTCCAGAGAGGTCAGGAAATTTTATCACCCTCTCTGTGATGCAGAACTGAGCCACAGAGATTTCCTGTGTGACTTTGGGCAAGTCCCTTCGCCTCAACAGAGCTGAGACTAGAGTGCAGGTCCTGGTGTAGTGCTGCATGAACTAGACAACTGCTCTTCCTGTTGCCTCTCTGCCGCTTGCCTTGTTTGTCTAAGTGCCCTGTGAAGACTTCAGCATTGGATGAGGCCAAGGAGCTAATGGCCCTGATTGGTATCACAGTGCCCCAGGCCTTTTGGGCTTGCAAAAGCCCCAACATGCCCCATTTCCCTGGCTAGTAGCCAGGATTGCCTTTCTGTTTTGCTGCCCCAAGTGCAGCACCAGGCATAATCCTGCAGGAAAGTGGGATATGCTCATGCCACTAGCTGTGGTCAAGGCACGTGTCGGCAAAGGAGCAGAATTAAGATCATGCAGATGACTATAACATTGCCGTTTCCTGGGTCAAGTGCCCTTCTTTAAATATGATGCTCTTATATGTCACTTTTTCCAGGAAAATTCTGCAGCTCTTTTAAAAAAAGGCAAACAGAGCAAGCAAGTTGCTTCTCACTCCACTGCAGCAGGATGTCAGTATGCGCCAGGTAGGACTGTGTGTGCAAAGCAGCGAGGCTGGAGCCCTGATTTGCCACACAGACCCCCCTGCCCAGCATCCTCCAAAAGCTTTTATCCTGAGAAGCGAGGCAGAGGGCAGCTCCTCACCTTTCCAACCTGTTCCGTGAGCAAAGATTGGGCAAAACAAGCCGCATGGTAGGTAGCAGAGGGCTCTGCACTGTACTCACCTTCCTACGCCTCACGGGTAGCAGGGCATGGATGTAGCCAGCAGCCGTGCTCCTGCAGTCCCTCATTGGTGTTGGAGGCCCCTGTGGGCTTTTTGATCTGGCTGGCCTCAGTACAGCTGCGGGCATGCTTCCTGCATGCTTACGGGAGGGCCAGGCCAGGCAGAGGGAATGTGTGAACGTGTCCTGTATGTGCTTTTGGGTCTTGCTTAAATTTGATGCTAAGGCTCAACTCCCAGGACAAGGTCTGGCATTCCTCAGCACTTCCAAGGGAAGTTTGACATCCTCGATCCAGTGAGTCACTTATCGTCTACATCCAATGCAGGTATCTAAAGCACAGCTCTGCTCTTTCATATCTAACCACATAGATGTAGATTTCTGGTGGACTGCTGAGGTCAGTCTGCAACATCTGTGCTTTCTCTTTGAAGCTAATGCAGCTCCAAAGCGTCTGCCAGTCTCCTCTTGTGCCTTGAAAGTGAATCCTCCGTTCTGGGTTAACAGTGTTCCTGGGGGACGTGAACAGCATTGCAAGTTGCCACTTTAAAAGCCAAAGATAAACTTTCCATATTGCTTGTAACTTTTGTGGATGATTCTTTGTGGCGAGAATACTGCTGTTAAGTTAGCGACAGTTACGGCTGCCTGTGAGCTTCAGCTGGGCCATAGCATCCTTCACAGCCCGTTCTCTTGCACTGATTGCCGTCATCTGAGCGGCCAGTCAAGATGGAGATTACAGCATCCACGTTGTCAGTTCTGTGCCAGGAGTCCTCCCGCTTCCCTGATGCACGGATGTGTCTCTGTACACTCCACATGCCTGCAAAGCGCTAACCCCTCACATAAAGAGACTCCTCTGCCACCTTGTGCCGTCAGCATCCACACAGGCACAACACGCAGACAGGGGTTAGGGGACAAATGTGGTTACAAGAAGAAGGACCAGTGAAATGGAGGTTCTGCAGCAGTGATGAAACAAGCCCCTTTCTCCTTTGGTGGCTTTTGTCCCTCTGTGCTGAGTCCATGACCGAACTTTCAACCATGTACGTGGTTTCACAAGTGCATTCTTGTTTGTTTGGCTTTGTTTTTCCCCTGTTCCCCCTTCTGGGCTGCGTGAACCCTCCAGAGCTGCTGCTCAGACCAGGTACTGCTGCAAGGTCCTTCCAGTGTTGAACTCAAATTATCACTCTGTAGCTAGAAAACTGTTTGGGGGAGGTGGCCGTGTGTCTGAGGTAAATTTTCTTCTGTCTAAAAGTTTTAGAGCCCACGTACTTCAGCATGTTCTAGATGGAGGGCTGAAAGGACTTCTGTGATGGTGCGCAGAAGGGACTGCATGGGGAAATACAATTTGATGATGTCAGTCCCTCAGGCTGGAGCTTTTGACTGTGTCGGTGACCTCCACCACAGCCGTTCAATGCCTGCTCCTGGTAGCTATCTGCGTCTCTTGCTCCCCCTGTGTTTGCGTGCACTGAATCAGCTCGCCCTGGCCCACTTCCTCCTCTGGCAGTCTTGAAATGAGCCCTTTTGCAAGAGAGCTGGGGACACAGCTTTTCCCTCTCAAACACCAGTTGCCCACACAGAACTTGGCACAGTTGGCTGCTGGACTCCAGCCTTGTTTGGAGCTGAGATCAACCGAGACGGTACTGGGTGTTTTGCAGAGGCCTGGACATGCAGCTGATAACTCTGGCGGTGGTGTTCTAGCACCAAGGAACTGGTGAGCTGCGAAGCTGTGGCTCCTGCGGGAGGAGGGCGAGTTACAGCACTGAGTCTGTCTGCAGTGGCCTGGGGCAGAGTCTGAGTGAATGAGTCCGATCCCTTGGATCGGCAGTCGGCAGTGCTGAGGCTCGGGGCTGGGTCCTTGTGCGTCTCCCTTTCAGTTGACTGCAGGATGCGGTCATGGGCAGTCCTGAAGCCCCAGGAGGGCTGGTTTGGGATGCGCTGTGTGAGGGACAAAAGGCATTCTAAGGAAAGAACAGCACTGCCCTCAAAACATGTGCTGGTGTAGTCTGCTGAACTTTACTAAAGCACTTTTGCTTTTTTGTGTGTTTGTTTCAGGGTAGGGGTTTTTCCCCCTCTTCTGAAATTCAGGAGCAGCTCGGGAAGGTTTGAATTCCCATAATGGAAGTTGTACGATGCAAACAGCCAAAAGAATATTAACACAAGTGGGCTCCTTGATCTTGTGGCTCTTTTGCATACGATTTTTGGTTTTGCAGCTGATGTCTAGCAAAATAAGCGCTGCTGCTCTGAAGCCAATTTTCCTATTGAACAATTGGCGTCAGGCTTCATAGGCTGATTATTATGATCCTTTCAATAATACCTGCTAGAGACAAATGAGCTCCTAGTGCCAGCTTTTAGATGTTAAAGCCTGTCATGAGGATGCTGCTCGAGCCTTTTGCTGGTCCTGGATGTTGCGTGTTGAGATTTCCCTGCTCGTTCCCTGGAAGCATCGTGGTGTGTCCAGGCTATTCAGGTTTGGTGAGCAAAGAATCGATCTTTTTCTTTACAGGGTGGTGGAATAAATTACTTTTAGTTTCTCATGGATTTGTATCTTTTGACTGCTGAACCTTCTCCCCTGCTGCGCTAACCCCAGTCCTTGTTCAGGGCACCTCTTGGGCAAAACTCAGTGCCTCCTGTGGCTCCTCCAGAGCAGCTCCTGTGTCTCTCAGCTGGCAGCGTGTGCGTGCTGCTTCTGCCTGATGTAAAATTATTTGATGCTTTGCATTTAACTCTTATTTCACAGGCCTTCCTGGTCACTACTTGTCTTTCTCAGTGTGAAAACGTGCAGAGAACTCTGGATAACAAATTCATCTTCTCTCTTCACTTGAATTCAAGTGATGGGTCCCCAGGTTTTTGGGGAAAGCTGGAACTGAAGCATCTGAGAGAAGAGCGTACTCCCTTTGCTGTAGAAACCAAGCAAAAAAGGTGATGAACTGGGCAGCCATTTATCCGTTCAGGACAGGAAGCGATGGCTGCAGCCTTGTATTTAAAGGTTTATTTTAGAAAACAATGTTAATTCTCCCAGCTGGTATTTGCAGCAGCTGGACTCCTTCCCTGCTTACATGTTTACATGATCTCTTGGAAAACGACCCAGGATCCTATCTTTTGGTCAGAGAGAGGTGTTTTCTTCTGCATCTACCCGACTGCAGAGCAACTTCTCATCCCGTGCCATTGCTCACCTCAGCAGAGGGACGGCATCGCATGGTGCTCCCCGATGGTGGGGCAAAGGTGGCTGGCATAGCGCTGGTCACTGCCTCTTCTGCCTGACTTACAAGTGGATGGAAGCACCCTCGTGGGATCCTTTGGGAAACCTGCAGCCAAGGGTGGCCAGCTGGGGAGAGTCGAGTGGGAGCTGCCAGGTCCAGCAGAGGCCATCGTCCTGTGGCTGGAGGTCACCTTGTCCCTCTGTCCTGGGCACCCAGTGGTGTGGGCAGCCATGAGCTGCGTGTTTTGTCTCTGACGCCTACAGTCACCTCACTTCCAGTTTGCCTGAGGAAGGAAGCAATTTCCTGGGAAACTGGCTTGTGCTAGGTGGTCACATTGTTCCAAGGGTACTGCTGCAGTTGAAGTAATTAAACCCCTCCCTGTGCAGACGTGGTTAAACTGAGCCATGTCTTTTAGCCTGGTTTCCTATGGAAACGAGCCTTATGCAATCCCGCTGTCTGTCAGCCTTTCTCCCCCTCCTCCCCCCCAGTAGTTTTTGCACGGGTTGGCCATTTTCAACCAAATGCAACAGAAGTCTCCAAGCTGTCAAGTTTTTACAGATCCTGTGGAAATAGGTGTTTGCATAGAGCGGAGGGGCTCTGTTGGGGCCTGTCTCGGAGGGGAAGGCTGCAGTGAGGCTTTGATGCGTACTGGTCACTGGAGAATCCCAGCATGGAGGAAAGCTTTGAAATGCCTCTGCCGTGGGAACAGATGGAGTTGGAGTTGGTGCCAGTATAAAACGTCGCCTTGCAAACGCAGCTGGATCAAACTCGGGAGCGGTTAATTTTGTCTATGTGTCTGCTCCATTACTCTGGAAATCCCCCTCCAAGGGCAGGGGCGCTGAGCCGTGTAGGAAACACAACCTGAAATGCCGCTGTTCATAGCCTGGTTTAATGAAGTAGCCTTAAAGGAGTACTGTTAAAATGCTCTGGCTGCAAAGGCTGGTGTTCAGGAAGCTGTCCTTGCTGGGAGAGGCAGATGGTTGGAGGCCATAATAGCTACAGTTCACATTTAATCCATGTGTGTTTGGAGTCAACATCCTTGGAGAGACAGATCGGGTGACTCTGAGAGACAGTTGTAGACACCCAGACTTAATCCTGGTGCTTGGAGGGTTTGCTGCTGATTGCCTGTAGCTTCAGCAGTACTGGGACCTGGGGACAGGAGGGCGGTCAGCAGGGGTTCTGTGGTTGTGACCAGTTAGCTCCAGTGCAGTATTGGCCGTGTGCTGGAGTGGTTTGCACCCAGGTGTTTCACTTGCCAGATGGAAGAGCCTGGGCTTGGAATCGGTTACTGGCAAAAACTGAGCCCCAGGGACGTGCTCTGGGGTAGCAGGCAGCGATTGTAGCTGTGGCTGGAGTGATGGTGTGGAGCAGCACATGAGTAGGAGGTGGCATCTGGCTGGGCAGGCTGGAGCAGCGCAAGCTGTGTGGGGCAGGTGGAGGCCAATGGTCGCCGCTGTGCTCTCCTGCAAATCTGGAATGGGGAAATCCTCCGTTCCCCTGCATTGATCTCTGTGGAAGCTTCCAGGCAATGGCTTTTAGATGGCGTTACTTCAGCCCGTGGCATTTCTCCCTGCCTCACCCCGATTTACCTAGTGGTGGAAGCCCCTGCCCTGGCCACTGGCCACAGGTGGGGAGAGTGCTCTGACAATGCAGTGAGCAGGGCCTCCCGTACCCCACCTGCCCAGAGGCCTGCAGAGCCCTTGCCCTGGCCCACAGCTGACCTGGAGCTGGCGTAGCCACGTGCGGACAGCCTGGCCTGAGCACTGCGCTACCGCAGCTTGGCAGGGAAACGTGCAAACAGCAAGCAGCTTTTCGCTCTCCCTCTTGCTGAGACAGCGTTTGCTGGAGTATCTTCCCTGGGTGGTGTCAGGGATGCTGCTGTTGGGGATTGTCTGCAGGCATTTCATTGAAAGATGACCAACTTTCTTCCCTCCTTTTTTCCAAAAGTCACTGATTCTGTCTGCTTGTCTCCTTTAATAAGCGTGTTGTGGGTAGGGGTAAGCTTCTGGCGGTGATCGTGCAGGGCATTACTTTCCCATCCTGAAAAAGATGGTAACATGGAAGTGACTGGAAGACAACATCTTCTGCCCCAGTGGGAGTGGTGGTTGCTATGGAAGGAGAAATGGAAATCTCTGAAGGATATCCTCCCCTCCCTAGCTGATGCAAAAGGCCATTGAAATAATGGCAGTACAGAGGAAAAGGTATTTCCAAGTGGGCTGTGGGTCCTCTTGGTTGTGCCTGGGCACTGTTCCCACTCCTGATCAGGTGCACGTGTTGCAGCAGGGAGGCTGTGATGCAGTCTGCTGGCAGCCAAGCCACTCAGCAAGTGCTGTCAGGACGGTGGAAGCTCAGCTCCCTCTCTGAAGTTCCTTGGAAAACAGCTTGTGTGTGCAGTCTGCCTCGCTGGATGAGCAGAGTAACTGAATTATGCCCTCTAATTCCATCGTGGCATTCTGGTAAGATCGGCGCCTGTGAGTGACGCAAGGGTGGTGTCTGTCCCCCTGCTGACAGAAATGAAGTTAGTCCCTGATGAAGCCTCTTCCTCCTGGGTTCAGAAACGTAGCCCTCACTTCTACTGGTCCCCCTGCCCTGGCTGCTTCTCCCTGTCTGTCTGACCTCCCACCACCCCAGCCGTGTCCAGGTGCTGCTGCAGGGCTGTTGGTCACCCATCCCCAGCGAACCCTGCCCTGTGTTGCTCCAGCTCGGGCTGGCAGCTGCGATGGCCTTGCTGCTGCTTTCCACAGTGGCTTTATGAGGTGCTGACGCTCCCCGTGCGGGCACTGGTGTTATTTTTGGCACTTTGCTTAGGGCTGAGATTCTCATCTTTTGGCTTGGAAGTCTAGCTCCTTCCTTTTAACTTGGAAGAGAAGGGCAGGATTTGAATCTGAAGGTGTCAGCCACCTGAAGAGCCTAGAAAGGCAGCATATTTTATCACTTACATAAATGCCAGATTTTCCTACTATATAAAAAGCTTCTGTTCCTTCTCTGGTCTGCTCATACGTTGCTGTGAGGGGTCTGCAAGCAGGGATTGCCCTGCGTTTGCCTGTAGCGGGAGCATGTGTTGCCCCCTCAGCACTCTGCAGCCACCACCGATGGGGGAGGCTGGGGCAGAGGCAAGGCGGCGGGCATGAGCTGTTGAGCTCCTGTGGTTCCTTGTCCTTGGTACAGATGCTTGATTGTGTATGTCACTGTGGTAATGCACCTCTTTGCCATTCTACTGCCCTCCTCGGACACCAGACTCTGTGCTGGATGGTGAATGTTTTAGAAAGCTGAATGTCGGGAGAGGAGTGTTTTCATCAGCGAACCTCACTGCCAGGGCAAGGGCCTCTGTGTCTCCCTGCAGTGGTACCGGTGGTGCAGGCAGGGATGTTCCTGCTTGTCAGTGAGGGGCTGCTGTACTTGGTGACTTGCAGACGGCGGTGCCCACGCTGGTCACTAGCCAAGGCTCATTCAAGTGTCTCACCTCTTTGCTGCTCTAAGCTGCCTTTCTTTCCAAGCACAGAGCTAGATTTGTTCTGGGTGTGGATGGGTTACAGAAACAATTGTTCATTTGCATTGAAGTGAACCACTGGATCCGAGTGTAAAAGCTAACCCAAGCTCCATGCCCTGGCCTGGCATGCGGCTGTTGTTCGTCACTGTCTGCAGGGTGATGTCCAGAGGAAAGCTTGCTTTGCAAAGGGAGCTCCTGGGGCTGCGCGGATTCGAAGAGGAGTCAAAAGCTGTTTAAAATGTCTGTAGGCTTTAAAAATAAAAATAATCATGGTATATGGAAGCAACGGCCTGCTGTGCAGTGGGGTCTGTGCTCTTGGGGTGGTTGCACAGAGTCAGGGGTAGCGGTGTCTGAGCTTAGTAGGAACCTTGGTGTTGGAGACTCTCAGGTCATCATTTCATTGGGTTAAAGTACTTGTTGGGAAATGGGTTGTGCTGGTGAATAAAAGATACGAAGTTGATCATGCTTGGCCTGCGACTCTGAATGCATGCCACAGAGTTAGTGCACTGAGATTTCCACGTAGCAGTCCATGGTGCTTTCAACCACAGTTACCGGAGTCTGGAATGGCTTGATTTTCCCCTGATGAGTGGAAAGCTTTCCCTGATGAGAGGGGGAAACCCTAGTTCATGCAAGGTGTCTGTCTCCTCTTCAAAGACAAAAGTGTTCCCTTGTGAGGGTGGGAACAGAGAGGGGAGAGGAGGTGATGGGATCCAGTCAAAATTGGTGGCAGAAGTCGCTGTTAATTTCTGAAAGGACTCTCACTTCTAATTTCTTTTGTCTATTTAAGCCAGTGAAGAAAAAGAAGATAAAACGCGAGGTTAAGATTCTGGAGAATCTGCGTGGTGGCACCAACATCATTAATCTGATTGACACTGTCAAGGATCCGGTGGTAGGTGCAGTGTGTCGCGGGGTGCGTGGTGGGCTTGCCTCCTGGCCAGCTGCAGGCATGGGACAGGCACTGCCGCATGGCTTCTGCTCTCGGCTCAGGCTGGGTGCTGGCTCTGCCTCTGTGCCGGCCAGGGGCAAGTGGTGTCCAGCTTGTTACGGTTTCCTGAGCTGGGTTGGTTTGGATGAGCTCATGTTCCTCTCCCTGTTCCCCACTCTTTCATGACCCTTCTGTGTCTTCTGCGAGTTCCCTGTGGCTGATGGGGGAGTTTTGTAGCCCTGCAAATTTATACGTAAGAAGGCAGAGCCTGTAGCCTTCCAGCTTCTGTCTGGCATCTGGAACATAAGTATCTGCCAGGGTGATTGGATACTAAGCACTTTCCATCCTTCTGGTTGCTGTCCTGCCCAGTGACCAGGGCTCATATCCTTTGCCTGCATTTCCATGATTACCCTATTCCTGGGAAGTTTTTTCTGGCAGGCAGGTGGTGGAGGCCTGCGACTCCCAGCCTGCTGGCAGCCACAGAGCCCTGCTGCGGCACTGGCAGCCCTGGCTGGCCTTCCTCCCACTGTGGGGTGCAGGGCCTTAGCCCCCAGTCACACCTCTCGCCTTGCCCAGGGCTGTCTCTGCTCTGCAGCATGGGGAGGAGCAGCACTGGCCAAAAGGCCGTGCTGGTGCTTGCTGTGTGGGGTGTGAGCAGAGCTTGCCTCTGCCTGCTGCGGGAGCAGGGCTGTGTTCCTCCCGCTGTCCTGCTCCTGCCTGCTCTCCGCAGCGAGGGTTGAACTGGAACCATAAGCTTGCTTGGGTCTCTTGGAGCAAAGAAAGGTCAAGAGGGTGTTCTGAACCATGGCTCGCTCTCTCTCTTGCAGTCAAAGACCCCTGCTCTGGTGTTTGAGTACATCAATAACACAGATTTTAAGGTGAGTCTGCCTGAGCGTGGAGGGGGGAGGCTTCCCATTTCTGTTAAGAATGCTGTGATCTTGGGTGCCAGATACTCCTCGAGAGCCAGGGGGGGAGTTTGGAGTTTTCACCTGTGTCAGCTTCTTCTTCCTTTCCCCATGTAAATCAGAAACCTGTAAATAAGCTTCAGGTGGGAAGGAATAAAAAGCTTTTGTGCTGAATCTCCTCCCAACTTTGAGGTGTAAGTTCAACAGGTCAGATGTTCTTACTTCCCTCTCAACTTGGTGATTACTGCTGTGCTGTGTATTCAGCCCCGGTTCATCCCTGTGCTGTGATGCTCTGTGTACAGCAGTGCAGTTGATGGCGCAGGTGACAGTGAGTTGTGCTGGAATCCTTCAGACCTGGGGACTCTGGGGTCACAGAGGCTGGAGAGCACATCCCCTGCTGGTGGTGGGCCTGGTAGCAGGGGACTGAGCAATCTGAATGCATCTTAAGAGCTTTTCTGCTTGCCTGAGGCTGCGGTGTGTGCCCTGGCTCTTCTGATTTCTGGGGAGCTCCAAGTGGGATGGCTCCTTCCTGAAATGGGGGTCCTTTTGAGTGCAGCTACAACTGCCTGTGCTACTGAAATACTCCTGGCTGGAAGCTGCAAGCTGATACACAAAAGGGAGAGATAATTAGCAACCACCTATTCTAATGGTATCTTTGCTCCCCCATGTCAATCTTTACCCTAAGTCATTGAGTCAGCAGGGGAGAATTAATTGAGCAGTTGCCATTAGAAAGCCGGCAGCCATCCCCTCCTGCATTCTTCAGAGATCTCCTTTGTTCCATGTTACCAGAAGGTGATTTTTTCCTCCTGCCTGTGCTGGAGTTCTGTAGGTATGCATCTTGGAAGGGTGCAGCTTCAGCAGGCACACTGAGCACCCAGAGAAGGGCCCTGGGTTGGTGTTGGTGGAAAAGAAGCAGCTTGTCAGCCGGCCCATGGACTGTCTCACCTGCAGCCTTTCAGGCTGCGAGGCAGCGCACGTTGTTCCTGTCCCTCTGGGGTTGGTCTGGCAAGCTGAACCCTGCTGGGTGGGCCCCCACACCGAGCCAGAGCTGCAGCCGTGCTGGCGGTGGTAGTCTTAGCGCTATTTAATCTCATAGAGACTTAATGCAGAGGCTAGAATAATAGTAACTTGCAGCAGCATCTGCCCTGACAGCTCTGGGCAGGGAGATGAGTGTTGCCTCCATCCAGTAAACAGCCACAAGAGGAGTGCTACGTGGTGACCTTTCAGGGCTAATTAAAGCAGGCTTGGTTTGTCTGGGCTTCATCGACATCAGATGGGCTGTTCCAGTGCTGCATGTAGGTTGGGAGCGTGCCCTGTGCTGCTCCTGGTGACCCAGGGACTCTTCATAAGGCTTACACTGGAAGTTTTTAACTTTCTGTTTCGAGATTTTTAATTTCTCCTTTTAGTACATGGCTGGAGATGAAATAGATTGCTAGGGCAGCGGCACACCTTGCTGGGGATCACTGTGTGTCCCCTAGCCAAAATGTGATTACACCACTCTGTCGTGTCCTTAGAGGAAAAAAATATCAAAGATATCACCCAGTAACTGAAATATGTTCACAAAGAGGAGTGTTGAGGAGCAACTGGGAGCTGATGGCCAACAGGGAATCTTAACTGAAGAACACTGGGCTTGCAGCATGAGCCAAGCCAGCAGCCCAGCCATGCTGAGAGCCATCGCAGGCTCTGTTGCAGCCAGTGAGGCAACGCTGGTCGGGGCACAGCAGAGGTGACAGTGCTCAGCTCTGGTTGTTGCACTAGAAACAACTGTGTGGGATTGCAGCAGATCATTTCTAGGCTCCAAGGAGAAGGCTTGGCTCCTTGAGGAAGTCCAGGTTCAGAGCTGTGCAAGTCCAAGACAAAGTATCAATGCTTTTCCTGCTGATTGGTACAAGGCAGGAATAAGTTGTCTTGGGAATGCAAGCGTGTCCCCCAAGGTATGCTGTGTGGCTGTTCCTGTTCAGAGCTTCTTTGTAACCTTTCACCAGCTGCGTATGGGGCGTGTGGGTTACCCAAGCTATGCTCCCACGAGCTCTGCTGCCTCTTTGGGTAGGTTATCGGGGCCACAGCTAGCTGGCAGTTTACAGAGCTGCTGCTTCTTGCAGGCACCTGTGGATATCTTCTTCTGTACAGGGTTCCCAAGCTGCCTCTTCCCTTCTCTGAAGTGCCCTTGCCCAGCAGAAAGCACACAGGGTAGATGAGGCCGCTTGTGTTGGAGGCCTCAGCTTGCCCTATACCTCTGTATGTGAAGCAGCTGGAGAGCACCCAGTCATTGCCCCCTCTCCTCCACAGTCCTGAACTCCCCAGGCAGCCGAATTCTGCTGGAGTTAAGTGCCACATGAGCCAATCCTGGTGACAGGGACCTCTCCTCTTCATTTTGAGGAGGCTGCTGCTGGTCTACCCATATCTGCGTTGGCGTCTGGATTCAGCAGTGCTGACAAGTACCATGCACCTCGCTGGCAAATCACCTTCAGGATCTGCAAGGGGTCACGGGACAGCCTGTGTGCAGCAGGGGTTGCTGAGCGCTCTACAGGATTGTGGTCTTCTCTGGCCTGTTGCAGCAGTTGCTCACAAGCTTGGATGTCTCCACAGTTGTCTCCTTTCTTACAGCTTCTTTCCTTCAGCTTTATTATTTTTTACTCAGTGTTAATACTGTCTCCCCTTTGCCCATTCAGACTGTAGGGCACAAGTTACGTCTGTGCACCCATGAAGGCGGCTGCTGGGTTTCCTCAGCTCTCTGTGCACAGGCAGAAGCTGCAGCTCTGTGTGGCCTAAGCCGTGGCTGTGGACAATTCCGGATCAGAAGCACAAGCTCATATTCCACACAGTTTGGCTGTTTTTAAATGACGATATAAACAAGAGACTGAGGTGATACCTCCCGAGAGCTGATTACATTTTCTTAAATCACCCAGCTGGGTTCCTTCTGAAAGCAGCGGCTCTGTACTCGCGGGGAGGATGAGTGGGAACCAGACTAAATGCGTATTCCACTGTGTGAGGATGGCAGCTTGCGTACCAGGCTGGTGTTTCCCTTCAGACCTGCTGTATCACTGCCGCATGTGAGCACCTGAGCTACCCACGGTCATCTGCCTTAAATGATAGCTGAGCCATGCAGTCAACTGAGTAACCATCAGTGAAATTAAATCTTCTGCTAATTGGTTTCAAACTCAAAATGAGATGCCTGTCCTTTAGCCACTGTCGGGTGTCACGTATTTTGTGTAGTCCACGAGCATACCTGGTCCTGTGCCTTTCACTGCCCCAAAGAGGCAAATCCCTGGAGAAAGAAGGGGACAGAGCCAGGTCTCCAGGAGCAGTGTGGAGTTGGGTTTGCTGTTTCATTCTTAAAACATGAGCAGGTTTGCAGCTGAAGAAGAGGTGGGCAAGAAAGGTGAGCAATGAAAGGCCGCTTCAGGACATTCGGCCTGTTGGAGTTGTGAGGATAGAGGGCTTTTGGGTCAAATATTCCACTTTGCTTGCACCTTGGTGAATTATCAGGCCGAGTTGCTGTGAGGGAGGCCTGTGCCTGTGTTTTATCCTGGTACATCCAAGGTTAGTTTAATAAATAGTCATTGCCCTGCACAGCTGATGCAGAATTATGGAGGATTCTCCTCCCTTGCGCGGCTGCCAAGGTTGGGATGCTTTGGGAGCTGTTGCCTTTTCTCTTGCCGCTGCCTGCCCTGTGTTCCCAAGCGGAGCCTTGCTGCTCTGGCAGCTCCTCGCAGCCACCCCCTTGCTTTGCAGATGCTGCATCCTGCATGTGTTGCTCATGCGGGGGGAAGAATAAGCAGCGTTTAACTCCTGTCAGTCCCACGGGGGGAAGCACAGATGTGCCTTCTCGGGCATTCATGGGATTAGTTTACGGTTGGTTATGTGATGTGTGCCAAAATATCACTGAAAGCTGGAGAGGGGTAGAGGCTGGTCGTGGACGAGTTTGGCCTTTCCTTGCGCTCTGTCTGGAGAAGGGAGAGCAGCTCAGGTCTCCGAGGCCTTGTGCAATCCTGAGCGCTGAGTGAATGTTGGAGCTGGCTTTGAGTGATCCCCACGGTGATGTTTGTGACAGTTTTACTCCGAAGGGCCAGCTGTAAGAGCAGAGCGTGGGACAAGTCTGCAGGTGAGGTGTCTGCTCTCCCTGCTGGGCTGGGTGCAGAGGACCTGGAGCCCATGGCTAAAGCCTTCTTGGGGCAGCTGCTGTGTGGGACCTGCTTTCAGTGGCTCCATCCTTCGGAGCCTTCTGCACTTGCTGGCTGCCAGCAATGGGACTGAGCACGCTCCTGCAAGGACTGTGCCCTGCAGCAAGTGGGGCCTGGGCTCTGCTAGCCACGCCGTTGGCCTTGGCACGGGCGAGAGGGCCGGGGTGCTGGGTTTCACAGGCAGCTCTCCTAAGGCAACTGTTGGAAGCTGGTTGCCTAATGGCTGCCCCTGCTAAAGGCTATGGGTTGGAGAAGTAATGGCATCGTGGCCCAAGAAGAAAGGCATCGGTGACCGCCCTTCCACCCACACCCTGCTTACAGGCAGCGAGAAGCAGCGGAGCCAGGGAGTGGAGAAAATGGGGTCTAGCCTTGTTCTGCCACTGCCTCTCCTTCTTCCCCAGGTGTGTTGGTGTTGCCAGGTGAGGTTGAACAGGGTGTTGATTCCCAGAAGGACGTGTTCTAAGCACCTCTGTCCCCCCATAGCGTTCATTACTGAAGCAAGCCATTTAAGCCAACTCCTGCAAGGGCTCAGCTGTCCTCTGCTGGCCGTGGGTTGTGCATCAGAGCCACGTGCAACCGAGTCAGAGGATCTATCCCTGCTGTAGCTCGTGGCTGTGTCTTTGCTCCCTGCTCACTTGTCTGCTTCAGTGGGTTGCTCTGAAGCGTTAGGATCACCCCAGCTCATGAGAATACAATGCAGCTCGTGTCCTGGAGGCTGTTAAAGCTCTGCACGTGTAAGTGACACTTACATGTTGTCAAATGATTTCCCAGGGCGGTACCAGGGATGGTGGGGCTATTTGGAGCTGACCCTGAGTAAGGCAGAATCCTGAGGATCTTCGCATGGGCCTGGAGGGGATCCAGGGCCAGAGCTGCTTTCTTGGAATGTGAATTTCAATCCCTCGCTCTGGGATTTTCCCTGGAGCTGCCAAGTGATGCCTGTGATGGGCAGCGTGCTCCAGTGCTGATGCAAGAGCTGGTTTGACTGAGCTGTGTGATGGTCCCCATTTGTTAGAAAGGACAAAGGGGTCTGGTCCCACTACTGCCCTGTGAATATCCTGCCCTGCCCTGGTGTCTCGCCTCACTCTCCCAGGGTGAGAGCACAGCCCAGCAGGGTCAGGCTGGCACCACTGCTAATGATAGATACTGGGCAGAAGGCAGATCTGGGGCTGGCTGTGGCCTGCTGTGGGAGCAGCAGGGTGATGAGCTCTCCAGTGATGGTGCTGGTGGCACAGCGCAGGTAAAAGCGTGTCCTGGATCTTTGTTGTCACTTTAGCCACAGAAGGACATGGAGGAGGGGAGGGTGGCAAACGTGTAGTGGCAGCAAGCGCTTCCCTGAGACTCCAGGCTGTGCTCTCTTGGGCCCCACAAGTGTTCCTGTGCTGTGGAGCTGCACTAGCCTTTATCCTGGGATGGAGGGGAGCCTCCGCTGCCTCTGCCTTTGGGGCTTCCTCACCCCGTGCTCCTTTAGGTTAATGTTTTCCTCTCCCTGCACCACCTTGAGCACTTGGAAACCTTGCCCATGTGTTCCCAGCCTGCCTGCTCCAAATGCTGTTATCCGTGTTGTCAAGTCACCGCGATGACTTTGCATGGAGCCAAGATCATCTGTGCCAGCCCCAGCGTGCTCTGATGGGCTTGCTGTCGCCTTCTTGGACAGACAGCCTGCCTGCCTCCTGCCGGGAAGAAGTCATGCCAGGTCTGAATGATCCCAGTAGCATTTCACGGGAGCGCTTGGGTCCGTTCTGGGTTTACCAGCGTGTAGCCCCGGCAGGTCTGTGACCAGGACAGCCATCCACAGTGACAGCATTTGCAGGGGGTCTGGAGTGGGGTCAGTGGTTGGAAGCAGGTGGAGTGCAGGAAATTAAACTAATCCAAATCTGAAGTATTTATTTTTGTTTCTCTTCCCCCCCGCCCCCCCTTCCCTCCCCAAATCTGTTTCAGCAACTGTACCAGATCCTGACAGACTTTGATATTCGGTTTTATATGTATGAGCTGCTGAAGGTGAGTGGCGTTGCATACGGCAGTCTGGGTGGGGAGGCCAGGAGTTAGAGAGGCAGTAGCGGGGCTCACGAGGCGATTGCTTCTCTCACATTCAGTGCAGAATCCATGTCTCATAACTGGGGAAGGTTTGGGAAGAGATCTGGTTACCTGGCTTGTTGCTGTGAGGTACTGCAGCCAAACTGGGGACCTTCGGTCACCTCCAAAGAGTCTCTGATTCTTCGGGGTCTGTTCCTTCCCCGTGAAGTATTTGTGGTTGTTGGTGGCCGGGTAGGGCTGTGCTTGGTCTCCCCGTGTCTCTAGCACCATTGGCCTGCTACGAGGAAAATCGGCTCCCTCAGCCAGATGCAGTACAAGCACCGAAGGGCGTTTGTGGGGCTGGGGAACTGGGGACTCCTCAGCAGGCTAGGGAGAGTGGGAGGGAGGGATTGCCAGCTCCAGGCTTTTTTCTCCTTCAAATGCAGCCCCAGAAGGTGTCTTCTGCCCGCTTGGTCTTAGACCCCTCTGATCAGGGCACTCCAAGAACAAGCTCAGTAGCCAGCCAGCTCAGTGCCCCATGGCCACAGAACCCCATCGATGTGGTCTTGGGGAACGAAGCTTCTGGTTGTGCTGGCATGGTGGTATTTTCCTTTGAGACCTCCCAGCCAAAGCTTTCCCTGCCCCTCTGACAAAGTCAAGCAGTGCCCTAAATACCTCCTCTTATCAAGCCTAGCTTACACCTCCCCATGGAAATGCCCAGGGAGCCTATGGCAGACCTGCAAGATGTGCTGCGCATCTGGGGTCTGCATCTGCAGGACATGGGAGGTAGCAGGGCGTTTGGGAGAGCTCACAGGTTTTGGCTGATCCCCGGGCTGTTTTGCACTGACCTGCTGGAGCAGGAGCTTGGCTGTGCCAGCTCCTAGCAAGGCCTCAGGACTTCCGGGCTGGCACTTTGCAGGTCGCCTGCCTCTGGAAATGAGTGGGACCAGTTAGGGAAAGCCCTTGTGCTCCAGGACTTGTTGGCTGCAGGAGACTTCCTGGAATAGACCTAGTGAGCTTGAGGGAGGCATTCTCCTCTGCGCCCTCAAGCTGGCTGCCCCCATCTGCAAGGGAGGGACCTTCCTGGTTGAGGCTGGAGGGAGCCTGAGGCAGCCCAGGATTAGGGTGGGAGGGGTGATGAGGTTTAGATGATCCAGCGGACAAGCAGGACGCTAGAGCAGTTTCATCCCTGGAACCAGTTTGTCCAACCTGTTACAGATCTCCTGTACTGGCGATCCCAGGACCACCATTTGCTGTGACTCCTGTTGTTTGTGGGGCCATGTGTCGTTGCAGGGGCATTCCTTGAGCCTTGGGAAGGGATATGGAAGCTTCCTTCCCATGGAAGCTGTTCCCTCCTGTGCTTCCTGTGGTGGCAGGGGCCCAAGGACAGCGTTACTTCCCTGGCACTGATGCCTTGGGTATTTAATGACTGCAGGCTGTGCCCTGCTGGAGATCTTGGAGTATCAGATAAATGTTGATGGATGCATCTCCCTCCCCCCTGGAGATGAGAAAACAACATTCTCACCCCCTTGCTCAAGGGAGCAGCTGCGGGGGCGCGGGTGGTGCACAGGCACGGAGCTGGAGAGCTTACATGTGCCCCTGCCTTCGGGCTTTAAGCAGCATTGCCTTCCCTCCTGTGCTATGGTCTGCCTTTTGCAACTGCAGGTTTGGTTTAAATGAGCAGGGCAGGGGTGACTTCCCAGCTTCCCAACACTAAGTGTGTTTGGGACAGAGGTGGAAAGCTGCTGCACTGGAAGGCCACGTGTAAGAATCACCCCCTTCTGGGGAAGAGAGCAGGGCCTAGGAGGCACAGGGTTGCCCGGGTTGGAGCACTGGACTTGTCACCAGGTGGGACATCGTGTCCTTCACGGGCTGTGCAGGGAACACAGGACTCCCAGTGACTGCAGTCGGACATGAGATCAGTACGGTCTTGTTGCCAGCTTGTCACTTCATCATGTGCAGCATAAGAGCTGGAAATGCCAGTTCCTTGTTGCAAGGGTTGCAGTGCTTCCTTGAGGAGAGGGCACCCTTGCTCCTGGCCAAGAACTGTCTGTTGTACTGCTAATGCTGTGCCTGCGGGTACAGGTGTGTCTAATGTATGTGCGTGTGTCTGTTAGGCCCTGGATTACTGTCACAGCATGGGGATCATGCACAGGGATGTCAAACCCCACAACGTCATGATAGACCACCAACAGAAAAAGGTACTGTGGCTCCAGGGCTTACAAGCAGGGTTTTTCCAGGGAAACTTGAAACTCTGTAGCCTGGGCAGCTGTACCCTGCTGTACCCTTAACCCTTCTTTGCCAGCTCCCCTCTGCTCGTGCCTGCATCAGGAGATGGCCAAAGTCCCACTGGGGAGCACCGTGGGTATTTGCACCTAGAGAGCCTAAGGTCCTCCTGAAGTACAGCCCGCTTGTCCTGCAGCGGCTTCCTCACCTTTGGGGTGTGCTAAATAGATCACAGGAGATGTTTTTCCCAGCTCGCTACCATGGAAATGGGCAGCACAGGGAGCTCCCTGCCCTGTTGTGGTACTTGTACATCATTGGGTGCTATGTGTGCCTCTTTCCCCAGGGACCTGGGGTTTGCAGCAGCAAATTAGTTGCTGGTCCCCAGGTCCCTCCCTGTCAATCAGCAGTGGCTGTACAGGCAAGGCAGGGTTTTTAAGGAGGGGGAAATCTCCTACTAGACCCACTGTCCTCCAGTAACACGGCAGGTTGTCCATCCTGCGGCTGTGGAGGAGATATGGCCCTGCGGGATGTGGTCAGCTCCCTCCTACCATTTCCTGCTCTCAGCCCCAAGTTAAAATCAACGCTGCCTTCAGCCCAGCCCCTCTAAACAGCAGAATAAACCAGCTGGCTTTTGCCCCTTCCCCGGTATGCTGTGGCTGGGAGTGCTGGTGGGGAGTCAGTGGCCCAGCAGTAGCAGTGTGCTGGGACTCAGGAGGCAGAGGAGCTCTCTAAGCTGGGCTTTGCCCCACCAGCTGACCAGAGCACTGCTGAGAGCATCTCCTGTCCTGAGAGCACCTCCCTGCATCCTGGGCTCCACGCTGGCATCACAGGATTGAGAGGTTTGGCCAATGTGGCTTCACCTAACTTGGCTTCAGCTAACCATCTTATACCGAGGCGCCTAACTCTGTGTCTCCTTATTGCATGTTCAGCTGCGGCTCATAGACTGGGGTCTGGCCGAATTCTACCATCCAGCTCAGGAATACAATGTCCGTGTGGCCTCTAGGTACTTCAAAGGACCGGAGCTCCTTGTGGACTACCAAGTAAGAGTCTGCCTCCTCCTTGCTAGCCAGTGATACCACTTGCGGTTGCCCTCTGGCTGCCCTCGGGTTGCCTGGTTTTGCCTGCCAGGGCATTGCCTGGGTTGGAAAGAGGCTGGCTGTGCAGTGAAAAGGCGGAGGCTGCCTGTGCGGCTGGGGAACCGGGCCATGGTGAGCATGCCTTTTCTGACAGCTTCTCCTTTTTCCCCTCAGATGTATGACTACAGCTTAGACATGTGGAGCTTAGGCTGCATGCTGGCAAGCATGATCTTCCGAAAGGAGCCCTTCTTCCACGGCCAGGACAATTATGACCAAGTAAAGACTTTGCTACCAAGCTTATTTCATGAGACATCTGTCACTGCCTCATCTCTGTGTGTATGGTGGGGGGGCTCTGGGGATCAGATAACCAGGTCGGGAGGGTGTTGCTACGTGCTTAGTTAAGCTGTCTGGGATTATGCTTCGCTGCCTTGTGTAGGAGACTTGTTTTCTGCACACGTTGCAAAAACAAGTTTCAAGGGAGACACTCCTTCTTTCCTTCCATCTGGGATGTTTCCAGAAGGAGAGCTCCTAGATCTGGGCAGCTCTGCCTTTGCGAAAGAGCAGTGGCCTGCTCTTCCGCTCGCTGTCAACATGCCTTTTGTTCCAGCTGGTTCGCATCGCAAAGGTCCTGGGCACAGATGAGCTGTATGGGTATCTCAAGAAGTACCACATAGAACTGGACCCGCACTTCAATGATATCCTGGGCCAGTAAGTGGAGAAGTGAAATGCAGCCTTTTTCCCTTCTAACATAGAGAGGGAGATAAACTCATGTCTGTCCCCTTGAAGGACTCTCAGCAAAGGCCTGCTTTTATCTTCTGGGTCGCAGTGCTGCTTGCAGGCCTCCCGTCTGGCTGCCCATGTCATCTCAGGAGGCCGCTGAAACGTAGGCTCCTTCTTTTTGCCTCTCCCATGATCCACGAGCCATCCCCTCTTTCTTCTCCTTCTGCTTGTTGACATCCTAGGAGTGGAGATGAGACCTTGGAGTCGAGTGTGGGCTGAGGGGCTCAAAATTTCCCAGTGGAGACTTCTGAAAAGGGCAAGAGGTGGATGGGGTAGCAAGGACAGCTTCTGTGGGGCTGGCTGCAAGGCAGAGCCCTTCTGGTCCCAAGGGTGTCACCCTGCCTCTGTGTGCTGTTGTCTACTCCCTGCAGACAGAAGGGAAGGTGCAATATTGTGCCTTTCCCAGGCATGGGACATCCACACAATTGTATACTGACAGAAGAGGGGGTTCCCCCTTCAGTGAGTGCTTGCTGAGCGTGGCCTGTGTGAGGAGGAGCTGTAGGCAGCATCCACCACAGCCATCTTCTCTCAGACATGGAGGGTGGCAGGCAGTTCCCTGGGACCTCTGGGTCCTGCCGTGCTGGTCAGCGCTTGGCAGTGACAGCTTGGTCGTTTTGCAGGCATTCCCGGAAGCGCTGGGAGAACTTCATCCACAGCGAGAACAGACACCTGGTCAGTCCCGAAGTCCTGGACCTCCTGGACAAGCTCCTGCGATACGACCATCAACAGAGGCTGACTGCCAAGGAGGCGATGGAGCACCCCTATTTCTGTGAGTCTGTGGAGAAGCTGGGGCCAGCCAGGGGGGGGAAGAGGGGTCTTGGGCTGTGGGGGCAAATTTTGGCTCCCCACTCTGCCAAGTTTTTGCTCCCCGCCTTAGCAACTTCTCTGGAAGGGTTTGCCAGGGTGGAGCTTCCGCTTTATTAAATGCTGTTTCCCCTTCCTGCCTGGTCCGTGTCTCCTGCAGATCCCGTGGTGAAGGAGCAGTCCCAGCCCAGCTCAGAAAATGCTGTGCTCTCCAGTGGCCTGACAACAGCGCGATGAAGACTGGAAAACGACGGGTAATTCAAGATGTTTACAAATAAAAGCAAAACCTTCAGTCACACAGTGAAGGGAAAAGAACCAAGGACCCCCCCTCCTTCCCCTCCCCTTTTTACTCGGCAGAAATCTAACCTGGGGGGGGGGGGTGTCATAAACCTCAGTTCCTCTCTGGTGGTTGTGGTTAATGTAACTCTAACCCTGTGGTACCAAAGCCCTGGGCAAATGGTCTTGCAAGAGCTAAACACGTAGTGATATCCCCAGGGCTCAACACAACTGATTCTGGTTCACATCCCTATGGATCCTTCTCTTCCTTCTCAGTCCAGCCTTCCCCACCACGCTGGTGGGGACAAATTGGTTGTTCCGCCATCAGCCCTTAGCATGCCTCTTTCTAAACATGCCTTTCTGACTGGGAGACTCTGGATGAACCAAATTCAGGCTGGGGGTCAGCAGGTGCAGCTCTCTTCTGAGGTCCACATCCTACTGCTCACTCTGGGCCTGAATTTGGCCCTTGAATTCCAGTTTAAATCACAAATGCTGGGGCAGTTGGGGGGAGGGGGGAGGCTCAAAAAAAAAAAACCAGCCCATGAACCCAGTGGCATCTCGGGATTGGTTTGGAGCATTAAAAGGAGGGCACTGACCCCAGTTTCTGGGGAGAGGCGACATCCCCCCGTCTGGGTGTGTTTGACAAAGGCTCGCTCTGAGAATAAACTAAATGGACCTGCTTAGGAAACTTCTGACTGTGGGGGCTGCTCTCGGGGCAGGAGGGGGGAGGGACCTTTCCAGACTTGCCTGCCGAGCTCAGGAAAGTCAGTGTTGCAAGGCTTCTTGTGATGGGTGTGCGACCACAGACCTCATGACGTGGCTCCCATGAGAATCCATGTCGGATGCAGACTTGTGCTAGAGCATGGCTCTGGTGCAGTTCAGTCCGTCACCGCAGGATGGGAGGAGTGGAGAGGAGGCTGGGGAGGAGAGCACGCAAGCGGTGGTGTGGTCCATCGGGAACAGGGCTGTGCAGCTGCTGATCCAGGCCTGGGGTCCCACCTAGTGTTTTAACAAAGGCAGCCGTTTTTTGAATTCCAGGGTGCTGATCCTCTTTGCGGGGGGTGGGGGGTTTGTCTTGTGGGTTCTTTCATCAGATCCCTCGATGGCTTTATAGCCCCACAATTCACAGTTGCCTCCTCTACTTGTTCTGTGTGTAACTTCATCAAGTGGTTCTGGTGACGTTCAAACCTAGAAGCTGGAGATAGTGTTTTCCCACCAGCACCTAAACACAGAATTTCCTTCTGCGGCATTGTCGAAATAGTTAATTTTTTATAAGGTTGCAATGTTTCGATTTGAAACATCTGTTTACATTCCATATTCCAATAAAGTTCTATTGGCATCGATAGCAGGTCAATCCATTTGTATAATTCACTGAAACCAATAAATATCTCTACAGCTGAGCGTCTGCCGTCTGCAATCTATGGCATAGCCAGAAAGCGAGGGCAGAAGGCTCTGCCGCCTCCAGCAGGCCAGTATGGCTCTTCCAGCCCCTCGTCTCCAAGTGGTTTGGTGTCTCCCAGTCTTTGCTTGCAGTCCTTCATGCTGTTGGCACTGAGAGTTTTGAGAGTTTCCTTGGGGCTGCGGAGGAGGGGCGAAGATCGGGTACAGTGTGGCCGTTGGTTGCGGCACCTGGGACTCCAGTGGCCAGTGCCGGAGGTAGTGTTCCCTGTCTGTCTGTTACCTGGCTGCTTGGACACGAAGTCACCCATGAGTGGCTGGAAGCTGGTGGGTCCTCCATGCGTGCCCCCAGGTTGTCTCCTCTCCACTTGGGTGGATGCTTTTTCTCAGGATGTGCTGGGCAGGGAGAAGCTCTTCTCCTGCCATAGGGTGTGGCGAGCATGTCAGCTCTGTCAGTGTCTGGGCTGCTGACTGTTAACCCCCCCTGTGGATACTGCTGGGGGCTTTGAGCCTTCCCAGCCCTCTGTCCTTCCATCAGCCTGGCCTGAGAGGCGGGTGGGCTCTTGTGCTCTTAAGCTGTGCTGGTACCAGTCTGGGGTTTGAACATCAATTTCTGAACTGATTTTAAACATGTGGGACTGCTCCATGGGGAAGAGGCCAGAGCGGATGTTTCTCGTGGCCTGTCCAAGCTGCTGTGGGGGAAACTTGCCCATTTTCCAGCTCTTGTGTGGTGGCATTCCCAGAAAGCCAAGACAGAAGAGGCATGGGGGAAAAGAATCCCACCCCAGCTCAAAGGTAGGGTGGGCTCTGACAGATTCCTCCCAGGGGGAATAGTGGCAGCTGAGCAAGTGCAGCCTGGGAGTGAGGAGGATGTGGAGTCTCCTGATCCCGGGGCAGCGTGGATGCTTGGCTGCAGCTCAGGCCAATTCCTCTCTGCACCCGTTGGCTGTTCCAGCACTCAGAGCAGGAAACCCGGCTCTCCCCTGGACCGCAGCAGGGCACTCTCCTGCCCGCAGGGACAGCTGGGAGCTGGAGGGGGCACAGTCTTATCCTCAGGGAGGAAGGAGGCTGGGGAGCGTATGTCTTCATACGCTTTCTCCTGGAGAAAGTTGGGAGAGTCCTGGTGCACGTCCTGGCCTTTCAGCTGGCCTAGCCCAGCTTGCCAGCAGAGGTAGAGCGTGGGTTTGGCCAAGTGCCTCGTGAGAGGAAAGGCTCAAAACCAGAACCACGGCAGCTGTTGAGGGCTGCGGTAGGAGAGGGCTGCAGTAACTGACTTACCCAGCTCCTGCGCGCCCAGTGCAAGCGTGCTGTGGCATGAGAGAGGCCTTCAGCAGGACCACCGGAGATGTTTGAGGGGTGGGAGGCGGCCTAACACAGGAGGTTGGGGAGGAAAATAGTCTAGACTTGTGTTCGGCTGCCTGTGAAAGCGCTGCTTTGCTGGACGGCGTCTCTACCTTGCCTTGCTGGGCCCTGCCTTCCCCTCTGCCCCTCCACCCCTTCTAAAGGTGGCTGAGGGGCCAGGGGGCGCAGGGCAGCAGGACGTGAGTCCGGCCACCTCCCCATCAGCTGGGCCAGAGGAGCTCGGTGCTGAGCTGGCGGGGCCCCGTGGCACTCAATTCCCTCCTCCCATCTCTCCCCAGGTCCAATGCTATTGCTCCCAATTTTCCATAAGCAGAATGAGAACCAAATCAAACATCTTGTCGGTGGGTGTAGAGGGACAGCGGGCAAACCGTGTGGCGTGGGCAGGGCTGAGAGCGGGGCAGTGCGCCTGGCTGGACGGCACTCGCCTCTCCGACCGTGGCCCTTCCCTCTGAGCGTTAGAGGTTATTCTGCCTTTGGTTCTTTGTGGAGCTCTTCCTGACCCAGAAAGCGTGGAATTGGGAAGGGTGTGCAGAGCAGTCGCTGGTCAGTTGTTCCTTCCTCTGTTCTGGCTGTTCCCCCCAACCTCTGGTGGACCACAGTCAGCTGGCTCGCGCCTGTCTCTGCTAGGGCAGGGGGGTGGCAGGGGATGTTGTATCATGATGGACAGTTCTATGTTATAATGAAAAGAATTCTACATTGTTGAATAAAAGGTTTAAAAGAAGCATATGTGGAGGAGTATTGAGTGTGGAGGGAGCTGTGGGGCAGGACCGGCCATGCTGGAGGACGCTGGCAGCCTGAGCCGTCCCCCGTGCCCAGCTAGGACAGGCTGGGTGGGGAGAGCAGGGGCTGTACAAACCCACTGTGGGCAGAGGTAGAGTAGCCACCGCTCCCTTTGGGGGTGTCCCTCCGTAGGCCCCCACACTCTTCTGAAGGTGCCTGCCTGGCGGGGTGGCCCAGGTGCTAATGATGGGATCTGCTTTTCCCAGCCTGTGGGGCTTGGGCATGGCTTTGCACCCCAGGAGCTCACATCTCTTCCTCTTTCTTGGGCTGAGGTCCTCCTCCTCCTCCCTGCTGCAAAGCCCTGAGCTTGGGGCTCTTGCCTGGGAGGCCTCTGCACCGCAGGAGTTCCCTACAGACATGATTCTTCACCAGCAGCTCTTGGGCAAGTCTGGCTGCAACGCTGGTGGTTGTCCAAGCTCTTCTCTGGTGTTAGATGTTAACAGACCACTTGAAACTCTGGTCTAAAAACCTCTAGCAGGACTCCGTGACTGTACGTGGTCATTTCTCTTCCCTTGTCCCATTCCTTTGCTGCCCATGTGTTTCTTCCTACAGAGTTTTTTTTCCCTGTGTTGAAGCTGCCCAGGCTCCAGGTTCCTCCTGACTGGGACAAACCTGGTGCCGGTTCCCAGGGACAGGAGCTGGGGTAAGGTTTGCTGTGGGCTCCTGCCAGCACAGAACCGCATGGTGCTGCCCTCACCCAGCCCCGGGCAGTAGCCAAAGCAGAAATGCCAGAGTGAGTCTTTGTACAAAGGCTGTGAGTGGTTCAGGTGGAAATTTGCCGACACTGTCCTCGTGCGTCACACCCAGAGATGTGCCGATGCGGGGCCAGATGCAGACATGTACACCAGGTAAGTTCAGGCTCCAGGTGCGACAAGGCAGGGGGCATGGTCCGTTGCTGAGGCATGGTGTGATGACAGGCCTGTTGCACCCAGGACTCCGCCGATCTCTGGTGCTGAAATTTGGTGAGACTTTTTGGGGCTGGTGCAGATCTGGCCAGTGGTGAGAGCCTGTTCCTGCAGGCAAGAGCCCGTGGTGGAGTCCCCCCGAGGTCCACATGTGCTGGGCAGAAGCAACACTGAGAGCACACCCCAAGCTGAGGTCCCTGCGGCACATCCCAGCGCTGTTGCTACCTCATCCATCCCTCCCCTGAGGCTGCTGGGGCATCCTCCCCATTCCCACAGCCAACAGCTTGGCTCTCTTCTCCCAGCCAACAGCTTGGCTCTAAAGGACACGCTCGATGACTTTTTTTTTAACTGTTGCTTGTCAGCAATGAACCCTTCTTGGCTGCCTGCGTTTTGTCTTTGGTTTGCCAAACGTCAGAAGGGTTTTGCTCATTCTGGCACCTTGCTCCACTGTGGCATCCGCTGCATGGCCGCCCCTGGGGCAGCATGTCCTGCTTCCTTGGCTTTCCCTGCCAAAGAGCTCCAGCACATGTTGGCACGGTCTCCTCCTGCACCCACTGATGTTTATGCTCCCCCGTCCTCCTCTGATCCCTTGCTCGGCCGCAGCCCAGCTCCCTCCTCCTCCCTCTGCATTGCTTGGAGTTCAGCTGGAATGAGGTCCAAAGCCTTCGTCCAGCTCCTCTCAGCACTCAAAGCCCCTTTTGCACCTTTGTCCTTCCTTGCATGCAGTGGCTGTGGATATCCTGCCCAATTCCAGTTTTGCTTTCCTCACTATACAGCTGCCCTGCACCCAGTCCTGCTCCCATAGGAAAATCTGGGCCGGGAGAGCCATCCAGAGTCACCCGGACAAATCCCAGGATCTCTGGCTCCTTGCAGAAGTCGTTGCTTTGTTCGTGGTTTTGCCGTGCAGCGGAGGCTTTGGCCCACAAAGGTACCAACTGAACCCAGCTCTGGTTTTACTGGCCCCAGTGCTGCCCTTTCAGCCAGCCCACTGGGCCATGCCGCCAGCCCACGGCATCTGTGCTCCAGTGATGGCCCAAGCCCAGAGGGCGATGGCTTGGGGCAGGGTTTCCCTGGCCGTGATCCTGGACTGTGGGCTCCAAGGCAAGCACAGACTTGGTGATACTGGAGAGAGCGGCTGTGCTTTGCTCCAGTAACTGCACCCAGCAGTGTGAAATTCTGGAGCAGTGATGTTCCAGGAGCTTCCTGGAGCCCTCATTCCTCTGAAAGCATTGGATTGCTGGGAATGCTGGAGGGCAGGAGATGCTTTGGTGAGCAGTTATTTCTGGAGCAGGCAACCTCTGCTCACTTCTTGGAACGGGTTATGCCCTTAGGATGGGCCTTTTCCTCCACCTGCTCTCCAAAATCCAGACCCTCTACATCCTGGGAACTAGGACAGGGGTGATGTGACACATTGACGTCTTCCTAGCAGCCTTACAGGTGGATAACATCGTGTCTCATTGAAATGCATCTCCCAGAGGCCTCCTCCCAAATGCTGCTCTTGACTCATTAATATGTGTTAACACCTCCATTAACCTTACTCCGCTCCTGCCCCTCCTTTAGCCTGCACGTGCCAGGGAAGGAGGAGAGGCAACGGGTGTTATTTTTCAGCAAAATTCATTGAGAAATAGGGACAATCTGACACCACAACACATTTCCCTGTGCATCCCTTGCAGCGAAACATGACATTAAAATGGGAAGTGGCGAGCGCATGATGGCATGGGCGCTTCGGGAATGGCAGCTGGGTGCCTGTCCCCATTGTCTCCTGCCATCTGGCTAAGGGACTGAGTCACTTAATCGCTCCATACGGTGTGCACCCTAGCCCTGACTAAGTACAGCCGATCATTCCTAAATATAGCCTTGCTTTTTGGGTGCTCCACTCGCTTGGGCCAGGACTTGTCGGCAAAGGAGAAAGCACTGCCAGCCCTGGTGCTGTGGGGCTGGTGCAGCTGGGACAGTCAGAGTACCCCAGGGAGAGACGGACGCCGCCGGGGTCATCAGCCGGATTTGGACGGGGCATTAATTAGCAATAAAAGCGATGCAGGGGCCCAGGGTTAAACTGCGGGACCACGCAGCTGGGGCAGGACGGTCATCATCGCGCTGTTCCGGGTCTGTGCATTGACAGTAGATGCCACAGATGTTATCACAGCGGGAAGAAATGTAACACATTTCAGTTAAAAGAGGTAATTTCTAGCACAAGCCGTTCCTGCTAGGCCTCCTCAGCTGGGCAAGGCCCTGTCTATACCCGAAAGCGAGGCAAGGGTTGGTGCTGGCACGGCTATCTTGGAGCACGAAGATGAGGATACACCAAGAGACAAAGCCTCCTCCTGGAGGCCAGGCCAGCGCTGAAGGCGATAACAAATTAAAAGGAGCAAGTAAAGAGCATGGAAGCCCAGGACTGTGCAGTGCTCTCTGCTGCTCCTGAGGGTGAGTGGGGTTTGGCTCATCTCCCCGCGCCATGGGAATTTCCGGGGAAAATAAATGTTCCCTCGGCAGCCAGGCAGCAGATGCAGCAGGGACAGGGCTCTGCCTGCCTGCGTGCTCCTGTGCCAGGAGTTTTGTGCGTTCCAGTGGCAGACGTTCCACCAACTGGCGTCGGCAGAGGGCAGAGACATCGTTTGAGCCCGGCAGTGGCAGCTGGTGGAGGGGAGGGATCGTGGGTGCAGCCACATCACAGCATGTGTTCTCACACCCATGGGGAGCTGCTTTGGTGCCTTGACTCTGAGAAAGTTTTTCTGCCAGAGTTTCACCCCTTGGGCACCTTTATTTGCTTGAGCAAATACCTTTGTGCCCAGTACCGCAGGCCCGGAGCTGGGCACCCCCAGCTGTCAGCAGGGCAGGCTCTGCGGCACCCTCTGCACTCCCAGCAGCCGAGCAGTATCCCAGGGGCTGGGGCTGCTCTGGGAGGGCAAAGATGCCTCTTGCCACTAATCCCAAAATCCAGATCTCCCCGTGGGCACAGACCAGCACCTTCCTGCTCAGAAAAGCAGGCAGCCAGAGCTGCCGCCCCTCTCCCCAGGGCAGAGCCCCTTGCACGGCACTGGCGTCCCTGCACGGCTCAGAGCATCGGGCAGGAGCTGGAGGTACGGTGCCGATGGTGCTGCTGTGCTTGGGGCCTTCCTACCCCTTCCTGCGACAGCTCTGCCTCATGACCGGCACCTCTGGTGCCAGTGAGGGCAGGATCCGGCCCATTTCCATGCAGGGATGGAGCAGTTCTGGAATGCGTCTGAAGAAACGCCACCATGACAGCAAGCACGACGCAGGACCAGGACAGCCTCCTGCACTGGCCAACGCACAGGAGGCTCCTCCAGGAAGCACGGATTTACAGATGTCCCAGTGGCGTCTGGTGGCTCCCAGCACCAGTTAGCCCCTGCTAGCGTCGCATCAGCATGTGTGGCAGTCAAGTGCTCTGAGCAAACGGCTGTGGCCAGCTCCAGTCTGGGTGCCATCAGAGGGCTGGGAAGTGGCTTGGCGGGGCGTGGGACATGTCCACCACTGTTGTGTGACCAAAACATCCTTCCCTTCCACTCCTGTCAAAGCTGTTTGCCTCTCCCTTGGCCACAGGGGTACAGGAAAGGGCCTGGCTGTGTCTTGGAAGAGCCGGGTCAGGAAATGGCTTGGGAGCGACAGGAGCTGCTTTTCCAAAACCACAGGTCCACAGGCACGGGGCTGAGCTGCCAGCATTTATCACCCCTGTTTTAACGGAGCTGCCGGCATTCATCTCCATGCAGGATTTCCAACAGGCCTGCTGGGGCTCACAGCAGCTCTGAGCAGCACTGGGGTGGGGACAGATGGACGTCACCCCATGGGGCGAGCGAAGCTTGGGGGCCTGGGAGCAAGACTGGGGACACAGGAAACAGTAAAGCGGAGCAAACACCAACTGGTCACTCTGGTCCTGTAACACCAGCAGAGAGACACAGAGGTCCCAGGGAGAAAACAGCAGAGCCCAAACCAAGCAACACTCCGTGAGCAAAGTGCGGCTCAGCTTTTAAATACCCCCAGGGATGGGGACTCAACCCCTTCCCTGGGCAGCCCCTTCCAGTGCTTGACAGCCCTTGCAGGGAAGGAATTTTTCCCGAAGTCCAACCTAAACCTGCTTGAGGCCGTTTCCCCTCATCCTGTTTGTCACAGCCTGTCATGATGTGTGCTAGTTTCAATTAGCCCTTCTGCACTTATCTTGGGTGCTGATGTTCTTAGCTCCCCTTATCTTAATGCCTGCCGATTTCTTCAGGGTGTGACTTAAGGAGAGCTCCTTTAGGGTCTGTTGGTCTTGCAACAGAGATACTATTTCACACCTTCTCAATGCACCTATTTTACAGATACCAGGCCTACAGGTATCAGGGGAACCGTTTGAGGAATGTGAGTTTACATTCTGTATCCCTCAGAAATAGAAAACCAAGGCATCACCTTTTGCGGGTTGTGAAGCACAGGGCAGACTCGGGGTGTCTTGAGGAGGCATCTGCGTCAGCCCTGAGTGCTGGGGAGGTGCAGAACCAGCCCCTTCATCAGCTACAGATCCATCCCAGAGTCCTGAGGGAATTCACTGATGCAGCTGCCAAGACACTCTCCATGATATTTGGAAAGTTCTAGCAGTCAGGGGAAGGCCTGGGGACTGGAAGAAGGGAACCATTGTACCCATCTTTAAAAACGGTCGAAAGGAGGAACCTGGGAACCACCACCCTGTCAGCCTCACCTCTGTGCCTGGGCAGATGATGGAACAGATCCTCCCAGAAGCTGTGCTGGGGCACACGGAGACCAGGGAGGGGATTTGAGATGGCCAGCACGGCTTCACCAAGGGCCAGTCCTGCCTGACCAACCCAGTGGCCTTTGATGATGGAGCAATGGCATCAGTGGACAAGGGAAGAGCTATGGCTGTCATCTGTCTGGGCTTCTGTAAGGCCTTTGACACAGCACCCCCACCATCCTTCTCTCTAAACTGGGGAGATGTGGATTTGAGGGGTGGACTGTTCAGTGGATGAGGAATTGGCTGGATGGTCGCATCCAGAGGGCAGTGGTCAATGGCTCCATATCCAGATGGAGACCGGTGACAAGTGGTGTCCCTCAGGGGTCCGTACTTGGACCAGTGCTGTGTTCCATATCTTCATCAGTGACACAGACAGCGAGATCGGGGGCACCCTCAGCAGGTTTGCAGATGACCCCAAGCTGACTGTTGCGTCTGTGAGAAACTATGGACTAGGGTATTGTTTATTAAGATTTATGTTAAGCTCAATGTAAAGGTTAGGCAACAAAAGATAAGATAACCACTAGACGTCCAGGAACCGACAGAAACAGGACAAACAACCCCAGATAAGGACATAGACTTCTTACTTCAGCCTCAACGACCACCAAGAGGCAGAAAACGACCCGCTAACAACAACTGAAGCATGCGCAGAGTACCTCCACTACTTCATTGAAGTAAAGATGTATAAAAAGAGACTGTTTGAACTGCTCAGCACGGCAGTTGGCGGAGCGCAGACTCCCCTGCCGTCCAGCGCTGTATTTGCTCATATTCTACTTGCTATAATTAATAAAATTTTAATTGGATTATGATCCATTGTGGTCTCAATTTATAACAATTCCTGGTGCCGTGACTCGGATAAGGAACGGTGGGCTTCTGTCCTCCGGGGAGGCGCCCCGCGGCAATCCGCGGCCCCGCGACCGACAGCCTACCTCAACCTTACCGACGAACCTAAATTCTAGAATAATGAGCAAAGGAGAAACCGGTAAAATCCCATAAAAATTCTGTGCACGGGAGTCCGGACGAAGACGCAGGACGCGTAAGTATATTGCGAATTTGTTCGCGGGTTTGCCGTTCGGGCGGGATTGGGTTTCCTGGAATATAAC
>JAKFQP010000166.1:146816-167396 GCA_023375905.1 Nycticorax nycticorax
TATGGTATGGAATAGCTCTTTGGTCAGTTTGGGTTAGCTGTCCTAGCTGTGCTGTACTCCCAGCTTGTTATGCACCTGGCCGAGCAGGAGAAGCTCAAAAAGTCCTTGAGTAGTCTCAGCACTACTTGGCAACAACTGAAAACGTCAGTGTGTTATCAACATTCTTGTAGTACTAAATCCAAAGCACAGCACTATGCCAGCTTCTGTGAAGAAAATTAACTCTGTCCCAGCTGAACCCAGGACAGCAGCCCAGAAGCCAACCTGGGCTGCATCCCCAGCAGTGTGGCCAGCGTTGAGGGAGGGGATTCTGCCCCTCTGCTCCGCTCTGGTGAGACCCTCTGGAGCCCTGCGTCCAGCTCTGGGGTCCCCAGCACAGCACAGGCAGGGACCTGCTGGAGCAGGGCCAGAGGAGGCCACGGGAATGGTCCGAGGGCTGGAGCCCCTCTGCTACAGGGCCAGGCTGGGAGAGTTGGGGTTGTTCAGCCTGGAGAAGAGAAGGCTGTGGGGAGACCTGATTGCAGCTGTTCAGTGCCTAAAGGGGGCCCATAGGAAAGGTGAGGACAAACTTTTTAGCAGGGCCAGCTGTGACAGGACAAGGGGTGATGGTTTTAAACTAAAACAGGGTAGGTTTAGACTAGATATAAGGAAGAAATTCTTTACAATGAGGGTGGTGAAGCACTGGGACAGGTTGCCCAGAGAGGTGGTGGAGGCCCCATCCCTGGGAATGTTCAAGGCCAGGTTGGACGGGGCTCTGAGCAACCTGATCTGGTAAAAGGTGTCCCTGCTCCCTGCAGCAGGTGGGGCTGGGTGACCCTAAGGGTCCCTTCACAGCCAAACCATCTCATGACTCTGTGATCCTACAGTGCTAGGCGGTGGTGGCCCCGGGGGGCCTCGGTGTCCGCAAGGCGCTCGCCGAGTGAGCGAACGGGACGGGGTCTGAGCGACCCCCGCCCGGCGGCAGCCCCGGCGCTCGGCAGCGGGGCGCGGGGCCCTGCCTACGCCAGGGGCCCGGCCGCACTGAGCGGTTCCCCGCCGGCCGGGCTCCAGCGCGGCGGCCGCACCGGGCCGCAGAGCCCGGCCCTGGCGGGGGCCCCCTCCCGAGCGCCAGACCCGCCGCCGGGCGGGAAACCCCAAAGGCCCGCGACCAGCACGGACGCCGGGCCCGGAAGGCAGAGGCGGGGCGGGGACTCGGGGCGGGACGGGGCGGGGCCTGGCCCGGCGGCCGGGGCCGAGCGTCGGAGCCCGCCCCGCGGGGGAGCGGGAGGTCCCGCCCACCCCGTTGCCATGGCAGCGCGCGCTCCCACAACCCCCCGTCCCCAGGCGGAAGTAGATCCGACGGCATTCGGGGGGCGCGGAAAGTAGTTCCTTGGTGACAGCGGCGCCGCGACCCGGAACCGCGCGGAAGCGGAGCGGAGGGATCCGCGGGGCTGCCGTGTCCTTGCGCAGAGCGAAGGGCCAGGTGGCGGGATAGCGGCTCCCGGCCCGGCCCGGCCCGGCTCAGCTCGCCTCGGCTCGGCTCCGCCCCGGCATGTTCAAGAACACGTTCCAGAGCGGGTTCCTCTCGGTGCTGTACAGCATCGGCAGCAAGCCGCTCCAGATCTGGGACAAGAAGGTGAGGGGGAGGGAGGGCGGCGGGGCCGCTCGCTTCAGCCTCCCGGGGCAGGCCCGGGGCCGTGTGGCGCCGCCGGCCCGCCCTGGTGGATGAGGGGCCGTAGGCCGCCGGGAAGCAGCCGGTGGGGTCTGGGCACCCGCGGGGCCGTACCTGGGCCGCCCCCAGGTTTGGGTGGGTTTTGGAGGGGAATTTGTTGTTGTAAAAGCCCCTCCTGATCGGCCTGTGCTGGGAAGCAGGGCTCCGCCGCGGGAGCGGGCCGCTCGGTGTCGGAGACGCCGCACTGCAGGAGGCTGAAGAAAACGTCAGTCACTGGGAATGGGCAGTGGGAACCAAACCGGCCCTCGCCCCCACGGCGGCTTCCCCGGGGCAGCCGGGACGGGGGCCTTCTCTCGTGTGTGACCCAGCTTCTAAACAGGCTCGTTAAAGGCATTTAAAGGCAGGCTGGGTGGCAGCTTTTCAGGTGTACAAGAAGTCGGGGGTGTTTCATGTTTGTCCTCCCTGCCTGTTTCCAGAACCGTTCTGCTGAGGGCCCCCAGCCTCCCCCGGGTACCTTGCATCAGGGAGCCTTTACCAGGAACCTTGGAGGTGTGGAGACCTGCTGTGTCCTCTCATCACAAGCCACCCATGGTTGTGTTGCTACCTAAAAGTGACTCCTGTTGCACTCTCTGAGAGCAAGCTCACTCCCCTCTGAGCTTACGATGTGTGTTAAGTTACTTGTACTTGAATCTAACCTGAATCTCTTGTGGTTTCAGCAGGAATGAAAGCCTTCAAGGCAGCTCAGCAGGCAGCGGTGCTGTTTGACCTCAGGGGGCTCGTGTGAGCATTTATAAGTTGTGGGATGGGGGCCAGGCAGCGCAGACCCATTCTGTTGCCCATCAGTGGGGGACCCGTGCACGTTCTGCGAAGAACTGGGTTGCCTCACATAGTCTGGCTGTGTGCATGTGGCTGCGGTAGAGTTTTTGTACATTCGTGTCTTTAAAAAAGGATTGGCAGCTTTTTTGGATGGTGTGAGGATGGGACACGTTAAAGACTCTTAGACGGAGGGATGTAGGGTGCCTCCAGACTGGATAAAGCCATGAGCAGCCTGGGCTGACCCTGCCTGGAAGTGGAGGTTGGAGTAGAGACCTTCTGAGGTACCTTCCAGCATGAATTGCCCTGTGCAGGATGATACCATTGCAACTGTGCAGCTCGTGGGGCAGCCAGTGGGAGCTCTGCTTGCTGGGTGACTGTAAGCAGCAGTCTCTTTGGGTGCAATAGTTGCCAGATTGGCCAGAAAAGACTGACAAAAACTGAGCACTGCTGTTTCCAAGAACAGCAGCTGGGTGTGCAGGCTGCTTCCATCGCCTGCTGTAGGGCTTGCATGTGGTCAGGCTCCTCTGGCGCTGGCTGGTGGCAGCAGCCCTGCGTCCTTGTGAGCAGCAGGGCTGTGTGCAGCCCCTCGTCCTTGCTCAGTGGTCAGTCTGTCCTGAGGAAGCACGGCCAGCATGGGTGAACTTGCTGTGAGGATCGCCCTGCTCACAAAGGGGTGGCATGAAACCAGAGTGGGTTTTCTGACTTCTTTGCCTGTGGATACCAGTGTAGCTCACTCTTTCACCTTGTTTTTCCATTTACAAGGAGTTAGGCTGGTGGGTGTGTAATAGCTTCGGCATTCCTGATCCGACACCCTTGGTGAGTTTGCAGCAGCAGGGGGCAAAGGGCAGTACTTGGGGCATCTCGCTGCCTTGGAGCTGAGAAAGAGGAGCCCCTCAGGTTTTTACTCCACCGCGCATGGGTGTCATCTCCCCTGTTCAGCCCCTTCAGAAAATCCTGCTCACGCTGCTGACTCGCAAGTCGGGCAGTGCCAACGCTGCATGAGCTTACGGTGTGAGGAAGTGCCGCTGCTGGTCTGGGTGCCGGTGGCCTGCTGCAGGCCAGGAGCTGGGTGCTGAGGTGCTGGTGAAGCCTCTCTGGCTTGATGCAGGAACATGCCAGCCCTGCAGCAGAGGGGTAGGCTGGCATCTAGCTTGGGCAGTGCGTTCAAGAAGTGAGTAAATGTCCAGAAATGGTGAGGGATTTTTCCAGTGGTTATTTATTGGAAAATACTGGTCTGTCCAAACCCAGAGATCCCAGCTCTGGCATCGCCACAGGAGAGGCTTGGGATTGGGGTTTCTGGAATGAGGGGAAAGCATCCAAATCTTTGCAATAAGTGATCGCTGCTCTTTTCAGGGATGCATGAAATGCACCTGTAGTTCGGTGAGAACTGGAAACAAGGGATTGGATGTTATTCCATGTCCTAGGTGCATGCCCTGATTCCGGATTCAGTGTCTCAATATGGACTCCCTTTATCTTTGCAAAAAGTACCAGCAGGTGGTGATTTATTTATCTCTTTATTTATACATAGATCTTGGGGAACCTCAAGCTTTTGTGACATGGGGAAAACCATTTCTTGTTCAGCCGTAGTAGGATGTGCACTGCTTGTGCCTGTGGAGACTGTGTGAAGCAGAGGCTGCTTCAGGTGATACAGGTGTAGGAATGGGGCACCGGAAGCCTTTCCTTGCTGTGAGCATTTGTAACCCCCCTCTAAGCAGTAAGATACAGTCTTTCCCTTCTCTTCCTTCTCCCTCAGGGGGTGTGAGTAAGCTCTGGGCAGGCCTTGGCAGCAAACCCTGCCAAGCCCAATCTGTCCTGGCCACCAGGATGCTATCCCAGGGAACTCTGGCAGGACTGAAGTGTCTGGGCCTTGGGAGGACGCAGTGGCTGTCCTGCTGTCCTTGCAGGCAATGGTTCCTGCTCGTCTGCAGAGAGCCGGTAACTGCTGGGCTCTGCTCTCTTCTCCTGCCTTCCAGCGCTGCATGCACCTGGTTTGGAGACCTGTTTGCAAGGTGTTTTCTGTTTGCCTTCCAGCACTTTGTTGTTCAGAGTCCTCTGTTTACTCCTGCAGCGTCCTGCCACCATGGTCCCCCTGCCTACATGTAGAGACATGCGGACCAGTCTCCAGGGAACTCACTGACACTTTTCTGCAGAGCAAATGGGAATGGTTCGATAAAACTTGTCAAACCTACTGATTCTTTTGCTAATTTTTCCACATTCTTTCTGCAGGCACGTTGATGCGGAATATTGTTAGCAATTTCAAGTGCTGTTGGGAGGATGTGAGGTCAGCTAGCATTCAATACCTGCCTGAATGTCAAACATGTGCTCTGCCACCAGGATGCAGATAACAAATTCCCTGATGAACACAGCCAAGATTGAGTCCCTGTGAGCGCTGTGGCAGGGTCCTGTCTTGCAGCCCTTCATTAGTCTCATTAGACTCGTTAGTCTGGGGACCCTCCTTTGCTTCTCTCACACAGCATCCTCATCCGGGTTGTCCCAGATCTCAGCATCTCGAATACAGCAGTCCGTGCTGCTCACTCCTCCTCCCCAAACCTGTGTGCGCCAAGTGCTGCAGCAGAGCCAGGTAGCTCCTGCTTTTGCCTCTTGTCACCTCTCCCTTCCTGGGGGAGGGAGGTGGCACAAGGGCCTTGTGCCTCTGCTGGACCCACCACCAGCTTTGAGAAGTGCTGGCCTGTCCTGAGGTGAGGGCACACCCATGCCTACCGTAGTCTGGGCAAAGGTGCCGGCCGTGTTTCAGCTTGCTGTTGCTGGCATAAGCCCCTCGCCTAACCAATGGGGAGGCCGCAATGATGTGGGAGCGAGCCTCCAGAGGTCGGCCTTGGACCACGGTGTCCAGTCTGCCAGCGGGCAGGTGGCTGGGCCTGGGGAGGATTGCTCCTTGCTGCTTCACCTCTGGCCTTTGTTAGGTTTGGCTAGTGTTGCTAGCAGCAATGGCAGCATCAAGAAATGTCTGTCTTCAGGCACAACTCTCTGAAGCTGCTGCTCCCTCCAAACCCTGTGAGATTGGAGGTTTGCATCTGCAAAAAAAGCTCTTTCAGTTTGTCTTTAGACAGCAGATAACTTCCCAGTTACTCTGATTTGGAGGCTATTAGGCATTTGAAGAACTTTTATTTTCAAAGAGGGCTATTACCCTTTTTTTCCAGCTTCAGAAATCCACCTTCTTAGGCTTAAGATGGCTAGCAAATACTGGCCAAGTAGAAATGTGGAGTGTTTTGGTTAGATTTCTAAAATTTTCTGAAATCTTCTATTTCTGAGGTTCCATGAGGTAGGGGAAAGCCCCTGAAGACTGGGAGCTCTTGCTGAGTAGCTGCTGTGAGCACAGCAAGGCCATCCCTCCTACCCTGAGCAGCACGGAGTGGGTGGCTGTGTCCGATGGAGCCACAGGTCGCCTCTTGGTCTGTGTGAGACCATTGGGAAGGGACTCCCAGAGCTGGCAGGGGAGGAGAAGTGCTCCTCTAGCTGTGGCCAAAACGTGTCCCCTGACAGGGAGGTGGTCCCTGGGGCAGGCAGGAGGTGAGCTCAGCCTCTGGTGGAGAGCTGGGCCCTGGAGCGAGCCGAGGGGCCGAGCTGGGCCACTTGGCACTACCGAGTTCCAGAGGGCAGCGCTTTGAGCCCCAGTTGGCAGCGAGCACCTCTGACGCTCTTCAGTCTTATCTTACCAAAATGGCGAGGCTGCTTGGACTCCTGATCCAGCTGGTGCTGGAGGCCATGCTCTGAATGCCCGGGTGTCTGTCCTGCCAGCGCTGGCTGCAGGCACGTGCAGGCAGGCTGCCTTTGCGCGCAGCGGTGCCTGTGCAACCTGGCCACCCTCTCCTCGTGGCTGGGGGGTAGTGCAGCTTGCAAAAGCTTACGCCAAGCTGGGTAGGACCGGGAGGAGGGGCCCTGCCACAGTCCAGCCCTGTTTTGTACTTTTCTCTCTTCTGCCGTCTGTCATCCTGTCTCTGGCAATGCCGAGGAAGAATTGCTTTCATTGTCCCTGTAATCTGGGGAAGGAAAGTGTCCGCAGGCTAAGGAAGGGGACCTGGTTGCAGATGGAAACGCTGCTGACTAACTGGTTTAAAGTACACTTAGCTGTTTTCTCAGTTACTGTCCTCTCCAGAGAAGCCCAAACCTGAACTTGCTCCCACCTGTGGAGCTGCCCTTAGTGAAAGCCATCTTATATGGTGTGGAGGCAGGCTTTGTGCACTCCTGTCCCTGCTTAGGCAGGGTTATTTCCTGGCGTTAAGTCCATGTACTGTATCCCTGTGGCTTCCAGGATTGAATTTCCCATATGCCATTCACCACTTCAAATACAAAAGGCACATGGGGCTTCTGCTGGGCTGGGGAGTGGGGGAGCAACTAAGCGACTTGTCCAGACCTTGTGCAGTTGGCTTCTCCTGAACAGACCTGTAAATCCATGGGAGTCGCACTTGACGCAAAGGAGAGATACAGTTATCCTGTAAGGATACTCTCCCTGAGATTAATGTTTTCTGGAAGTTTCTGTGTGGGCTTGAAGCGGAGTTAAGGGCAGCCTAGCAGGGTGAGCTGCACTCCTGTGCGTATCAGCGCCCTCTGGGTGATCCAGGCTGAGGTTTCTCCAAAGTGCTCAGTGGGGAGGGGGATGGGCTGCTCACAGGGCTTATCTCTCTTCCAGCAAATGTGTGCAACATCACCCTCGGAAGAAATTAACTTTGAAGATGAATTGCTAAACCTGTACATAATTTTGTAACTCATGACTGGTCCATCCCATTAGAAGCTTAGTGTATCCTATATATTGGCAGCAGTGATAGGTGCTGAAGAAATTCATTCATGAAGCCGGAAGGAGCATTGCAATTCCCTGATCTAGCACTGGGGAAGAGGAGAGGGCTTAATTAGCAAAAGTGCCTTTTAAATGGAGATAAATTTGATGGGAAGTGAGCTGCTTCATTAAAAAAATAAACCCTCAGACCCTGGGATTCAGCCATGTTGCTTGTGGAGAAAAATGAATTTGTTTTGGCTCCTGGTTCCAGCCCTGGCCTCCCTGAGCTCTGTGGGGAGCTGGCTGTGTCCAAGCGGCCAAATCCCTGTGTCCCTCAGCAGAGCGGATGATGGCTCTGTGCCTGCGTGCACTGCAGTTAGGAAGAATTCTAACCAAGCTCTCACCTGGCCCTGCTCTTCCACGGAGGTGGTCAGCCATGCCCAGCAGAGAGAGCAGGACCCCTTGGTGACCGGCGCCTGGCCGCTGGCTCCCTTCGCTTACCCCCCTGTATTGCTTATGCTTGCTTTTACCCCTTATCCTGCTCTAGTTTGATCTTGCTCCAACACTTTTATATTTGTTTATTTGGGCCTCTAATATGAGGCTTGACTCTCTTGTGTTCACTGTAGGGTATTTTAATAGATTGAAGTCCTGTGCTCGGTGTCTGTGCAGCATGCTGGGCCATAGGCTCTTGCTTGGAGTCCTGGCACCCTGGGGCGGTGATCAAAGTCTTGGAACAGTGATGCCCAGGACAACAAGAGCCATGTGCACGTAGACGGGTTCTCCTGGGATCTTTTTCCCCCCTCTCAATGGAGCTGTGGGTGTCTCTTATTTCCCTCTCGAGTAATGCTGTCTGCCTGCTTTTCTTTCAGGTGCGCAATGGCCACATCAAGCGAATCACCGACAATGACATTCAGTCACTAGTGCTGGAGATTGAAGGAACTAACGTCAGGTAGGGGAAGGCACCTTCTTCTGCCCTAGTGTGCCCTGGGGGCTTGGCCCTGGAGCAGAGCAAGAGATGTTGGTGCCCCACCAGGCATGTCCTTGAGACTCTACTGCAATCTCTTCATCAATAAGTTGAAGAATGTGATCTGTGGTCAGATCACTGTACCCCTCTGTGGCACTGTGCCGTGCTTTTTCCTGTAGAGCTTGTAGAGCTCTCTGTCATCCTCAGTGGGGCTAAGGGATAAAAAATAAAGTCCCATTATTTTTCAATCACTTGTGGGAGAAAGCTGTATTTGATACCCAGGCCCCAGTCAGCGCTGCCAATTACTGAGAAAGCAGCACTGCCTTCTGTGTCTTTCATTGTCTTGGGCCTGCTCTGCTGCTCTCCCCACGTGACTGCTGCTCTCCCCACAGCAGGATGATCAAAGGGAGATTTATGAGGGGAATTGCTTATGGCGCTTTACTTAGTGACCTCCATCTCTGGGGAGAGAGACACTAGCTCCCTGAGCGGGTTCAGAGTCTCCAAGGATTCTCCAGGGTGATTCAGAGAGAGGCGCTCCTTATAAGGGCAGCGGAGGCTCCTCTCCCGCAGGCAGACTGGGCCGATGCTTCTCTTCCTCCTGAGATGTGTTGATACAGAACTTGCCAGGTGTGATGTGTACTTCTAGGGCTCATGACCTCTGTTTTCCCAGCCATATAGAGCACACGGGGTCTCTGCTGTGCTCTGGAGGGCTCTACCTGTTCAGCCAAGGGTAGGTGGAGGTTGTGTTAAGAAACAGTACTGACATGGCCTTGGAACTGGGGAGGTGAAGCTGTCCAGGAAGGATTTGCATGCCCTGGTTGAGAAAGGTGGGATTTGAAATGCATGCTTTGAGCCTTTTATCGTGTTCTCCCTGCAGCCACCTCTGAAACTCCACCTCCTGTTGCAGGAGGCCTGGGTTGTTGCTGAGATCTTAGGATCACAGCTCTCTCTTTCCGCCTGTCCTCTAAGACTGCGTTAGGTCAAGGGAGAGACTTGGGACTCGGGCTGTGTGCTTTGTGCCACGTGAGATCCTAAAGCATTTTTCCCGCCTCTCAGTACCACATACATCACATGCCCTGCTGACCCAAAGAAGACACTGGGCATCAAGCTGCCTTTCCTAGTGATGATCATCAAGAACCTGAAGAAATACTTCACTTTTGAAGTGCAGGTGAGGAGCGTGCAGTGGGGAGGCCCCTCCAGGGGCCATTGAGGAAGGTACAGGGAGCCTGCAGTCTTTCTTGTCCCAGGCAGAATGTGATCCCCAAAACAGTTTTGCTTTCTTGGCCCTGTGATATGACAGGTCTTCTGCTATGGGGGCATCAGACAGGTGGATCATAGCTGCTCCTGAAAATGGGTCTGTTTCCTGTGTTAGAAATACTTTGGCTGTGAAATGGAGGGATGGGAGTAGGAGAGCCCTCTCTCAAAGATGGGTAGAGCCTGAGCCTAGACCAGCTGGGGGCCCTGATGCCTGGCTCAGCAGCCTTCCTGCCTTGCCCCAGGTGCTGGATGATAAGAATGTACGCCGGCGGTTCCGGGCAAGTAACTACCAGAGCACAACTCGGGTGAAGCCCTTCATCTGCACCATGCCCATGCGGCTGGATGATGGCTGGAACCAAATCCAGTTCAACCTCTCAGACTTCACACGCCGGGCTTATGGGACAAACTACATTGAGACCCTGAGAGTTCAGGTGAGAAGCGGGTATGTCCTGCCCACAGAAACCAGGGGTTGGTAGTCCTGCTGGGACAGTCTTGCTCTAGGTCCAGGTTTAGCCCTGACTGGTTTCTTTGCCAGTCCCACTCTTGCGGAGCGCTGTAGGAGGGAGGCAAAGGCCCAGCTGTGGCAGCAGAGGTGTTGGTGCTGCCTTCGTTGGACTAGGGTGGGATGAGGGAGCCCATTTCCATCTTGTTCGTCTTGCTGGCTGTCGGTTAGGGTAGGGGTTGCCATCCACCTAGAGCTCCCTGCGGCATGCTGTGCCTCCTGCTGGGAATGAGCTGTGTGCAGCCTTGCTGTCCAGGTATGCCAGACAGCGACTGGCCGGGTGGGAGCCTGGCCGAGGAAGACCCAGGGCGTTGGGGTCCGTACGTATCCCAGGTCAAGCATGTTTCCTAGTGCGGGTGGGGTGACCCTGCCTTCACCAAGCCCCTTGGACCAGAGCTGATGCAGTGTTTGTACTGACTGAGGACGAGAAACTTATTCCATATGCTCAGGATTCACGTTCGCCATGTCCATGGCACGTGTGGTTTTGAGGAATGCCTGGGTGTGGAGTCTGGGCTGCGGCAGTTCCTTGTGGGGTTGCCCTGAGATGAGCAGGCAGTCAGGGAGGGGAGCAGCAAGCTGAGGCTGAGAGTGTTCTGGCAAATGCTGATCCCAGTGGAGCAGCAGAGTTGGGTTCACAGCAAAGAATCCTCTACGCAGCTGAGGCAGATCTCAATTTGCAGAGATACCAGAACTTGGCCAAATCCCTTGAGCCAGCTTGCATCACTGGAGAGAGCATCTAACGTAAAGCAGAGGGCATGGGCTGACCTTTCTTCTGTGATGCCCTCCCAGATTGAGAGAGGTGGTGAGGTCTCTTCTCCAGCTGCTGAGCTAAGGAATCCAGGCTGCTGCATGACATTGACGCTGGGTGTGGAAAGAACGTATGGCAAATGGACTGACTCTTTGTTCTGACTCCCAGATCCATGCCAACTGTCGCATCCGGCGGGTGTACTTCTCTGACCGGCTGTACTCCGAGGATGAGCTCCCAGCTGAGTTCAAGCTGTACCTGCCTGTGCAGAACAAGGCCAAGGTGAGCTAGTTGTGGGCAGGGGGTGGGAGCAGCTGCTGGACCGAGCCAGTGTTCCTCTTCCTCCTCCCGCTGCTTTCACAAGCCAGGGTTTCTCCTAGCAGCAGCACTCTTACCAGCTTTGGCCATCAAGCCTGGGAGCACTCTCGCTGCTGCCAGAGTGAGCCCCCTGTCAGGGGTGCCTTGTGTTTTGGCAGGAAAGCCGCTCAGTGCGGAAGTTGTCATTCCTGTCTGGGAGCAGGGCGAGCTGCGTGGCTGCTCCCCATGTCCTTAACTGCTTGTGTTGAAGGACCCTGGGCAGGGTGGCCACCTCCTGGCACCTCTCTGGAGCTTTCACCCGTGACTGCTGCTTTCCCTTTCAGAGCAGGCTGTAGCTCTGCGTTTGTCTCCCAGGAGCAATGCTGTTTGTGTCCCTCTAGCCCAAATTTACTCCCCTCTGATCTCTTCTCTGCCCAGTGTGGATGGTGGGGCTGTGAGGTGGGAAGGGGATAGGGGAGGTTGTGGCTGCCCAGCTGGAGGCCATGCGAAGCTCTACCCTTTTGGTGAGGGAGTGGAGGCCCTGGCACATCAGCAGCAGTCTTGAGGCTTGTGAGGAAGCACCTGAGTCTTTGCCAGGGCCAGCCTTCCCCAGTGCAGATGCTGCTGTTGGCAGAGAAGATTCCTGGGCAAAATTTGAAGGAGCTGTGGGAGGATGTTGGGTGCTGATCTTAGCGGGGGGTTAGAAGGCGGTGTAAACGGTAGGTAATACCTCCAGGGAACCTGTCACTGCCTTCTGGGCTGTAGCAGCTTCCCGGGGGTGCCCGGGGAATGCTTGGAGCCCTCCCAGTATAGTTGTCCTACGGCTGCCGAGTCTAATAACAACTGTCTCCTTTTTTCTCCCTGCTCTGTCCAGCAATAACACCATGTTGGGAAGAGGTGCGACAAGTGTTTGGGGTCAGTAGGAAAACAAAAGCAGGTGGAAGAGAAGGCGCTGTTGAGACCAAGTTTTAGATCAGCTCACCTTGCCTGGGGTAACTTTGATTTGTCTGGCATCCCTCTTCTGGACAGGACACAATTAACCATGTAACAGGTCTGGGATGGTGTTGGGGCACGAGCTGTACAGGATCAGAGCTTTCCTAGCTGTTCCTAAAGGGCTGAGCCTAAACACTGTGAGTGGCCTGGTACCTGACCTTGTGTCACACAGAGGTGTTGCTCAAAGTGGCCACTGTGCCTCTGAAGAGGGGATGCAGCAGGAATTACAGGGTTAAATGTGCCCTCTTGAAGATACCAACTTTATTTTTCCTCTCCTTGTTTTCCATCTCTTATTTTATATATGCTCTAAGTATGGATGTAATAGCCTTGGAAAGTTATTAAATGTTTGACTCTCTAAGTCTGCTTCTGGCTTCCTCCTCCGATGGATCCTTTAACTTGCACATGTTAGCACTTTAGGAAGTGCCAAAGGATTTCTTTAGGAACCTGGAAGTTAGAATTTGCCCCTGGCTTTGGCTTTGAGTGGCAGCCTTGCTGTTGAAGGGGTAGGGCAGACGTGAACAGTGGCAGCCTGGAGAGAGGAGAACTAGGCAGGTTTCCATAGAGGAGACAGGATCTGCCTCAGGTCTGTGCAGTTTGTGGTACTCTGCCTGTGACAAAAGCTCACGCTCTTCGCTGCTAGCGCATGGAAATGGGGGTTTCATCCCTTTCTTCCTCAAAGCCCTTTTCCCAGCAGTGACCATTGGCCTTACCTGCCTGTCAGGACACAGCTCTGTTAACTGTGTTGTTAAACAATTCCCTTCAGCAGCCTCTTATAGCAAGGACACAATAGCCGTCCAGCTGCCAAACTGTCCCTTTCCCCGGGGATCAAAGGGGAGGTTCAGCAAAGCAGCACAATGGGAGCGGAAATCTTTTCCTGTGCTGAGGTTCCCTTCCCTGCCTCAAACCTGCCTTTGTTGTGGAACAGCTGGCGGAGGGGAGGCTGGGAGTAGCTGATGCCTTTCCTCCCTGCGGCCAAGCCCCCTGCGGCCACCCTGGGGGTAGGTACCGAAGGTGGGCACTGATCCTTGCCTGCTGCTGGGCTGTGCCGTGGGTTGGGAGGCTTCACTTCCGTCATTATCCAGTAAAACAAAGCTGGTCTCTCCCAGGAGGAGGAGAGCCTGTTGGGGGTCATCTGCCCCAGGTTCTGGGTTTAATCCTGGCTGCTGACTCTCCGTCTGGTTTAAAGGTTTGGCGTGCCTGTGCACCCTCATGGTCAGCAGCTCCGCTGTGTGGGCTCCACTCTGCCTCTGGCCAGCTCTCGGGACCCCTGTAACGTGGCTGCCTTATTTGTGACTTTAAAGCTTTGAACTGGAGGTGCTGAGCCCGTGCTGCCACGCGGTACTGGATGGCGCATGCAGAGGCCTTTCTGGAGAAGACCTTTCCCATTTTTATAGCAGCTGAACAGTGTGGTGGCTCTAAGGAGCCAAGCGAGGAAGCCCCTGGGGGAAGGCACCATCCGTCTTGTTTTGATGTCTGTCAAGGCTTGGCTGGACTTGAGGTTTGTTAAGTGGGGCTGCGTTGCATTGGGTGCCAGGGATCAGCCTTAATGAAGTTTGTGGCGAGGCTCCCTGCCTCGTTTGTGGCGCTCGCTGTGGCCGAGGAGCTGCGGAGGGAATCCGCCGGATGCCGGCGGGGGAAAGCGGGCATCCTTTCCACAGGCCCTGTGTGTGGGTTTGGCAGCTGGTGGTGGCTGAGTGCTCCTCAGGAGGTGCTGCTGCCTTCCCCTGCCCTGCTGGGGCCCCTGCCAGAGTTGCCCCTCATCCTCGAGGAGTCGGCCTGGCCCTGAGGGGCTGACCTTCCTGCACTGAGAGGGGCTAGGCTCCCCGGCACCCTGAGCTGGCTGCCTCTGCCGAGAGATTGGATGGGCCCTGCTGCCAGTTCCTGCCCAGCCTCTGGGAGCTGTGCCAGCGGATTTGCTGGAATAAACTCCCAGCTGCAAACCTGTACATCCCTGCGGATCCTCTGTCTATTTTTTAATATGAAACAAAATGCTAAATCTTCCTGTTTACATGCTGTGCAAGGTGGAGCATCATTGCATACCGGCCCTTTCCTTTAGGGCCAGACAGCGGTGGATTTACATGGTGGTCTTCAAAAATCTTTGTCTCCTTATCCCCCTTTCCCAGAAAAACTTCAACCATCTTGCTGAAGGCGAGTGAAGTTTGGGTGCCCTCCCTGCAATAGAAGAGGGTGCTGCCAGGGGATAGGCTGGAATGTCACAGGTGTCCCCTTGCTTCCTAGGGTCAATGTGCACCAGCAGAACTGCAACAGCAGCGCCTAGCTTCCTGCTGCTCTGGTTATGGCTCTTGACCTGCCTGGGACACAACGTCCTCTTGTATGGAAGGAGCGGCGGCAGCAGGAGGGATGTGGGCGCAGAGATGGGAGTCAGCCCCACAACGGTTGCCACGGGAGTGCTCCGGGGGCAGCCCCGGTGTGGTGTGATGGGGGAGTCCTGGCTCTGTGCAGGCAGCCTGCTGAGACAAGTGCTTACAGTATCTCCTCGTTCACCCTGCTGTGGGCAGCCTGCTCCTTCCTTCCTGCTTAGGTCCTCACTGCAATTCATCTCCAGTGGGAGAGAAAGGAATCTTCCTTCACAGGGAGCCCTGGATCCAACATGGGGTGGGGCCTGCCCAAAGAAGAGTTTTCTGTGCCTTGGCTTCCTTTTCACCTTCCATGGGCTGGGGCAAGGCCCTGCGCTGGGTGCTTTGGACTGAAGTGCTGGGAGCCTGCTTCCTCCATCAAAGGCGAAGCTTCCCTTTGAAATTGTGGCTGCTGAAGGGCAGTGAGTGTGCAGGCTGCGGCACCTCGGAGCAAGGGACGGGAGCAACCCTCCCCAGGCTGGGCCCAGGAGTGGACGTGCTGGGATCCTGCTGGAGCGGCTGGTGGTAACTATGTGGTGCGATCAAGGCTTGGGGCTGCCGGGGCTCTGCCTGGGGCAGTGGCAGCAGCTGGTGGGGGAATCAGGTGCCCGGGTTCTTCTGGGAAGTTTTGTCCATTTGCTCTGCTGCAGGGGCAGCAGCAGCCTGGGAAAGCCTGGCCTAGCAGAGTGGCAGGATGCCAGTGTGGGCTTTTGCACCTGCTCCTGCCTGTGGCCATCACCTCCCTCTCTGCTTCCTTCTGATTAAGTGGCTCCAGACATGAAGCATGGGGCTCAGATGCTGGAGGTGATACACAGGAATCAATAAAACTCTGTGCTGAACTCTGTTCCTTGCCCTCTCTGCCTCCTGTTCTGCATCTCCCTGGAGGTCCTGGGCCAAATGTCTCTGTAGGCAGCTTGCACCTCCAGGGTAAGGCTCAGCCTCTGCAGCGGCTGCCTGGGGTGGGCAGTGCTGGCAGTGAGGGAAATATTTATGTTGGGTTTTGCCATTGGCCACTGCCCAGGAAAAACAAATGACCATACCAGGGACCTCAGCTGCTTCTGCACACGGGGGGAGTTGATCTCCCTGCACCGGTGGGAGGGGGGAGAGCTTCCCCTGATGGCCTGCAGCGGGGGACCACCCCAGCAAGATTTGGATGAGGGAGTGGCTGTGTGTCCTGGGAGCCACCCTGGGATGTGATGGGGAAAGCCTGGGAGCTGCAGGGGGTGAGAAGGTGATGGATGCCAAGCTGTGCTGGGGTGGAACTGCAGCCCACCTGCACCACTGTCCACCAGCACGCGGCCCCTGAAATTACTCCTCCCCGTGAAACGAAAGGTCTGGCACCACAGGAACAGAGCTGGTGGCTGCAGGGTAGGCGCAAGGGGAGGCGAGGGGCACAAGCAGCACACATGGGTGCCAAGCTCCAGGTAGCCGGTGGGTGCATCCCACCGACGGCAGGGCCATATTGGCCCCTGCCTAGGCAGCACCTGAAGCCCTGGCCCTGCCTGTAGTGTGCACAGGCAGCGGGTTTGACCCCTCCCAGGGCCCCTCTTCCCTCCATCCGCAGCACCATTTCCTCCGGCCTTGAGGCCGCAGCCACTGCTCCATGTATCCCAGCCCCAGTTCTTCCTCTGCGCCAAGCCCAGCTTCCTCTCTGCTTTCCGGGTCCTCTACTTGGTGGCTTGCAGAGGAAGAGGAGGAGGCAGGAGGAAGTGTGGTTTCTCCTGTGATGGTGCCAAGTGGGCAGAGGAAGCCCCTGCCAGCCCTGGTCACCCCCATTACCCCCATTCCAGCAGCGCCTGGAGCCCCATCCTGCAGCAGCCAGCATGGCAGGGCTGGAGGACACCAAGCTGCTGGGGTCTTTTCCAGGTCAGGCTTCTCCAGCCTATTTTTGGGAGCTGCCTGGTGGGGGTGGATCCTGGCAGGGCTGCCTGGTGCCTGCCAGGGCCAGGCTGAGTGAGACTTGCACTCCCCTAAACCACCAAAAGCCCTGTCCCTCACAGCAGGTGACTCCCTGCCCTCCCTGGGGTCTTGCTCCTGTGGGTGGCCGGAGTCGAGCCGCCCCTGCTGCAGGCATGCGGGGCAGAGCGGGAGCCTCCAGCAAAAAGCCCAGGCCCCGCTGAAATGCTCGGCTTTGTCTCTGGCTGGGTCCCTCACTGCTGTCCATGAGCGTTTCCAGATGGCCCTGAGCTCCTGGCAGCAGCTCCGCTGTAGCATCCGGGGAAAAGCGGGAGGGGGTGGGAAGCGATGTCCCAGCTTGCCAAACCTGGGCAGCCTGGGCTGCTGCTCCCAGCGCTGCTAAGTCCCCCTGGGGGATTGTCCCACTCGGAATCAGCAAGGAGCCTCCTCCCCTGCCATGGCAGGGCTGCCCCGGGAAGGGGCTGCTGTGAGTGCCTGGCCCTGGGTGCCCTCGGTCAGCTCGGCGGTGAGCCAGGCCTCTCTCCGGGTACCAGGCTTTGGGGTCCCCACCCCTGCCTCCCGCTGAGCTCTCAGCACCCCCAGGAGAGTGGGAAAACACAGCTGCTGTGGGAAATAAATCTTGTCAGAAATGCATCTATCATGGGAAGTGCATCTTGTGGGAAATACATTGACCGTGGGAAATGCAGCTGTGCCTGCCCCCAGAGCCACCTTTGCCAGGGCAGAGTGCAGCAAATCCCGGCCACACTTTCCTCCTGCCTCGCCTTTTGGCCAGGTTCACACCTTTCGGTAGCTCCCGGTGCCCATTTGGCCCCAGCTGGGCGTGGGTCGGGGTGCTGGGCTGCCCCATAGCAGGGCTCCCAGCCCAGCAGATCTGTGGGTTCTCCCATGGAGGGAGGGCACACATGCACAAACCTGGCTGAAAGGGTCAAACTCAAACTGAAAGGCGTTAAAAGCTAAGGAATGCCTCCCAGCACAGCCTGGCCGATGAAACACAACAACCCAGAGCCACTTAGGAAAGTGGTTGGGTTTCCCCCTCCCCCCCGCACTGCCGATTCTTCGGGGTTTTTCCATCCCCGATTTTGGCTTCTTGCTTGGCTGCGGTGACACACTGAGACTGAGACAAGTGGGTTTCCCAGGGCATCAGCTAACGGCTGGGACTCACTGCCCTGTGTGGGCAGGGGACAGGTGGCCCAGGCTAAGGGGTCCCCTCACCCCCAGCACTGGCAGCCCTGGGAAAGTGGGGTGAGAGCCAGCAGCAGGCCTTCCCTTTTAAAGTAATTAGTGGCAGCTGAGTGGCGGGGCCTGGGGTAATTTAGTGCTGGGAAGTGGCTGCAGCCTAGTCCTAGGCACTGAGCCAACAGCACTGGCTGCTGGGGAGGGGGCAGGACGGGGTGGGGGAAACACACAAAGGCTTCACCCCCCGTGAAGGGGGATCCCCTCCCGCCAGGGCTGGCAGGGTGGGGAAGGAGCAGAGGGCAGCCAGAGCCCTGGGAGCCAGACAGGGTGGGTTAATGCTGCCGGCCCCAAGCCCTGGGTCAGAGCCACCAGCCCTGGGGAATCTGGCAGGGCATGGGGCACAGGTGCTGGTCCCCAAGTCCAGTCCCATAGAGACCCCCCTACTCTACAAGGTCATCCCCACAGGGTTGGGTCAGACCCACACAACACCCCCCCCCCCGGCATGGCCTGCCTCCCTGCCCGTGTACTGACTGTGCCAGGCTTCTACTGCCCGCCGCAAGGCTGCACCTGCAGCTGCAGAGCAAACCTGGCCCCAGCTCAAGAGCATCACCAGCACGGGCTGGGAAGCTCCACTGCTGCTGCCTGCGGCTGCTGCCCACTGGGGTTCCATTTCCCTTCCCATTAAAGGCTGAGCAGCATTTTTCCCTCACTAAAGCTGATTTCCTACCCCTCCCAGGTCTGATCTTTCCCACTTCCACCGCTGTTTCCCCCATCTCCCCAGCAGTCACAGCTCCTCCTGCTTTCCTCTGCCGAGGCAGCAGCAGTGAGACAGGACACAGCCACCCTCTTCTCCCAGGAAACATGCCAGGGCCGGGGGGGGGGGGAGGGGCAGTCCCCAGAAGGGACCATCACTGTCCCCTGGCTGCCGCAGCCCCTGGCCCCTGCCTGGGGAAGGGAGGTGGCAACCCCAGGGCTGGCTGCGGGCAGAACAAGGCTGGCTGTGTTCCCAGCGAGGCCGCTGCCCCTGGAGCTGGTGAAAGGCAGCTCTGTCCACTGCCAGAGAGGGCTGCTTTCGCTGGCCACCCCGTCAAAATGGGAGGCCCAGGGCAGGGGCCACTGCAGGGACATGGCTGGCCATGCTGGCCCCTTCCTCACATCCCCCAGCCAAGGCAGGGTGGCATCCCCAGTTACCACAAAACCTGCCAAGCCTCGCCCGGGGCAGCCCACAGGGTGGCAGCCCACAGGGCTGCAGCCCCCATCCTGCAGCAGAAAGGACGGCACCACAGCTCTCCGTGCACCTGACCCGTTTAATACACATACAAGGCAGCTGTGCCACTGCCCTGCCTGCGGGACCACACATCCCCAGGGCTTCACCCCATGGCAGCAGCAGGGTCCAGGCTAAGCTGAACCTGCAAGGGGGTTCACAAAGGTGATATCTCCCCCTTTGCACGATCCCGAGGCACCACACCCCTGTGTACCCATGGTTTAACAGGAAACACAGCCACGAGCTCAGCCCCTGGGCTTCCCTGCCATTGCAGGTGCTGGCAGCTGAGACCTACCAGCTCATAGCACTTGTGAGCAGCCCCCAACCCACCCCCCACCCCATGTGGCATGGGCACAGCTCAGTGGGTTCACGCAGGATGAAGGGACCCTCCCAGGCCCCCTGGCAGAGGTGGGTGCAAGATGATGGGGTGGTGACCTGAGGGTCAGGGCCTGGAGGGGGGGGAGGGGGGGAGGCAGGCGCCGAGGGAGCAGGCGGGACCCTGGGTGCCCTCCAGCCCCCCATGACCACTCCCTGGTCCCAGCCCAGCTGCTCCAGAGGGGCTGAGGGGGGTAAGGCATCCCCCCTTTTCTGAGGCTGGAGCCATCAAGCAACAACGGGGCAAGAGGGGCCGAGGCTGCAGGGAGGGGTGGAGGGGGGATCAGGTCCATTGTTAGCACCATGGTGAGGGGGGTGGTTTGGGGAGGGAGCCGGGGTCAGACCCACTCCTGCAAGGAGCGCTTGCAGTACAAGAGCATCCGAGGCGCGCCCTTCCTCTGCATCTGGACGATGACGTAGATGAGGCCGAGGATGCAGAGCAGCAGCACCAGCAGCACCAGCACCATGACGACGCTCATGGTGCGCGTGTACTCATCGATCTGCACCACCACGTCCACGTCCCCACCTGGCTGGTGGCTGCCCTTGCCATAATCCTCATCTTCCTCCTCCTCCTCCTCCTCCTCTTCCTCCTCCTCGCCTTCAGCCCGCCCGTCCCCATCAGGGTTGAAGGGGGGTCGGTCCCCATCAGGCCAGCGGGGATGGGGGTCTGGAATCAGCTCCGTGTGACAGCCCATGAAGTCCCGGAGGATGGACTTGGGATAACCTGGCTCTGTCTTGAGCCGCTCATTGTCAAATTTCCAGTACTTTGTGCCTCTGTAGAAGTAGGTGGAGGCTGGATGGGGAGAAGACGGCAGTGAGGGGTGAGTGGGGTGCAACCCTTCACCGCTACTGCCCAGGCACCCTCCCCGTCCCATGCAGCCAGGCAACCAGAGGGGGGACCCCATCCTCGCTGGTACCCCCCTCACCTCCTCTACTTACAGGCGTCTGGGCTGAGGAAGGCACCCTTGGGTGAGGGGGGGATGCCCACCCAGACGGAGATAGGCTTGGGGTACCCGGGGTCCACCGAGCGCGTGTCCTCATTGAAGCGCCAGTATCTGGGGGAGGGAGGTGGTGAGCGGGTGAGGAGCATGGGGGGCTCGGCCGCCTGCCGTGCCCACCCCTGCCAGGGGGGGCAGCACAGGGAACACCCCAGAGCCACTCACCTGTCCCCACGGAAGAAGAAGGTGTGGCCCGTGGGTTCCCACCAGACGGCTGTGTCGATGCTGCTGTAGGGGATGCCCTGCCCATAGGTGACCAGGGGCTGCGGGTACCCTGGCTCCAGGTTGGCTTCTCGGAAGAGCCAGTACCGGTCACCTGGAGGGGGAGAAGATGGAGAAGGGGAGGGTGAGGCCACAATGCCCGGCTCCTGCAGGGATGCACATGTGGATAGGGATGGGGGTACGATCCCTGTGGCCGCCCCAGCCCTCTGGGATCAGGCAGCGGCACTGGCTGGGGAGGGGGATCAGGACAGGATGGAGCCAACTGGCTCTCAGCAGCTTGCAGCTTGCCCCTCCCCCCCCCCCCCCCCCCCCCC
>JAKFQP010000166.1:167443-200667 GCA_023375905.1 Nycticorax nycticorax
CCCCCCCCCCCCCCCCCCCCCCAGCTTCCCTGCTCACCTTTAAAGAAGACAAACCTCCCATCGTGCCTCTCGTAGGCAGCATCGATGTCCCCGGGGAGGCCCCGCCAGAAGTGCCCGATGGGCATGGGGTAGTTGTCCAGCACCCGGTTGTGACGGACCCTCCAGAACCACCGGCCCTGGTGGGAAACAAGGCGCTGGCAGAGGAGGGGGGGGGACACACAGACACAGTCCTGGTGCCAGGTGTCTTGCCCAGGGGATCTTCCCACCCAGGGACCCACCACACCTCCAGGTCCTAGCGGGTACCTTGAAAATGAACATCTCCCCACGCAGCACCGCCACTGTGTCAAAGTTCCCATCACAGATGTCAGGGCCATACTGGTCAGGTCGGTCTGGGCTTCCAGGTTTGGGGGGTCGCTCTGGTTTCCCCGGGGGAGGCGGCCTGGGGGGTCTCTGGTCTGGCCTGCCAGGTCTCCGGGGTGTCACGGTGGGCAAAGGCTTGGTGGGCTGAGGGTGCCCATCCACGGTACCTGGATCAGGCAGGCGAGAGAAGGGATGGGTGACACAGAGAAGCAGCACCCGTGCCTCAGTTTCCCCACACATGTGCCCAGCACCCCACCTCCGGGCTGACACATCACACAGCTCCTCACCGTACAGCTGCTGGATGCCCTTCAGGTCATCCTCGGGCAGCTGGAAGTTCTCCGTGTCCATCCACTGGTAGAAGGGGGCCATGATAGCACTGGGGTTGCTGGAGTGCTCCAAGCCCAGTGAGTGCCCCAGCTCATGCACGGCCACCAAGAAAAGGTTGTTCCCTGCAGGGGAAAGGCACCGTCAGCGAGAGGGGGTGGAGGACACAACATGTGTGGGGGGGTCCTTGGCCCCAACACCCCGCCATGAGGCTGCTCTGGTGGGAGCTGCTCCCCCTGCCACTCCTGCCCACACCAGCGCACCCCCCTGCCCCCAAACCCAGGCTCCTCTGATTGCCTTTGCCATCTCCTTGGCCCTCAACTCACCAGACACATCTGTGTTCTCCAGCGTCCAGGGCTCATCCGAGTCAAAATGTGTGTCACCCCCCATGCCAGGACCAGGAAAATAGGCGTGAGCCAAAAACCCCCCGACGCCATCGAAGGGGGAGCTGTCCCCATGGAAGCCCGAGGCGAAGAGCACCATGATGTCGGACTCCTTCTTCCGCTTCTGCCGGATGTCCTCGTAGGGCACCTCCCGGAAGGCCAGCGGCGTGGCTTGCTCCCACACCTGGAAAGCTCGGCGGACAGCCTCGTAGGAGTGGTACCGACCCAGCTTCTCCGTGTAGTTTTGGATGCTGGGGGTAGAGAGCTCAGTGGGGGCAACCCAGACCAGCACTCACTCCCTGAGGGGCTCTGTGGCTGCCACAGGCCCGGGGGGGGGGGCGGGGAACCCTGGAGATGCTGGGTACCTGAAGGTGAGATGGCTCTGGCTCCAGCGCCGCCCCGTCAGTGCATACCGCTTCCGCCGCATGTTGGTCTTCATCCGTGCCCCAAACTGGTCCGGGACCCCGCAGCGGGGACGCTTCATCCACCTACCAGGAGGGCATTGAGCCAGGGCTCAGCCCACCGCGGCCACGGTGCCCAAGGGCTTGCAGCAGCTGCGGACGGTGAGGGGGGCGAGGGCTGCAGCCCCCAGAAGCGGCTCCCGTGGGAGACAGCACCCACGTTCCCAGGTGCCAGCAGCGCTCCAGGGCCAGCAGGGAAAGCCAAAGAACCGGGGAGGGAGCTGCCTTCTGCTAGAGCAAGAGGAGGTGGAGGAACTCACGCCTTGGTCTCCTCGTCCAGGACACCAGTGACGGTGATGCCGTAAAACCTCTGCATCTCGGCGAGGGCCGAGGAGAAGGTCTGGGCCGAGCGCATGGTGGACATCTGCCGGCTAGGCTGTGGCAGGTAGCCGTAGAGCCGCAGCCATGCCTGCGCCAGGAGAGCAGAGTGTGAGGCCCTGGGTGGGACGCAGCTTGATGAGGGCACCTGGAGCTCCCCAGCTCTTCGGAGCCCGGTGGGGCAGGGCCTGGCCTGCTGCCCCCCCAGCCCTGTCCCTCCTCCTGGCGGCCGTGCCAGCTGCCAGGGGCGAGTGCCACACCCGGGCAGGAAGGGCCGGCAGCACGGGCAAGCTGGAGCATGCGGGCAGCATTTAGGAGGCAAGGAAAAGCAAGGGGGGGACAACATCCCCCCCCACACACACCCCCGAGCTCAGGGGGCTGCCACCCCCCTGGGAGGGAGAAGGCAGCGGGGCCTGTGGGTCACCCCCCTCCCTGGCCCCCGCCAGAGGTGACCCCTGGGAGCTGCGGACAGACACGGGGCCCTACGCCCCCCCAGCAGCCCAGGACCCTGGCACCGGCCTCCACCCGCAGAGGGCACTGGGTGCTGGGGCACCCCTGGCTCTTCCTTCCTGCACCAGCCCCCACCTCCTCTCGGCTTTTTTAATGGTGCTTTTTTAAAAAATATTTTTCCTTTTATTTTTCTAATTTTTGTTTCTAAAATATTTTTCCTTTTAATCTTAATTTCTATGTTTTCCTTTGGAATTTTTTAAAGGTTTTTCTTCTGAATTCTTTTTAATCTTTTTTCATTTCCCAACCTTTATAAAAATGCTCTAATGTTGCAGTTTTGAAGCCATTTGTAACCTCTCATTAATTTCCCACCAACGCCCCCGCCCCCCCACCTCCCCCGAGGGCGGCGGGACGGAGCCTTTATCAAAGGCCCTTTCACCCCCTCCCCCGCCGCGGCCTCGCGTGGGCACGAAGCGCTTCCCCTCCCCCGCCAGCTGCTGCTCGCCGCCCCCGGGGCGACCCGGACCCCCCCGGACCTGCCCGCTCCCGCGGCGCTGCCGGCCGCCTCCGGGGCCGGCAGCGCCGCAGGTGCGAGCGGGAGCGGGCAGGGGGTCCCGGGGGGTGCCCCAGGGAGCGCCCGCCCGCCCCGGCCCGCTCACCTCCGCGTTGATCTCCTCGCCCGCCGCCGCCAGCGCCAGCAGCACCAGCAGCACCAGGGAGGGCGGGGGGCGCCCTCCCGCCCGCAGCGCACCGCCCGCCCGGCAGGGGGCGCAACCACCCCCGGCCATAGCGGCCCGGGCCGCGCCGCCGCTGCTGTCGGTTCGCGGCTGCCCCCGGGCCGCGCCGGGCCGGGCCGGGCCGAGCGCGGCGGTGTGGGAGCTACGCCGCCCTCATGGCCCGGGGCCGGGCCGCCGCGGGGGGCTGCGCACGGTGCATGGGCGGCGCTGCCAGATGCGGCCCGTCGCCTCCCGGCCCGCTTTTGTGCGCGGGATCAGGCCGGCGGCGCACGGCACATGGGGGGCGGCGCGGCGCGGCGCGGCGCGGCTCGGCTCGGCTCGGCTCGGCTCGGCTGCCCGGCCCGGCCCGGCGGGAGCAGCGGCGCGGAGCGGGTCCCACGGACTCTAGCGCGGCGGCAGCGGCGCGGATCGGCGGGAGCGGGCGGGGCCGGGCCAGGGGGCGAGGGCGCGGGAAGGTGGGCGGGTCTTCGGTCACGGGGCGGGGCCGTGGCGCCCTCACACCGGCGCGCGCACGCACGCGTGCACACACCACCCCCGCCTCCCCGCGCACCTGCTCGCGGGGGCGCGCGCGGACGGAGCCGGGCTACAGCCGCTCCCAGAGGGGTGCGCCCGGCTGGAACCACGGCCCCGCAGCCGCTCACGGGTGTGCACAGCCAGAGCAGGCCCTGCCCGCCCCGTGCCCCCCCGCTCACACCCGCCATCATGGGCTGCACTGGCAGCCGCCCATCCCCGAACTTTGTCCCCTGGGCCCTGCCGCGGAGCCCAGCTCCTTCCCCCATGCCCAAAGCCGGGAGCGGGGTCCCTGACACCCCCCAGGTTACAAAACAGGGTGAGACAACTGTGCCAGGCCCCGCAGGGGAGGGAGCGGGGCCACTGGTTGAGGATTAACCTGGCACTGCTGGACTCAGGGCATGGAGAAACCGGTCGTGCCAGAGCCAGTTTCACTGGAAGTCCCCGGGGGCTAAATATATGTTTGTTTTCCCTCCCCCAAAAGAAAACTTGGGGTGTAGTCACACACCTTCTCACACAGAGCCCCATCCCAGAAACTAACTGGCCACAGACTTAATAAAATTTTGTTAAGGATTTTGAGAACCAGCTATCGTGGGGGTGTTGGGCAGCACGGAGCTCGCAGAAGCGCCTGTGGGCATCGCCTCATTGGAAGTCTGCGGGAATGGCTGGAATACACCACAAAACCAATTTTATGACACAAGGAGACAGATTTTTACTGCTCGGAAGTGCTGGAGTCTTTCATCAAGACAGACATGGAATGAAAGATTCAGATGGCACGTTGGCATCCTGCTCCAAATCCACGAGAGGCTGCAGTCAACCTCTCGGCAGGAACAAAAGGATTAAAAAGGAGTTTCTCCCAGGCACAAAGGCCAGCTTGCCGTCCCCAGGGCCACCAGGCACAAGGGGTGCTCTTCCCACCAGGAAAAAGCAGGCAGCCTGGGCAGGAGCTGCTGTCCCTTGACTCGCCCGTGGTACAGCTCAGGCCAAAGCTGACGCTACCCTCTCGGGCTCGCCCCCATGCAGCAGCCAGCTTCTCGGGGGAAGCAGCCCACCAAAAGTCCTGGGCTTACAGCAGGCACAATCTTAAGCCAAAGCTTTTCTTTTAGACCCAGCCTGGAGCACTGAAACCCAAGGAGGTTCCAACCTCTCCCCTCCAGATTTCCTCCTTGGTGTTTGGCAAAAGGATCAGATCCTGACATTTCTCTACAGAGACGGCAGCAGTGTGAGGGGCACAGAACGTGACCCAGGAACTTGTCTGAGCTGGCTTACAGCAGGGAGCTGCTCTGGCCAGAGAGTCCAGGTCCGCGTCCTCGCCTCTGGCTACTCAAAGCATGCTCAGAGCCTCCCGACAATCAGGCCGTGCTATTCCCAACCATGCGAACCGCTCTCCCCTTCCCACGCTACCCTCTTCCTCCTTCCCATAAGGCATCTGTGGATTCTAGAGATATTTTTTTTCTTTTTTTTTCTTCTAAAAAATCAGCAAAGTTGGGGACCATGGGATGGCTGGGGCTGCCGGTGCTGACTGCAGCACACACAGCAGCGAGGACAAAATCTGCTACAAACACATTTCTTCAGCCAGCTGCTCAAATTTGGAAGTAGCCCAGCTTGAGGCCACCAACACCCCAAAGGTGTGAGAAGGCAGGAGCAGCACAGGAGTGGCATGACAAGCCCGCACCACCCAGCGCTGCGCTGGAGAACGATCCTTGGTTGAACATCAGGGTCTTGAGGCTCTGAGATGCACAGCCCCACCAGCCCCTACCTCAAGGGGAAGGAGAAGTACTTGTTCCCTGCCTTGCAGCGGATTTGCTCCCACTGGACACGCAGCAGGAGCGCTGAGTCCTCAAACCCGTCCACGATGTCCTGGAAAAGAGATGCAGGCGTTGGTAGCAGGGAGGGGGATCTGCCAGAGGAAGGAGGCGACGGCTCCCTCTCTGAACCAAGCAAGAGATGAGGCCGTTTGTGGCTGGAAGCCTCTGACTTCCCCTGGAGGGTGATTTAACCCACTCTCCCCCCAAAAGCTTCTCTTTCTTTCACGCCAGAGAAGTTTGTCTTGCTGAGTGAAGAGAATTCGCCACTCTCCCCCCGGTGGGTAGACGTGGCTGGACCCCAGCCCTGCTCTTCCCCCGCTCTCCGCCCTGCGCAGGGACGCACCTGGAGCTCCCGCAGACACTGCCCTTCCAGCCTGCCAGAGAGGTCCCCGACGCACCAGGCCAAGCTGATGTGGAAAGAGGGGTCCTGCAGACAAAGCAGGGATGTGACCATGAGGGCTAAAGGAGGCTTTGCTCAACGCGCGCAGCCACAGCGGGAGATCTGGCATGGTGCTGCCCTGCCTGGGATCACGGAGGTAGGAGGATCCCAAAGCTGGAAGCCCCCTCCGCCAGCCCAACAGTTGCAAAGCTGATATGAACAGTGCTGGTGGTGAGATGAGTGCGAGGCTCCCTGCCTCGGCCTTTTTGGACACCAGTGGGCAAGGCTGCCTGGCTTCCAGCCTCCCTGTGCTCAGTTCTGCAGGAGCTTTTCCAACTGCACAGAGAACCAACCCCTCATGGACAGTCCTGGAGCAGGTACGTGGCACCCACAGGAGCTCCCTGCTCAGCTCTGGAGACAGAGAAATCAGAGTTTGGCCCTTCAAAGTCCAAAACCCATCCCCAAAGCTTAGTGCCAAGCAAAGAGGCTGAACCGATGCCCCAGGAATCTGCCTGAGGAAGAGGCACGAGCATCGCCCTCAGTCCCGCGCTGCTCACTCTAAGCCCATTCCATCCTAGGACAATGCACAGCAGGGCAGCAACCATGACATATGGTCTGGCCCTTCGCCTCAGAAACCCAATTCTCAGGAGGCCACCAGATCGTTAACATCCTTGCTCGACTGCACAGGTTTCAGCTGGGGTAGAGTTAATTTTCCTCCCAGTAGCAGGCACAGTGCTGTGGTATGGGTTTAGTAGAATAATGTTGATAACACCCTGACAGCTCAGTTGTTGCTAAGCAGCGCTCACACTAAGTCAAGGCCCTTTGAGCTTCTCATGCTCCACCAACTGAGAAGGCTGGAAGTACCAGAGAAGCTGGAGGGGGCACAGCCGGGGCGGCTGACCCACACTGGCTGAAGGGGTATTACATACTGTATGACATCATCCTTAGTGTCTATGCTAGAGGAAAGCTGGCTGGGGGCAGCGTTCACTGCTTGGGAACTGGCTGGGCTTTGGTCGGTGGGTGGTGAGCAACTGCATTGTATATCAATTGTTTTATATATTCTTTTATCATTATTATTATTAATTTCCCTTCCTTTTCTTGTCCTTTTAAGCTGCTTACTTTTTCTTCCCAGTTCTCTCCCCCACCCCACTGGGTAGGGCAGATGACGAGTGAACAGCTGCGTGGTATTCAGCTGCCCTCTGGGTTAAACCACAGCACCAGGACGCGATACAGAAGGCACAGATGGGTGCTGGTCCCATTCTCAGCAAGATCACATTGAGGGTGTTAAGTGTGAGCATCACCAACCGGCCTGGGGGAGACCATTTCAGCATCTAAGCTCCCTGCTCCTGTTTATGTGGGCTGAACATTTCATGGACCTCTCACAAGGAACCAGCCATCATCTCTGTACCGGCAAGGAAGTGGGAGACCCCTCACCTTGTAGAACGTGGGAAGGTCAAATTCCTCCAGAACTCTGTCCACCTCCGAGACCAGCTCCAGCAGCTGGAAATGCCCAGCAGAGACCTCCAAGCCAATGAAGGTCCTAAAGGAGAAACAGCAAGCACTGCCTCACGCTGCAGAAAGCCAAGCTGCAAGCACACTTAGCCCCGCATTTCTACTGGGCAAATTCCCTACCCCCTCACAAAAGACAATCTGAGGAACACTGGGTTTAGGCATTCACGAGCACTGACCGCATTCTAAAGCAGAGCGGAAATGAAGACGTGGCAGCAGGGGGAAGCAGGACTGGGTGATGCACCACGCAGATTTACTAGGTTAACTCAGCACCTTTTGGGACACGAAGCTCGTTTTCCAGGCAAAGGATGCACTCGATGGGCATGCCAGTGGGCCGCCATCCCGCAGGAGTAGCTCTTGAAGCCTGGAAGTTGCTGGAGGGGTTTCACCATGGGAGAGGGAGCAGGAAACAGGAAGTACCAAGCCAGCGAGACGTGACCAAGGTTCCTCCTCAAGGGCCGTCTGGATGACGCTTTCCAGACTCCAGTAGGGGAGGGAAAGGCTAAGCCTCACCCCAGATCCACTTCGTCCCACCCATGACTATCGTGGGCTGCCATTCCTGCCAGACTCAGCCACTCTTCACAATTTTAATCACCTTTGTTTTGACATTTAAACTATTTAATGGCGTCCAGTTGGAATCAGGCTTTCGAGCTGACACCCAGGAGAGCCAGCACTGTCCAAGCTATTTCTCTCCAGCTCTTGGAAAACCCGAACAGTTGGACCTGATGAACTTAAAGGTCTTTTCCAACCTAAACGATTCCATGATTCTATGAACTACACTTTCACAACCAGCACTGCTGCCAAAAGAGGTGGCCCCCGGCTCCGCTCACCCCGGCTGCTTGCGCTGTCAGGAGGGTTTGTGAAACCTCAGAACAAACCAGATGAACACGGCAGCGAAGGTGGCTGCCTCCTTTAGTTGCCGTGAAACCATAGCACGAAGCTAACCCCTGCAGAAAGGCCTGCTTCAGGTCTCAGAAGACTGAGATCCTGCAGCCTGAGGCTCACCCACCACTAACGAGACCAACAGCCTGCAGTGAATCAGCACCAAAACTAAAAATTTGTGCAAGTGGCTGGGGAAAGGTGTGAGACCTCTGGAGATGAGGTGATCACATGCTGCCCCATTGCACGGCTCAGGCCAGTTACCATGGGATGGGCAGGGTGACATTGCCCGCCCACCCAACCCCTTGCCCAGTCTTCTCCTCCGGCTGGCAGGCCGCCCCACTGTTGGCTCACCGGGTTTTGTTCTGGTTGGTGTAAACCTTCACTTGGTCAGCCACACAGAAAAACCTGAAATAAGAAAGATCCTGTTTCAGCTAGTAGGGAAAAAAGGAAAGAAAAAAACAGAAGATGGGGAGGGGACAGGATTTGCACCAAGCTGTGAAAAGACAAAGGCAAACACATGCCGCAGTCAGACGGAATCGGTACAACCAGAACCCTTCTGGGCTCTAATTAATCCATTGATTAATCCATTAATCCATTCCCCCAGGGTTCCCAGCCCGCTGGAGCCTGGATGGCGACCGAAGCCCTGAAGCAGCCAATGCTCAGCAGGCGCCTGAGCCAGATGTAAGCAGTGAAGCCATCTGTGGTTGATGGGATGGCACAGCTCCGGCCTCATCCTTGGAAGCCGAGACCTGACTTGTCCGGTGCCAGATCCCGAGGTGGAGAGGAAAACGCCCCCAGGCCTTGCTGGTGCAGCACCAGCTCCCGGAGCAGAGTTAGGGTGGGGATGCTGGTGCAGCACAGGCCCAGCAAGGGAGGGCAGGGCGTGGGGAGCGCTCCCCGGGGCTCCGCCGTCCCTACCTGTGGAAGGAGGCCAGGCGCTCTCTGAGGGAGCGGACGAAGGGGTCTATCCAGTGGTAGCGCAGCACCACGCACTGCGAGAGGCTGAGGTGGAACTCCTCCATGGCAGCCAGCGAGGAGACATAGGCACGGGCGCGGGTGAGCAGCAGCTCCAGCAGCTCCAGGAATTCCTCCTGGACTCTGTCTGCGGGGCGGCGCGGTCAGGGCCGCCCCCCCCCCCGACGTAGCGGCCGCCGATCCCCGCCGGGGGCCGCCCCCGGGGCCCCGTCCCGCCCCGCCGTTACCTACAGGGCAGGTACACGTGGGTGGCCCAGCTGCCCCGCTCGTGGGGGAAGCCGCGAACGCGGCCGCCGTGCCGGGAGCTGTCGTCGCTGCCGGCCTCCTCTGGGTCCGGGTCGCCGGGCAGGCCGGCGGGGGGGGGCAGGCGGGGGCGCCCGGCGCTGCAGGGACGGGGAGGAAGAGGAGGAGGAGGAGGGTGAAGAGCCCGAAGGCCGCGCGTTCCTCACCCGGCCCCGCTCACTCCCGCCGCCCCGCCCGCGCGAAGGCCCCCCCACGACCCTCCCCGCCGCACCCACCTGGCCAGGGGAGGCCCCTGCGCGCCGCCGCCCCCGCGCCCCCCTTCCTCCTCCTCCTCCGAGCTGCTGTACCCCACCAGCGCGGCCCGCATGGCCGGCCCGGCTCCGCCCGCGCACGCCGGGCCCTTCCGGGGCGCTGCTGCCCCCCCTCCCCCCGCGGTGCCGGTGGTGGCGGCGGCGGGGGCGCTGTTGTCGGCGCGGCGCGGCGCGGCCCAGCAGGGGGCAGCCGCCGCGGCCCGCCCCGCCCCGCCCCCTCCGCCGCGGCCGGCCCGGCCCGGCCCGCTCCACTCCGCGCCCCGCCGCCGCCGTCCGCCCGCCTCCGGCACCGGCGCCCCCTTCCCTTTCTTCCCTCCCCCCACCCCTCCTCCCGGCCCCCGCCGCCACGCCAGCGCGGGGCTCGGGCAGAGCGCGCAGGCCGCAGTCCGCCGGCGGCGAGCGGGCTGACAGGGGCCTCCCGCCGCAGGTGAGGGGCCCGGCCGCCGCCGCCCTTTGTGTGGGCCTCGCCGGGGCAGGGGCGGCCCCGGGCGGGCAGCGACACCCCCCCACCCCCCCCATCCCACCGCGGGGCCTCCCGGCGGGGCGGTGGCGGTGAAGGCCTCGGGGCGCCGTCACCGCCTTCATCCGTAGGCCGGCGGGGCCGAAGGAGCCGCCCCATGGGGAGAGGCGGGCGGCGGGACGGGCCTCGCCGCGGGCTGCGGCCCTGGCGGCTGCCCTCCGAGCTCCCCGGCCGCCCCCGCGCCCCGCCGCCCCGCCGCGCCGCTCCCTGAGGCGGCCTCGGCCCGGCTGCGGCAGGCGGAGAGCAGGCGGCCGCGGAGAGGCGGGAGCCGGAGCCGACCATGCCAAGCGGGCCCTGCCGTGGGCCGCTTCTCCAGTTTGAAAGTACCTCTGCTTTCCCGTCTTCTCTCCTTACATGGCTGTCGCTTCCCACCTCCCACGGAGGGATGAGTTAGGCTGGAAGCCGGCGCCGACTCGGGTCCCCGTGCAGAGCCCTCGGTAAGCCAAGGTTGGTATCTCCTATTCTGCCCTGCTGGGGGGACGCGAGCTTCCCCTCCCTGCTAGGCCGGATGCTCCGGGATGCCGGTGCCGCTGGCTTGCTCCTGCCGTGGTTAACGTTGCCTCTGAGGGAAGGTGGCCGCTGGGTCCAGCTGAAGTTTTGCATCCCATCGAGCTCGGGTGCTGGGTACTGTCACTGCAAGCCCTCCTGTCCGGTCGACAGGCAAGGTGAGCTGCCTAGGAGAAGGAGGAGATCCTATGTACCGGCAGGGCTGCTATGGGGCCTTCAGGCATTTTACTGCCCAAAATTGTGTCTGCGGACAAAGTAATGCAGTGTCCCTGTAGGTAGAAGCGTGGTCCAGTGCTGCCCAGGCTGGGGGTCATGATCCAGTCTCAGCCGAGCGCTGGGGAGGTGGGGGCGCTGGGAAGCGGGTTTCTCTGATGCTCCTTATCACTTAGTCCTTAAATACCACAAGCACCTTCCTGGAAGACCAAGGTTTTACTCACCCCGGGTGAGGGCAGGCGGTTTGGCGCAGAAATGAGTGTGCTCTTGCAGGACCAGAGGCTCATGGCACAGGAGCACTAGCTGCTGCTTCTCGCCAGGGCCTGGACCCCTCCTCTCTCTTGAAGAGTGTTGACGCTGCTGCTATCTGCTGCTCACGGGTGGGTTTTTGCTCTCTAAGTTAATACCAGGTTTTACTGGACTTCTCTCGAAAGACCAGAAGTTTTCAGCGAGCAAAACCCCTGTGATGCTCTCTAGTAGGGCCGGGCAGCGCCTCTGGTGTAGGTCATTCGGCTCCAGGGTGCTTTTATTCTGTGGTTTGGTAGGCAGTTCAGCCAAGGCATTGCTTTAACGCTTCTTTTATCTTCACAGAGCGCTGCACATGGTACCTGCAGGTTCTGTGTTTTGTATGCAGATAGGATAAAGTTGAGGGCTAAACCCGCCCCTGAGCTCTTTGGCTTCTCCTAGTCCGCAAGTGCTGCCCAGAGAGGGGGAAGCCTCTTCCATGCAGCCTTTGGGTGATGTGGCGGGAGGAACAGAACTGCATCACAGGGGTGTTTCAGCTGGGGTGAAATCACATTGGGATTTGCCTTGATACCTGTAAAATCTAACTCGGTAGCTTCTCGATTGCACAGCATTTGGCATACCTCAGCCTGTGCAGAGAGGCCAATGTGCCGCTGGCAGGGCTGGGAAGTCCAGTGACTGACAGCATGCGGGGTGATGGCTGGGCTGACTGGGACCTGTGCTGCCCCTCCTGAGCAGAGCCCGATGCCTTCCAGGCTGAGCATGCCCTTTGTGCAGCAGCAAGGGGCGCTCCGGTTCTGGTTAGCTCCCCCGCACTGGCTCCCTGGTAGCTTTGCAGGGATGCAGGAGAGTTTTTGACATGAGCCATGGGGGAGGGTGACTAGAGAGCTGCTCATCTTTCCTCCAAGACCTGACATGAGCTGTCTTCTTCCTTGTAGAAAGAGCTGCTCCTGGGCTGCCTCCCTCGCCCTTCCCAAATGTGAGCACGTAGCAGCCAGCGCGGAGAAGGGCCTCCTCTTGTCTTCAAGGCACTCGCTTCTGCTTCCTGTTCTTCTGTCCAAAACAGAAAAAGCCAAACCAAACCAGGCCACAAAGAATTTGTGCTGATCTAAGGAGGAGGCTGCGGAGTCACCTCTTTGCCTCCCCAGATCCTGGCTGTGGGCTGGATTTTCTGTCCTTGACTCCAGGGGATCAGCTACGGGGAATCGGGATCTTGGATACGTTTTGATTTTTGTTTTTACTTGAACCCTTTCAACCGAGAAGCTGAAGCTGTCACTGCTAAAATCCCGGGTTTTTTTCCCAAGCATGTCAGAAAGCTGGCAGCAGCAACAGCAGCAACCACAGCAGCCGCCACCACCGCAGCAGCACCACACTGGGGCAGCTGCCCTCCCCGAGCACTCCATCCCACCCAGCACTGCTGACAACCCCTTGGGCTGTGCCGTCTACGGCATCCTGCTCCAGCCGGATCCTGGTCTGCAGCACCACCAGCACGCCCCCATCCAGGCTGGGGAGCCGTCCCACAAATGCGGGGTGTGTGGCCACGACCTCGCTCACCTCTCCAACCCTCATGAGCACCAGTGCTTGCCAGGCCATGACCGCTCTTTCCAGTGTACCCAGTGCCTGAAGATCTTCCACCAGGCCACCGACCTCCTCGAACACCAGTGCATCCAGGTGGAGCAGAAGCCGTTTGTGTGTGGCGTCTGCAAGATGGGCTTCTCCCTCCTGACCTCGCTGGCGCAGCACCACAATGTCCACAACGGCAACGCCATGAAGTGCTCTATCTGTGAGAAGACCTACAAGCCTCCTGAGGCAGAGCATCCGCAGCCTCTTGACTCCTCAGAGAAGCCTTACAGCTGCTCCATCTGTCAGAAAACCTTCAAGCACCTCTCGGAGCTGTCCCGGCATGAGCGCATCCACACGGGTGAGAAGCCCTACAAGTGCACACTGTGCGACAAGAGCTTCAGCCAGTCATCCCACCTGGTGCACCACAAACGGACGCACAGCTCGGAGCGGCCCTACAAGTGCACGGTGTGCGAGAAGACCTTCAAGCACCGCTCCCACCTGGTGCGCCACATGTATGCACACTCAGGGGAGCACCTCTTCAAGTGCAACGTCTGCGAGCTGCACTTCAAGGAGTCGTCGGAACTGCTGCAGCACCCCTGCACGCCCAGCGGGGAACGGCCCTTCCGCTGCGGTGAGTGCCAGAAGGCCTTCAAGCGGCCCTCGGACCTGCGGCAGCACGAGCGCACGCACAGTGAGGAGCGGCCCTTCAAGTGTGACCTCTGCCAGATGAGCTTCAAGCAGCAGTATGCGCTCATGCGCCATCGCCGCACGCACAAGGCTGAGGAGCCCTTCAAGTGCAACCTGTGTGAGAAGGGCTTCGTGCAGCCCTCGCACTTGGTGTATCACCAGCACGTGCACGGCATCGAAAACCTCTTCAAGTGCAACGTGTGCCAGAAGGGCTTCAACCAGTCCTCAGAGCTGCTGCGGCACAAGTGCGTGCAGAACGCGGAGCGGCCCTTCAAGTGCGCGGTGTGCAACAAGTCCTATAAGCGGGCCTCGGCTCTGCAGAAGCACCAGCTGGCCCATTGCGCTGAGAAGCCGCTCAAGTGCACACTCTGTGAGAGACGTTTCTTCTCCTCCTCCGAGTTCGTGCAGCACCGCTGCGACCCAGCCCGTGAGAAGCCCCTCAAGTGCCCTGACTGTGAAAAGCGGTTCAAGTACGCCTCGGACCTGCAGCGCCACCGGCGTGTGCACACAGGCGAGAAGCCCTACAAGTGCCACTCCTGCGAGAAGGCCTTCAAGCAGCGCGAGCACCTCAACAAGCACCACAGTGTGCACGCTCGGGAGCAGCAGTACAAGTGCATGTGGTGCGGGGAACGGTTCCTGGACTTGGGCCTGCTGCAGGAGCACAGTGTCCAGCACACGGCCGAGGGCGCCTACCAGGTGGCAGCCTGCTTGCCATGAGCCCCCTGCCCCTCAGCAGCTTTCAGCTTGCATGCGACGCTCCTGAGCCTCGGCCTCCCCTTCCCTCTCTTAGGGTGTAGACGGCCTCCAGGGAGTTTGGGGTAAAGGGGAGGTACCGGCGGGTGGGTGGGTAAACTTCCCTCTGGCCTCTCTGGTTGATATGATATGCCACCAGTACCAATATGCCACCTGTACCGATACACCACTGATACCGCAGGGGTGAGGGATGAGGTGAAAAGCTGGAAGGGGTGGAGAGGAAAGAAGGGAGGTGGGGAGAGGACACGAAGCCTGTCGCTCCCTGGCATCCCCTGGCCTGCAGTTCACTCTGTACCTGCAGTCCCAGCACTGGGAGCTCGGCTGCCTGTTGCGGGCACCGGCCCTTCACGTGCAGCCTCTTTGCCCTGCCCTGCCTGGCGGGGTCGGCGGGGAGGGCTGGGTAACTCCTCCTGGGGAGCGCTTGGCAGCAAGGCAGAGCCAGTGCTCTCTCCCCCTGGGGCACGCAGCTTGGCAAGGAAGTAGCAGGTTTCTGCTGCTGGGATCTCCCAACTTTCTTGGTCCGTGCTCAGTTGAGAGGACCACTTCAGATCGTTAGCATTGATTGACTGCCCCAACCTCCCCTGCTCTCCCTCTTTCTAGAGTGTAGAAAGGGAAAAGCCATGGGGCTGCAGAGCTCCAACAAGCACTTTGGCGTTGCTGCTTTTGCAGTTGTTGGCAGTCACACTCCGCAAGGGTTCCGAGCGAGCCTGCCCACCCCCCCTGCCTGCCAGCGGTGCAGGGAAGAGTAGCAAGCGCTGCGCCGCTACCGGAGAGTGTGGCGAGGAGAGCTGCTGTGCCCAGCTCCTGCCCAAGAGCTGCTTCCTGAGGGTCATGGCTCTCCTGCCAAGGCTTACCCCCAGGCCCCTTCCCTCTTCCCAGCCACCCAGGCTGTTCACATACCTCCAGGGGGGCTAGCAAAGGGCACTCCCAGCAGTCTGAACACTAAAGGGTGAGGCAAGCACTACTAATAACCCAGAACTTTGGAGACATTACCATCACCTGCAGTAACCCATGCCATGTGCCAGGGGCTTGGGGTCTGATTTGCTGGGGGGAACCAGAGCAAGGCAGGAGAGCCCTTCCTGGCCCGCAGGCTCAGCTCCGTGGGGAGGGGAAGGTCAGCAGTGGGTGGAGGGGACTGCATTTTTTCCCCTCTTGCAGGAGTCCTGTTTTACCCCTTTACTCTTTCTTTACCTCTTCTTTATTTTTCAGGTTTTGCACAGTTCTTGTAAACATCACTTAAAAATAAATTTCCCTTAGCAAGGTTGATGCAGCCTCAGGTGTTTTCCTCTGCAGGATTTTGCTGGCTTCTCGTGACTGAGACATGTTATGTGCCAGTCAGATGCCTTGGAGGTTGAAGGTACACTTACTAGGTTGCCCACCAGCCTTCCCCTCTCTGTCTTTGGGGATAGTGAGATGTTAAATACCCATCTGTGGAGCTATCCAGGCCCAGACTGGACATGGTCCTGGCCAGCCTGCTGTCACTGACCTTGCTCGAGCAGGGGGCTGGACTAGATGATCTCCAGAGGTCCCTGCCAGCCTCGGCTCTTCTGTGGTCTTGGCTGACCCTCCTATGAAGTAGGGGTGTTGTGACGAGCTGTAGGGAGTGAGTAGCAGCCGCTCAGTTGCCCCTGTGCTGCACAGGTGATTAAGACAAGTTTAATAAATGTTGTCCAGAGCAAGCATAGGACAGGCTAATGGAGTTGGGCTGTGCCTGCTTTGCTGGTAGGGAATGCTCATCTCAAAGGTGGAGGAGGGCTCTCGTTTCCATTTCCAGCATGGTGAGGGGGAACATGGAGTGTTTTCAGGGGCTGGGACAGCTCAGTGACAGTTCTGGCCCTGGGGCTGAGTCCTTCATGTGCAGCTTTAAGGAGGTTAAAGCAGACCTTGCTCCCTGCTGCCAAGGAAGAGGGACTGATGGTTGTCTTACTTCATGCTGCCTCAGAGATGTAGAACTTTCTACCGAATTTTCTGTCTGTGTTTCTTTTTCCTTTTTTTCTTTTTATTTTTGCTTTTTTTAAAGCAGTTTGTTAATATTCATTAAAAATACTGTATAGTTTAACTTGCTGTTGTACTGGATCTTTTAAAAAAAAAGAGATGTGATAACTTGGATTTTTAAAGAGCTCTTTGGTTCTAGGTAGCTGGTTTTTGCTGTTTAATATGTAGTGAGTTCAGTGTATGCTTTACTGTAGGAGTAAAAACGAGGAATAAAACCAAGGAAGGCTGATCCTGCCTTACAGAAGGGCTTTGTGGTGACAGAGGCTGCGAGCCCAGGAGCAGGGCCAGCCAGGTAGCGCAGCACCCACCTGAGCCCTTGCCCCATGCCTGCTTTGGGCAGTGGTCAGCTCTGCTCTTGCCCAAAGCAGCCCAGCGTAGCTGCTCAGGTCTCCCCAGGCTGGGGGTGCCGCAGCCACGTTGAGCATGGCACAGGCAGCCAGGATCAGTGCCCGGAGCTGGGAGCTTGCAGAGAGGCTCATCGTTAGTAAGAGGAGGGCGTGAAATGGAGGATGCTGGAACCCCCGGGGGCTTTTGTGGCTGTTTCTTCCTGGGGCAGCTGCTGGCTGGAGGAGGGCTCTGCAGAAATTGTTAGTGTGGCCCCACATGACGGTGCCCTGCTCTGTTCCCTCCCTGGGGACCTAGGACAGCCTCGGGTGCCTGGGGAGGAGGGCTACGGTGGGCCACGCACACAGCTTCGCACCATGCGCTGGCCACAGAGCTGCCGGGTCTTGTCCCCTTGGTACCAGCAGGGTACCAGCCCCCACAGGGGCTGTTGGGGAGCGTTTCCCTGGTGCTGAGCAGCTGGGAAAGCCCTCGGTGTCCCAGTGAGGACATGGAAACAGCCGAGCAGCACCCGGGGCAGGCAGGGTTGTGCGCTAGGGGACTCATGCCTGGGGCAGAGGGGGTGCTGTGGGGAGCTCAGTGGGGACGAGCCCGGGTCCAGGCATCAGGCCTGTGAGTAGGCACCTACCATGAAGTAGGACTGGCCATGGGCCTGTGGGGACTCCTTGGTCTCTCCACCTTGCTGCCCTGCAACAGCCCAAATCCAGTGGAAGCCCACAGCAGGTGGAGGACCTGTGCGGAGAGGACGGCTGCAGGGAGCCTCGGGTGTGTTTTTGTAAGGCGATTGGCTAGTTGGAAGCAGCTGTGTTGGGGGGGGGGGCTGGGGGAGCAGGTCGGTCTCCACTGCCTTGCCTGTGGGTCACGTTTTGCACCGTGAGGCCAGAGGTGATGGAAACGGCACGAGGCACATGCGTGTCCAGAGCGCGGTGCTGGGCTGGGGGCCGTGTCACCTGGGCATCGCACCACCAAGGGCGCGCTCTTAACTGCCAGCGTTTCCTTCCCAAACCAAAGAGCAGTCGTGGCCAAAAGCTCTTGGGAGAAAATCATCTTTGTACCTGTGTTGCACTTCACTTCTGACATTTATTTCAAGAGGCTTCCAGGCCTCTTCATGCTGCCTCCACTTGGCCTCTTGCCCTGCAGCACCCAAGAGGGTCACAGTGCTGGAGCTGGTGTTGTGTCAGCTTTGTGACAAGCACTCGCCTGCATCCTCGGGACCTGCTTGCTCTGTAGGGCCGGAGTAAGGGATGGTCCCTCCCAGGGGGTTGTTGGCTTTGGCAGGCAGCTTGAGCATGGGATGCTGCCGGGGGGGAGGTGGCAGGAAGGGTCAGGCTGGCTGGAAGCGGTGTGGATGTTGTCCTGGAGGTAAATCCTGCTCTCCAGGGCTGCTGTTCCGCGGGCTTCCTGGATGCAGGCAGAAGGAAATCTGCCACCTGGGCTTTTTTCCAATCTTCACTTCCCCTCACCTTACCTACAGGGTGCCTTTAGCCGTGTCTCAGCCCCTTTCCCCCACAGCTGTTTTGTTTATGCTTTTATAAGACCTCTGAGGCTTCTTTGCCCTTTGTTCAGTTCTTTATTTGGAAGCAGTGGTTTGGTTTTCATCCCTTTTTCCATTCTGATTGCAAGGTCTCTTCCCCCTGTCTTCCCTCCACCCCCCTGCCCCAAATTCCTCTCCCAGGCTGGATCCAGGTGACACCAAGCACTGCTGATGAGGTCAGGTGTCTGGGACCAGAACTATGCTGGAATCCAGCAGGTTCTTCTGGTCCTTCCCCTCCAAGGGCATTCATCTTGCTGGGCATAGGCGATGCCTGTGGCCTGGCAGCTTGGCTCAGCTGGGTCGTGTCCGTGGTTCAGCTGGCTCTGGCCAGTGATTCAAGGCAGGACCAGGAGCCAGTGCAGAGCTGTAGGAAATGGGCACTGGAGCGAGAGCAACTATCTCCGTGGTGGGGCCCTTTGCTGCATCTCCGAGGCTGGGGACTGTGTCCCAGGCGTTCCTGGGGAGAAGTCACGGTGCTGGGCCGGGGCTGGGCCGCTCGGTTCCCTGGGAAGGGCCATGGAGCGGCTGTGTGCATTGGGCGGGTGGCTGAGTTCATCTAGCCGTGGCATAAATGCCCCTGGGACCGTGGGTACGCCCAGGCGTCCCCGCCAGCCCTCCGGGGAGCAGATCCCATCCCTGCAATCTGGGGGGGGAAGATGTGTGTGCTCTGGTCTTGGGGCCCCTGTGCTTGGAGTGGGGGGTGAGGGGGAAAGCATCCTCTGACAGCGGTTTGGGACCATCTCTGGGTGCTCAGCCTGACCTTGCAGTGTTAGGAGGAGGGAGAGCACTTTCTACACTTCCCTTGGGTATTTACTGACAAGTCCAGGCTGCAGCCAGAGCCTGGCTATTAATAACAAGAAAAAAACCCTCCTTGTTCTTCAGAGTTTGACTCTTCCTCTGTCGGGTGGTGAGTCTGTGCGGGAAGGTTTCTGCACACGCAGGCAAAATGCCAAGATGCAATAACGGCAGGGTGGCAGGGCCTGGGGACCGCGGCTCTCCCCGAGGCCCCAGGGAGCCTGGCTTCTCCCCAGCTGCCCGGCTCCCTCCGCAGCATCTCCTGGCAGCCGCTGCTGCTTTCTGGCTGTGGAGATGCTGCTCCCACAGTGTGCCCAGGGTGCTCAGCAGGGAGAGCAGGGCCACAGGTGGGAGCTGGACCATGGGCTTGCCTCTGAGCTGTGGACCCAAGGGGTTTCACGGCCGGTGAGGCTCTCAGGCTCTTCCTGACCTGCACTCGTGCCTCCAGCAGAGTTCCCAGGGCCATGGGAAGTTGTGGCTGAGGATGGTGAGGTCTGTGTGGCTTGCAGTGCCTTTAACACTGCTCCCCATGTGTTTCTAAGATGATACTCCATGTATGTGTGTATATATATTGTATTAACACATCCCGCTCTTCTCTGTGTCAAATGGGTTTGCTTTACTAATAAATTTATAGTTATTTATACCTTCCTATGGATGTGTGTGATTCCTGGAGCAGAGCTGGGCACCGCTTCCCATCTGCTTTGTGCTCTGCCTGGCTCTGCTTGGGCTTTTTTGGGTTTTTCTTATGCTTTCTTTCTTTCCCCTGAACTTTTTTGATGGAGAAATGATCGTTTCTCTGCCTGGTAGCCACAAGTCAGGATGCAGGACTCCCAGGGGCCAAAACCAAAAGCAGGCAGAGTCTGCAATTGGGTTCTCCCCTTGCTAGGTTTGCCCCCACTCCCTCCCTGGAGCTTGGCTTGTTGCCAGGGCATCAGGGCAGGAGCAAGCGGGGCTCTCTGCCAGAAAGCAGCCACTGCTGCGGAAGCAGGAGCTGATGCATGTGGTGCTCAGAGGACCCCAGCCCTACGCATGACTCTTGTGGCTTTCGCAGAGGTTTTTTTGTTTGCATCTGCCCTGTCCTGTGACAGCAAGAGAGGAGCCCACTCCCTGCAGACGCCCTGCCTTGCTTCATCTCAGGCCAGGTAAGGTGTGTGTTTGTCTCCGGATCACTGAGAAAACACTTCCAGTGGAAGGTTTAAGAAGGGAATGGGAAAGCAAGGCAGGAGTGGGGACAGCACCACGACTGGGAGAGGTCTCAGCATCCCTTCTCAGCTGGCTGCTCAGTTCAGAGCTCCTTAAATCACAGTGGAGAGGTGCTCGGGAGGAGGGGTGTCCATGTCTCGGGGAAGGGGCAGGATCCCCTTCCCCTTTGCTGACGCTGGTACTGGGTCACTGGTCCCTCTGTGGCAGCTGAGCTGAGCCCCGGGAGAGCGTTGGTGCCCCTGAGCAGGATGGTGCCCAGCAGCAGAAGGGCGATACCTTCCACAGCTGCCCTAATTTCTCATCCCTGCTGGCTGCTCTCCAGGGGAGGATGAAAAGTTAGACCTGCAGCCGGTAGCTGTAAGCTGTGCCCATCTTTGAGCTGTATGGTTCGTATGCTCGGGGCAGGCAAGCAAACTGCATTGGCACCACCAGTGCTTTATGCAGGCTTTTACTTTCTGCTCTTCAATTTCCTTACATCGCAGCAAAGCCACGTGAGTTTTGCACGTGCCGGAGCCCCAGGCTGGCTGGGGCTGGAGCAGGAGCGGTTGGTGGGGCAGCATCCTCTCCGCACCTTATTAAGAGCCCCTTAAGGTCTGGTTGCTTTTCCAGGTGCCTTCACCCACTGGGCAGCTGTTTTCTGTGCAGGTATCCTCACTGGTCCCTCCTGCCTCCCCCCATGAATGTAAAAGCTGGGGATGCAAACGGAAGGAGAGACGAAGCAGATGGAAGGTAGTTCTCTAGCAACCGTGCCAGGAGTGCTGGCAGCATTGCCCAGGTGAGGAGCAGAACCTTCCCCTTCCTCCCTGGGGTTCCTCTGGGGCATTCCCTCCCAGGAAGAAGTTGAAGGCCTTTGTACAAGGTCTGGCTCAAAGACAGGGCGTCTCCAGGCTGCCCCTGGAGGAGATGCAGGTTTAGCTGCCAGCAGATGCTGCTGGTTTTGAACCCCTTGCTGCAGGATTTCACAAACCTGAGCCTGCAAAAGTCCACTTGAAACTGTCCCAGCGTCACTTTGCTCTTTCAGGCAGTGCCATCTCCTTGGTGGGACCTGGGCAGCCTCCAGCGAGGTGGGACCTGGGTCAGGCTGTGCCCCGAGGGTGCAGGATTTGGGCCAGTGCTGCTTCCACTGCTGATCCTACTGCAGAGACATGAAGTTGATTTAATGCTGTGCCCATCCAGGAGCCAGCACTGTTTCCCAGGACCTTGCTGTTGGGCCCGCCACAGCGTGCTTCCTTCGCAGGGGTGGTTTTTCCTGGTTTCCTGGTGGGTTTTCCAGGGTTTTCAAGGCATTACGCAGCAGCCCCCTCACCCTGCTTTCTGAGCCCTGGCACAGGGGTCAGCAGCAGTCCCACAGTGGGGAGCAGAGGGTTTGCCCCCCTGCATGGAGGCGGGCATTTGGGGCATCTGAAGTTGTAGTCAGATTGAATGGGGATTTTTTTTTGGGTGCTGGAGCATCTCCTGCCCCGGCACTTGGCACTCCCCAGCCTGGCGATGGAGGCAGCACCACGGGGGTGGCCATCTCCGGGCACATCCCAGAGAGGCAGCAGCAGTGGCACAGGCACATGGGGGTTCAGTGCATTTGGGGACGCAGCTTGCCTCGCTCACCCCTTCGCGCCACTGGCCAGGGGCTGCGCCAGGGCTGGAGGTCACGCAAGCAGCTGGGAGGGGCACAGAGACGTGTGCGGGCAGCCCTGATCCCATTGCGTTGTGGGGGCTGCGGAGGTTTGTGAGCTGGTGCGGTGCCAGCCGTGGGCCATGGGTCTGAGCCCACCCCAAGGGGGGGAAACCAGGATGACGGGGACTGCCTGGCCTGGGATGGGAGCTCTGAGCTCCTCTCCTGGCCACCGTGGAGGGTTTGCGGCCAATTCCTGCTGGGGCAGCTCTGCTGGCTGGAGTTGCAGGGAGCAAAGTGAGGAGAGCTGAGGCTGGGTAATGGCTTTGGCAGCCACGTGGCCTGGGAGTGTGGCAAGCACCTTTGATTCACGTTTCTGCCATTAAAAATCAGCAGCCAATGCTGAGCTGTAAGCAGTCATTGCTCTACTTCAGAGTGAACAGTATCTCAGAAATACAGGGATGCCTTTTGGTCGGCTTCCCCGGGCCTGGCGGCTGGGGAACAAGGTGCAATTTGGGAGATCGCTGCTCTGTGCCTCAGTTCCCTAGCTGTGAACCAAAGCTGCAGGGGTGCTGGGCTGGGGCCGGGCAGGAAGGGTACTCGTTGCTTCCCAGGCTGGGGACACCTGTGGGGCCAGGGGTGGAGGAATCAGGGGAGGGGACTCTGGCCGAAGACAGAAGGCTGGGGCTGGGCACCGAGCAGCGAAGCTGATACCAGGGTTCTGGGGTGTGACCGCAACCAAGATTGGGAGCAATGGGAAAGGCTGGCAGTCGTGCAGGGCTGGAGGTAAATGGATCAAGCAGCAATTGGCAGGCTCAGCAAGGGGAGGCTTAGCTCAGCCTGGCACAGATTTACTGCCTCCTGCCCCAGATCCTTCAAGGTGGGGGCAGAGCCGCAGATGGAGCATCGCCCCCGGGTACATTGCCCTTGCATCGCCCCATGGGGTTTCAGCAGCCCCACTGCTGCTCATCTGCATGTCCCTGCACCTGCCCAGGCGATACGACAGCCTTCCCTACAGCGCTGCCAGGCTCCCACCTGGCCGGTGAGTGCCTGGGGGAGCTTTGGTGGCCCCAGGGATTTTGAGGATGCTCAGAGCTCCTTGATTTGAGGATTTTCTTTGCACTATCCCACATCGAAACCAGGCTGGCTGCTGGGAGCCAGGGCGTTCAGGACAGCTGGGTGCCGGTAATCCCATTTGCGGGCAGCGCTGGGCTAATCCTTGCAGAGCCCTGAGCGGATTGGGGTAGGTTTGTGAGTCAGTAGCAAGCTGTGGTGGCCAAGGGAGCCAACGCATCCCGGGGGTGGCTCCCAAGGGAGGCGGCAGGGAGCACGCAGGGGGTGAGTGGCAGTGATGGAGTTGAGGGACATGGCTGGGGTTTCTGTGGGGCCACCTCTGCCCATCTCAGGGGGGGCAGGTGCTCCAAAATGGAGCTGGAGGGTGGGACACAGCAGGGGCGCAGGTCTGTGGTGGGGGAGCAATGGAGCTGGGTCCATGGGGGGTGATGCTGCAAGTGCCATGGAGCTGGGTGCTGTGGAGGGGTTTGTTCTGACGCTGGAGGGGAGGGAAAGGCTGTGGTGCTCCCTGCTCCGAATGGGGATGCTGGGTCTGTGCCCCACTCCTTAATCTGGCAGACCGGGGCCCTTTGCCTGCTGGCACAAGCCCCGCAGAGCTGGCACGACAGGCGGTGGCACCAGCCGGTGCCTGCCACACAGGGGGATTGCAGGTGGCTGCCAGCTCTTTGGTGCCGTTGTGGGCAGATCCTGGCTGCGTACCCCTGTTTCTTCCAGCAGCTGTTTTTTTGGTTTTTGGGGACCCGCAAATGCTTCTGCCCGTTTTGTGATCAGATGTGCCAGAGGAATGGCCCCCCACTTTCCTTCCCGGGCCAAGGACAGGCTTAAGCCCCAAGCCTTTGCAGCTGTGCGAGCTTATGTTGGGGGAGGAGGAGACCTCGGCGGTCGCAGACGACTTGCCCCAGCCCCGGGGGCTTTCTCTGGGCTTGCTTGGGCTCAGCGGTGTACGTGCCCTGGGCTGCTTTGGGACCTGTGAAGGTCCTGAAGCATGGGTGGGAATGCTGCTGTGCCGATGGTGCCTCCAGGTTTTCCTTGCTGTTCCTGGGGCATCCACAACTCCTTAATCCCATATATCCAGTGGCAGGTAAAAGGCAATTTCTAATCGGTTTCTGGTCATCAGGCCTCCTGGGGGGTGTTTCACAGCCCCCCCCGTCCCACTCTGGGGGTGCAGGGGTCCCTGGGAAGGCTGGCTGCAGGCGCTGTGTGGGGTGATGTTTCGGCCGCATCCAAACCCGGCTCCTGGGCTTGCACAAGGCAGGGGCAAACAAAGAACTGAGGACGCACGTCACCTCGCTCGGGAACCTTGGCTCATTAAGATTTAAGATTCCAGGCTTTGGGCAGCCCCTGATGAACCTCCTGGAGGGATGTGAAGGCGGTCGGCTGGCCCAAAAGCTGAGTGAGGGGTTAATGCAGAGAGCCCGGTGCTGAGTGGCTTCCAGCCATAACCTGCTGCGTGCATGGGGCTGGGGCCATATGCTAACCTGGGATCGAACCCCCCGTGCAGTCTCCTGGACAAGCCAGATGGACCTCAGGGGTCTGCTTTCTCTTGCACTTCGCAGGTGTCTCCTGCCAGCAGCAGCGTGGGGGCCACCCGAGCGGAGTGGGGTGTCTTTGGGGGGGCGTTGTGGGCAGAGCAGGGCTCTTCAGAGGGGCAGCAGCAGAAATCACCAGTTCAAGCTGGGTGAGAGCCCCTGAGCCTTGTCCTGTACCCCCACATGGGAATGTGCAGCATCGCTTATCTCACCGGTGCTGCATCCCAGCCTGGAGTCATGCTGAGAAGGGATGGGGGGACCCAAAAACAGAGCAAGCAGAGCTTAAGCAGCTGAATCCCTGCTCTGCAACATCTGATTCTCACCTACCCCATCGATGTCTTGGCAGCTGCAGCAAGCCCCTGATGGCTCCCATGGCTGCCCAGAGCCCCAGGCAGGTGCCTGCCCCGGCAGCCACCATGGCCGAAAGGTGACAGAGCAGGGTCGTTACCTAGGGGCACAACGAGCTGACATGCGTTTTGGGATGTCGACTTGCCGATAAACAAAACCTGCTCAAATCGCTGTTGTTATTCATCCCTGGAATGAAAAATGGGGATGAGAGAAGAGGACCCCGAGCAGAGCATCATGGTTTCTGTGCTCTATCTGCTACGGCTTCATGAGCACTTCTCCTTGTGCAACCCTAGCCGTGGAGGGTTCTGCAAAAAATAAATACCCTCAATGAGTGGCTACATTTAGGAAAATCCATTTTAACTGAGCCTGAGAGCTTAAAGCAGAGGGTGTAGTTTACTCTCGGTAATGGTGAGGGGTCAGGGGTTGAGCCGGGTCTCCTCTGGCTGTGCTGCAGTGCTGCATTTCCCAAGCAGGACACCGAGACGGGAGGACACCAAGGGCCTTTTTGGGCTGCCCTGGGGACAGTGTGAGCAGCTGCTGTGCCCAGCATTCCCCGGGGAACGTGCAACCCCGCTGCCAGCCGGAGCCCCCTCCTCGCTACCTGGGGGCAGCAGGATGCTGGGCTGGATCGAGCGGGTGGTTCCCCAGCCCCCGGTGCTCCAGCTGAAGGACGAGATCTCCCCGGCCCCATTGCAGGACCCAGAGCCGGCTAAGGTGAGCAGAGAGCCAGTGTGGGAGGTACCGGGGGCCCTGCGAGCACGGTGGGGAGGTGCCCGGTGCCCCTGCACCCAGCCCCAGCCCTGCAGCACCCAGGGATGCTTGGCAGCACCCCGGGAGGGATGGGGGCCAGGATGCATCCCCCCTGTGAGCTGCTGGGAGGCAGTGGGAAGGGTGGGGAGCCCCTGGGGTTTGCAGCCACCTCTGAGTGGGGGACCTGTCCCACGCACCTCACGCCCTGACACCTCCTGCCTTTTATCCTGAAGGCACTGATGGGAAAGGCCAGTGGCCCTGGGGATGCTGCGGACCACGCGCATGCTGAGGGTAAGCCCCCACGGCGGGGGGACGCCCCAGCTCGGGCAGCGGATCAGCGTTGCGGTGCTGGCTGGTGCCCCTCTGCCTGGCACACCGGGGCCTGGTGGAGCAGTGATGGGACCTTACTTTTTTTTTTCTGCTGTCTTTAAGAAGTGGAAAAGAGGGTGGGATTCACAGTCCCGGAGGATGCAGTCTCTGTCTTTGAGAGGTATTGCCCTTGCACCCTCCTGCGTGCAACACAGTTTGCTTCGGGTTTGCTTTTGGTCGGGGGCTGGGTGCCTGTGAGAGGAGGTGTTGGCCTGACTCAGCCCCTTCCCAGCAGCGTGGGGAGCAGTGTGCTCTCCTGGCTCTCTCAGGGGCTGGAGAAGGTGATTCCCCAGCCGGTCCCAGCCCCAGGGACGCTGCAGGCGCTTGGGAAGAGCTTCGAGACCAGCATCGATGTCCCTGATCAGGTAGGTGACAGAGCTGGGCAGCGCTCTGGCCCATTTGGGCTTCTAGCTCTTTTTACCTTTTTCTTTTTTTTTCTCCTTCCTATCACTCTCCCAGTGCTAACTGGGAGCACTAACCCTGCCCTGCGTGCGCTTTGGCCTTCATCCATCCCCGGGGAAAGGGCAGGTTTCCCTCCCCGCTGGTGGGATGAGCCCCCCGCTTGCTGGGCAGGTTACAGTCTGTTTGGCTTTTCAGACGGAGGTCCAGATCCTCAGGGACGAGGAAGAGGATGCTCTGGGTAAGGAGAGCTGGGAGCCCACAGCTTGCAGCATCCCGGGGGCCTTTCTGGGATTCCTGCAGCCCTGGTCGGTGATGGGGGTGCTGTTTTCCCCTTGGGGGGTGGGGTGACCAGGACCCCCCAGCAGTGCAGGTCCTGGCTCTCCCCCATCCCCACGGCACTGCTCTCCTTGCAGAGATAACCCCCTTCGATCCAGAGGAGGACGAGCTGGACGGCTGCGAGGCCACGGCTGGCTCTGACACCGGCGGGGAGCAGTGGTGGGTCCCCGGGGAGGCTGGCAGGGGGGTGCAGGAGGGCATGCGGGGCACAGGGCAAGTCCCCAGCTGTGGCATGCTCTCCCCACAGGGCAGGGACGCGGGTGCTCAGCTGGCTGGTGCAGGGCTTCGAGAGGATGGTGCCGCAGCCGGAGATGCTGAAAAAGCCGGAGGTGAGTGCCGCCCAGCTGGGGGTGACCAGGGGCTGCCAGGCAGAGGTGACAGCGGAGTGAGCTCCCCGTCCTCATCCTCCCACACGCTCTGGCTGGGACCTTGGAGAGGAAAACCCCAGGGGAGAAAGGCCACAGGGTGCTGTCACCGTGCTCCCTGACCTGGCCGCATGCTGGGGGGGGCCCTCCATTTGGGACCCACTGGTGCCAGCAATGCCGGGGTCTGGTTTAATGGTCCTTGTCAATGAAGTGGGGCCAAAACGGGAGTGGGGGGGTGTGGGGCTGGGCATGTGGGTCCCCTTGAGGTGGGGGACATGCCCGCCCAATGTAATGTGGGGCTGCAGGCAGTGCTTTGCCACGTCCATCCGTCCTTCTGTCCCTCTGCAGCCGGTGCTGAAGGAGCAGAAGTGTGAAGCCACAGTGGGAGGTGAGCAGTCCCCCTTCCCTGGTGGCTCTTCCAGAGGGGTCACTCAGCCTCTGAGAATGCGGGTGCAGGCAGGCACCAGCCCTGGGGCTGCCCTACGTCCCCACCAGGAAGGGTGGACGTGCTGGGTCCCAGCATCACAGCATGGCCCCTACACCACGTCCATCCCCAAACTGCCTGTGTCCTCATCCCAGGGGGTCCCTGGGGGAAGACCTGCCAGGGAGATCCCGCAAGCCTGTCCCTCTGTGGGAGGTGACCCTTTCCCAACGATTTATAACATGACTGCTGCTTTGCTTATCCCCCTTCTCCTTCCAAATAAACCTGAGCAGGCACAAAAGGGACCAAAACCCAGGCAAAGTCAAAAAGCAGCATTTCAGCCACCCAGAGCATCCCGGGAGCAGCAGAGCCAGCAGCAGCCGAGGGGCAGCCAGAGCCCGTGGCCACCCTCATCCCTCAGTCCCTGTCTGGGGACAGCAGCAGGTAACGGCAGTGGCAGCTCCTGCATGGGTGCGGCGGCCAGAGGGACAGCTGCTGTGGGAGCAAAGGCTCCAGCAGCTGGGTCTAGCAGTGGTTTCTGGTCACCAGGATGTTTGCCTGGTTGGTCCAGGGGCTGGAGAAGGTGATGCCGCAGCCGGTGACCAGGGTGAAGCGGGACGCGCAGGTATGCTGCCTGCTGGCCAGGCAAAGTGCACGTGAGCGCCGTGTCCCTGGTGGGGAGGGTGTCCCCTGCCGTGCGGGTGCCACCAGGTCAGTGGTGGGACCAGCTGTGGTTTGGGCTCTCACCCAGCTCCTCCAAGAAAACAAATCCCCATGACCTGCTTAGCTGATGGGAAGGAGGATTTGGCTGCTGAGCAGTGAGGGAGCCCATAGCCCGTCCTTTCTTCACTGCTGCCTTGCCTTTCTGTGCGGCACTGGCTGGTGTCCAGGCCCTGGTGGCTTGCCCGGCTATGGTCCGGCTTGAAGGGGAAGCAGCAGCAGCTGGGCACACTCTCCGCCCCGTCCCGTGCACCCTGGCAAGCTTGCTGATGTGCTCCTGCCTTCCACCATGGGGGGGTGGTGGTGCTTGTGCCCACGGCCAAGCCATCCAACGTGCCCTGAGGTATCTCATGGGGTATTTAGGGTAAGAGGGCCATGTTTACCAAAAATGGGGCATTTAGGGTAAAAATTGAGGTCAACTGAAAACGGGCAACATCTCCTGTTTCCCTTTTCCTCCTGGCAGGGAATGGCCGCTGCAGCCTCGAGTCCCGTAGAAGAAAGTAAGTGGCTGCCCCACCTCCCCGTGCCGGTTAGCTTGCCGAGGGCAGGAAGGTTGTTGGGAAGAGGAGCTGCTGGTGGCTTTTATCCCCTGGTCTGCCCTGGGTGCCAGCTCAGGAGCCCCTGAAATCCCCCCAGAAAGCCAGGAGAGGCTGTTGCTGCCTGAGCAGTGGGAGCAGATCCGGAGCTGTGGCTCGGGCTTGGTAAAACTTGGGCGGTGGGAGCCTCCGGGTGCAGCGTCCCACGTCCTCAGGTCCTGGGTTCTGAGGTCAGTTGCTGATATCAAAGTCTGTCCTCGAGCTGTGCCAGAGGATATTTGCCAGGCTGGTGGGTTTAGACCAAAGGATTACATGGGAATTCAAACCCATCCCCTCCATCACCCCCTTTGGCACGTTTGCTGCCGAGCTGGAGGGCGTTTGCTGAGCTGGGTGTGAGGTGTCTAGGGCAGCATCTCGGGAAAAGCAAAATCCTGGGATTCGATGTGTTAGATGTGAGTCTGCATGGCTGTAGGAAAATATTGCGGGGTTCTCACCACTGCTTGCCCGCTTGTGGAGGGGAACAGGTGATGGCTCTGCGGGCAGATGGGCCTGGCTCCCCCCCCAGCCACGCTGTGGGATGCTGAGCAAAGTGGGGAGCCCAGCTGGGAGTCACGGCGGCCCCCACTGATCGACCAGGCAGGAGAGGTGTCACACAGCCCCATGCAAGCGCCGTCTCTGGGAAGGAGCAGTTGGCTGGGACGTGGGAGTGTGGACCTGCTGTGGCATGCGGAGGCTGTGCATCTCTCCGGGGACGTGCCGGGAGGTTGCTCCCGCCAAGCCAGCAGCCGTTTGGTGGGATCCCAGAGCAGGAAACCCCTGTGTTGGTACAAACTGGAGACCTGAGCGCTGCCGTGGACCGTGGAAAGGGGCAAAGCCAGTGAGATGCTGCTGCGTGCTGCACGCAGGGCAGTTGCACCCCCTGTGCACGCGCGTTATGGCTCGCCTCGGTGCCCCGAGGCATCTCAGGGTCACTGAACCTGCCCTAGGAAGGGAGAGACTGGGCCAGGAGCTCTGCCCCGGCACCAAACTGCCAGCATGCTCGTTAATGTTTTCCTTCTCCTTTTGTTTCAGGGGGCAAAGGGGCTTAGGGCCTCTGAAACAAACGGAAAACGAAGACTGTGGCAAGCCAGCCCTTCCCACCACCAAATGAGGCCAACCCGCGGAGAAAGCACAGCTGGGGAGGAAAAGCAAAAGGGAATCTGCAAATGGTCTCTAGCTCCTTCCCAGCCGGGCTGGTGGGGACCCGAGGCTGGTGCAGGGACGCTGGCTGCGTGTCCCTGGTCCCAGAGCTGTCCCATCCCGGCTCCCCCTTGGCTCTGGGAACTAGAGCTATTGGTTTGGCAGGGCGATATCTATGAGACAGGAGCTATAATTCGTAGAAAAACATTGCTCAGGACACCTTGGAGGCAGAAAGCCTCTTGCTGCAGCCTCCCAGTGCTCCTGGCCCTCTCAACCCCCCCAGGCTTCTTTTAGTCAACTTCTGCCTCCAAGGTGTAACGTTATAAAGCTCCTTAAGCTCTTGACAGCTTCTTATTGCTTTTCTTCCATGAACTGAGTGTTTTCTCCCAGCAAGTGGAAAGGGCTCTGGTTTGCAGCAGCAGAGGCAGGTGGATGAGGTTGATCTCGAGGTGACCAGGTAGGAGCTAATGGTTAAAAACCTTTGCCTGGTGTCTCCTTATAGGAGAACTTGCCCCAAAGTCTCCTCACCCCTGACTGTGGCTGCTCCTGCCCGACGCTCACAGCTCTTTGGGTGCAGCAGCTGCCATGGAGGCTGGAGTGCCCAGGCAGGGGGGATCTCGGGGGCCGTCTCCAGCCCAGAGGTGTCTGGGTGGGCACAGCCAGTGCAGGGAGGCTGGGCTGGGTGGGTGAGAGCCCCTGTGCACCAGGGCTTTAGCATAGACCTCAGAAGCGCAGAGTGTTTGGGTTGGGAGGGACCTTTGAAGATGCTCCGGTCCAAGCCCCCTGCCATGGGCAGGGATATCTCCCACCAGGTCAGGTTGCTCAGAGCCCCATCCAGTCTGGTCTTGGATGCTTCCCATGATGGAGCATCCACAACTCCTCTGGGCAACCCATTCAGCGTCTTACCACTCTCACCGTACAACATTTCTCTTTTACGTCCAGCCCAGACCTACCCTTTGTCAGTCTAAAACCGTTGCCCCTCGTCCTGTCACTACAGGCCTTGGTAAAAAGTCTTTCTCCATCTTTCATATAAGCCCTTGGTACATTGAAAGGCCACAATAAGGTCTCCCACCGTCTCATTGCATCTCTTCAGGACAATGTAGGCAGCCGTAACGATGCGTCATGAGCCAAGCAACCACCCTGAGCCCCATCCCCTGTGTTTGTAACGGATCCCACTGGTACCAGGCTGCAATTTTAGTGTTCACCCTGTTTTCATATAATGTATCCAGAAGTTGTGGTGTGTTTTAAAAGCCGTCTCCCTGATCGCCGTCCTGCGTTTTAACTGATGAAGATCTAGGGGGGGTAGGGGCAGAAGGCAGTGTGGGCAAAGTGGGGTGGGCGAGCACGGCACAGAGCCGAGTCTGGGTGGGTTTCCTGCCCTTCTGAAGTTGAATTTGCACCTTTCCTATTAGCTTTGCTGTGGACATATAAGTTTGGTTGTCGGGCAGACCTCAAAATAAACTGGTTCTACAGCATGCGGATGCGATTCCTCCGCCTGTCTCTGCAGTGTATGCCTGACGCGGTAGGAGGGGTACCCCGGGACACGGAGAGGGCTGGCTGTGGGTCAGACCCGGCTCCTCGCCTTGCAGCTGGTCTGATAGCCGCCCCGGGATCCTGCTGTGGGTTCTTCCCCAGTGACGGTGGGAAGCAGTGGGACGTGTGGGATGCTTCCTACGCCATGCCTGGGCAACCGTTCGGAGCGGACGCGGCATGGTGCTCAGAGTGTTCCAATCCGGGCTTGGGGTTGAGTCTTGCTCTGCAAACCCAGGGCCCTCCAGCTGTGCTAGTGTCTTGCTTGGGGTTCACGAGGGCAAAGGCTTTGGGCTGTTCCCACTGCTGAGTCTGTTTCCAAGGTGAGCCGAAGTGTGGTGTAGAGACGGGCCGAGCTGTCTGTGGGTGGAGGTTGCTACATGCATCGGGAAGCCAACAGGCATCTGGCTGCAAAGGGTTGTTGTTTTCATAGGGCTTTGGCTGCACTTGGCACAAAGTGGTGAATTTTCTTCTTCCTCTGGCAAACGTGCCCAAGGCATCCATCCAGCACAGCTTGGGGGGACCGGGGCTGTGCAGGCTGAGGTGCTTTGGTCCCGGCACACAGCAGCACCTCTGCATCGATCAGCTAAAACGTGGATCTGCCCATGCCTCTCAAAACCATGCTACTCTCACTTCATCACCCCCCTTTCCTGGTTCCCGTTTCAGTTCATATTGTCCCTGGGCAACCTGAGGAGCCTGACCTTGTCCTGGAAGAGATTGATGATGCCTGGATTAATGAAGCCACATGCGAGATGATGGCCTGGGGTCGTGAGGCTGAACTGGTGACAGATGCTCATCCCCTTCCCCCCATACAGGAGGAACCTCAGGAAGAAGAGAACAGGTAGGAGAAGGGAGATGCTGCTGATGGGAAGCTCTGCGTGCTCTCTGTCCACCAGCATGGTGGCTGTGGGAGGGGGCGAGCACATCTCCAGGCACCCCTCCTTGCCAGCACTGGTGGTGGAGCTGGCAGCGGGCAGCCAAGGTGCCCAGTTCCAAAGAGGGGGGCACCAGAAGGACCCAAAAGGTGTTTGGGCAAACAGTCTCTCCTTCTGGTGCTGAGGTCTGGGCTGGGCAGGCAGCGGCATTGCTGTGAACACCATGCATCGCGTTGCCCTGCCAAGGACAGCTGGGGGATGCTCTGCTCGGGCTTCCCCGAAGTAATCTTTGGCCCAAAGGCAAGAGGGTTTGGACCTTGTTCCTATCAGCTGCGCATCCAATGGTCAGGACGTTTGGAAATGCTAATCTTTATATAACTCATCCTACTGCTTCCAAAAGAATGCCCCGCTGAGATCCTCCCGAGGACTGGGCAACGCGCTCAGAGCCGGGAGCAGGGTGCGTTGCAGCAGGGGGATGAGAGGTGCCCGTGCACCCTTCCAAAGGGCATGGGAGCTCCCTAAAATGCTCCCAGCACACGTCCAGGGGAGGGTGAGTGCGACAGCCCCCACGTCCGACACGGACAATGTTCAACTGCGCAGAGCGCAAGCGATGCCCAGAGCCATGTTCGCCCAGGAGAGCTCTCTTCTGCTCAGCCAGAAAACCCTGGACATGTTAGAAAAGTATTTTTCAGATATTTTTTCCCCTTAGTATAGGAGCCTGAGAAGCTGTGGGCAGCAAGCACGCCCCGTCCAGGAGCCTGGGTTTCACTGACAGGGAACTTCTGGTCAAAATCATCAGCAAGCGATCCCTAAGCACATCCTCTCCCGGCGCCACAAGGGGAATTTGAAGGAGGCTCTGGGACTCTGGCTTTGCATTCCCAAAGTTTTTCCCATTCTTCCTCCCCTGCCTCAGGGCCAGCATCTGCCTGGTGTGCCCGAGTGTGTCCCCCTCAGGATGTCGGCTGGGGGAAGGAGGGGGGGGCACCCCCGGCCACAGAGGGTGTGAAGACCAGCAGCGCTCCTCCATGAGGTTCAGACGCATGTTGGGGATTTCACCTGATGAGCTTCTCCTTTTCAGACTGTGGCTGTGCTCCCTGAGCGCTGCTGAGGAGGAGGAGGAGGAGGAGGAGAAGGAGGAGGAGAAGAAGGAGGAGGAGGAGGAGGAGGAGGAGGAGGAGG
>JAKFQP010000166.1:200703-235552 GCA_023375905.1 Nycticorax nycticorax
AGGAGGAGGAGGAAAAGGAGGAGGAGGAGGAGGAGGAGGAGGAGGAGAGTGCGGGGTGAGTGGCTCCCGTTGCCTTTATGGCTTTGTTGGGGACGAGCGTGAGCGCAGTTGTTGCTTCAGCTGCATTCACAGTCCCGAGAGGCCAAAACGCCCGCGGGGGTGATGTGCTCGGGGGGGGGATGCGTCGGGGGGGATGCGCTCGGGGGGAGGATGCGTTTCGGGGGGATGCCAATCTTTTGCAACCCGGCTCACCCCAGGGCTCGCTGCTGACGCAGCGCTTGGTGACGGCCGAATGTCTCCTGGTGACATCGGCCCCATCTCCATCGCAGCCGCCTGTAGCAACCACAGCCCCTGGCCATCCCCTTCCGCGGGGAGCAGCCCCGGGTCGTGTTGCCACCGGGAGCTGGGAGCACCCAGCTCCTGGAGAGGGGCTACATTATTTAAAACCATAGCCATTAATTCGGGGCAGTCGTGATCATTGCAGAGCTGAATTAAAAGCCAAGATTTATAAGTTGCACCTGCAAATGCTGCCTGATGCAAGTAGGCACAGTTTTACCCCTTTTCCTGCTGTGGAAACAGCCGAGGTGTCGTCTGCTGTTGTTGGTGGCAGCTTTGGTCCAGGTGGTAGTTGGAAAAATCCTTCCGCTTAATTTAGTGGTTTGCTGAGATTTCACATGAGACGAATGTTTAGGGATTTATTGCCTGGTGCTCCAATATTATTCTCCTTTAATCCCTCTGAAGCAGGCAGGTTTTCAGGAAGCAGCCGAAAAGGCAAGGTTGCTCAGTCTGAAACCCATAGTTTTTTAAATCAAAAAGCATCACAACCTGTTCCTGCAGCTCTCCTATGGAAACTCGAGCCTCGGTTGTTGGGGCTGGGATGCTGCTCCACCCTTCCCTGTGTTTGTTGATGGGGAAAGAGGGATGCTGACGGGTTTTATAGATTAGGATGAAAAGATTGCGCTTGCATTTGAAGGGACCCTAAGTAAAAAAGAAAAAAAATAAGAGGGGGAAATTATTAAAAATAATTTTTAAAAGACCTTGGAAAGTAACAGGTTTTCAAGGCAGGGAGATGAAAGAGAAAAAGCAGCCCCTTTCATCCAAGATCTTCTGACTCTGGACCAGCCAAGGATGCAGGAAGATGTTTTTTCACTTTTCATGCATTTACCTGTCTTAAAATTGTTCATTATTGCAGTTATTATTTTCATTATTACGGTTGGACTTGATGATCTTAAAGGTCTTTTCCAACGTAAACGATTCTATGATTATCCCCAGTCCCCGCTTTGCGTCCCCTGCCAGGACCAAGCAAGTCAGGAGACAAGGGCACAGAACGACCTGAGGAGGCTTCATTTTCAGTTGCAAAGTTACATTAAACCAATAAAATTGGTCCTGGGAGCTGCTTTTGCCGGGATGGTGGAGCTGAGGTCCGCGCTCACTCCCAAAGGAAAAAGAGAACCCTGTGTCCTGGCAGGTCTGTCAGAGGCACACAAGGGATGCGGCCAGTGCTCATGGGGCAGCCCTGCCTGGCAATTAAGCCCTCGGCTTTTTTATTTGGCAAATTTTAATTAAATGAGAAATTATTATGCACAGTGGGAGAAGCGTCCTGCCTGCATCCTCCTGTGTGTGCCGCCTTTCCTTGCGTATCCGCATGCCTGCGTTATGCATGCACCTCTCCCCTGGTCTCCCACGCTGTATTTTTTCCAAGAGCTTTCTAACCTAAGCAACCTTTTCTTTGGTGCTGCTGCCGTATTAAACTAAGATTTCTGTGCTTGATCCGGACCATCCAGGCCCCCGCTGCAGTCACCCTGCCTCACTGCTGATGAGGGTGTGGATGAAACCTACTTTGCAGAGGAGGCCCTCAGGTTTGAGCAGCTGGAAGAAGCAGAGATCAGTGACCTGGAAGGTGCTTTTGTGCAGGTATGGCCTCGCTTCTTGCTTGGGCTCAGGTCTGCAATGAGCCTGGGCTGCCTGGCGGCTCAGAGCTTGCCCAGGGGGACGTAGTGCCCTGGTGAGGGGCAGGGACCAGGATGGGCACTGGGGATGTTTCCCATGGAGATGTCCCCATCTCGGAACCTGAGGCAGCAGCAGGAGGTGTGCACTGAGGCGGGGACGCTTCTGCCCTAAAACACTGGCACTGTACAACCTGAGAGTCTGGCGAATGGTCGGGGGACACAGGCACCCGATCGAGCTGCAAAGTCTGCTCCTTTCCTGACAGAGCAGGCCTTTTTCTCCCTAAATTGGCTTTTTTTCATTTTGAAGGTGGAAGAGGAGACAGCTGAAGCTGCTGAAACCGATACTGAAGGTACAACACACCGCGGCACACTGCCACCTTAGGATGACACGAAGCAGGCAGCACGGTGCCTGGCGAAGGGCAAACGCAGCTCCTCCCCCCGGCTCCTCACTGCCTGGAGCGGGCAGCTGAGATTTCTGCAGCGTGGGGGTTTTTCCCTGGCTTAAGGCATCTCGTGGGCGCAGGGCAGTGGCAATATTGTTGTCAGCTGGAGCCGGCTCTGGCAGGCGTGTGCTTATGCAGTACTTGGTCGCGTTGATCAAGCAACCTCTAGTGTGCAAGATGAGTTTCTCCTTCAGCTGAAGAATGCAGGGGGGTGTGGGGTGGTGAAAAGGGTTTTCTCTATGGCTTTGCTAATTTGGAAAATAACCAGTGGCATAGAGCGCATTTTAATACAGCATTTTAGGAGGTACCAGGTTGGAAATGGAACTTGGATGGTGAGCTGCCCTAGCAGCCTGAGTGAGCAAAGGCAGGTCCCGGCACAACTCCAGTGGTGTCGGGCGGCTGTCCAGGGGACACCTTGCCTTGAGCCCTGGTACAGGCTGGGGGTTTCTCCGTTCATGCAGCCTTTGCAGGGCGCCCCGGTCTTGAAGCAATGCTAGAAAAGCCTGTGGTAGGATGCTTACCACCGCCCTCCAGCGCTCCCAACCTCTGCAAACTGGGGGTGGCCACGGAAACGCCACAAGCCCTGCATTTCTCTTGCTGACCTGACCATCCCATCTCAAACCACTCTGTCTTTTGTTGCAGCTTCAGATGCCTTGTCCTTTGCTTGAAGCACCCAGGCGCCTAGCGGCATGTCCAAGCCTGCCCGAGACGTCGAGCTAGATTGGCTGGTGCATGACGAGCCGCTCGGCAGCAGGGACGCCTTCCCTTCCGGCTGCGGCACACTAGAGCAGCTCCCCAATGTCCCCAGCTACCGAGCCGCCGCTGACGCCTGCACCCCTGGCCTTGTCGCCAGCAAGCAAAAGGCTGGAGTTTTCAACCCCAGTTTTTGCAATGAGGAGCAGTCCCCGCTAGGTATTAGAGATGTTGGCTTTGACAATGGACTTGCGTAGCTCGGGGCGGGGGGGGCAAGGGGCTACTCCTGGAGTAGTTGCTTTCTGTTGCTTTTTTGGGGAAAAAACAAATAAACACACACTTTGTGTTGCAGCACAGAGGCTGGGGAACAAAATGCATGGTTTTTCTTCTTCTGCCTCATCACTACGTGCCTTGCTAGCTAACCCCACAGGAGCATTTGTGCGTCTCCATAAACGATACGCTATATGTTTGACCTCGCTTGGCCAAAAGCTCTCCCAAAGGCCCTGCAGGCAGGGGGTTAAATATCTGCTGTGCGCGCAGTTTTCGCCTCAGCATTCTTGCAACCCACTCGTGTGAGAGGGCTGCAAGATGGGGGTTTGCTCTTTGCCCATCTCTGCCTTTTAACCCAGAAGTGCAAATTGTGTTTCTGCAGTTTTGCTTTGCTCTGTTTTTAACCAGCAAGCCAAATGCTGCTGCTCAAATGCGCAGAGGGATTTTAACTTTGCAGCCCAAATGGGCCCATTCTCCGTGACCTGGCCAAGCTACATTCTGATCCGCCACTCCCGCAGCAGTGTGGGACGGGAGGGGATGGATGCACAGGGTCTTTCAGCCATGGGAAGCCCCCCCTTAGAAGAAATCCTGCAGGAACTCCTTGCATTTTGTTATACAGCTAAAGAAAGGGATGACACTTCGCAGCCCGGCTGGCAGCGGGCTCTAGCCAAAATCACCCCAGCGCCATTTCCCCCTTGGGCCACTGGTGTCTCTCTTGACCTGCTGTAAACCTCCAACCTTCCTGCTTCCAACCCTGCAACTGGCAGGGACACTTTATTACCTCTGCAGAAGGGAGAGGTTGTTAAGTTTGTATTTAAATAGCGCCTTATTCTGCACGAAAAGCAATTGCTCGGGTGATCTGGAGCTTGCATGATCCATGTGTTTATGTTCAGAAGGCCCAGGAGGTTTCTAGACCCTGGGAGGCAGGTTTGCCACTGGAAACCCTGGGTTCGGGCGTAACACCTGCAGCCAGTAATCCTCGTCACCATAACTTTCTGAACCACTGGAACCCAGCGCTTGCACGGAGCAGTTGCAATCACGGGAAGCAGAAGGGAAGCAGAAGGGAAGCAGGTGGCCCTTCCTACAGCGTTAAAAACCAGGTGAAAAAGAGAAGGAAAGGCTCCAAACCGTTAGGAGCAAGAAGTGCCAGGCAAGAAGGGAGCAGAGGGAAAAGGAGGGTCCTTGTGTCACGCTGTGGGGCCTGGGGCAGCTCCGCGGGGGCGAGGGGACAGGGGGCTTCATCCTGGCTGCGGGCTTGGCCCCGTGCCCCACTCACCTGCAATTATTGTCCTTCTCCACGGCCAGGCACTTACCCAGCTGCGGACTTGGAGGATGTGGACAGCAGAGGCAAAGCCCCGGAGCCCGATGGTACCCACCTACCAGTGCCCACCGCTGGTGCTTCCCACAGGCTGGCAGTGCCTGGCGCAGTGCCGGCATCCCCCAGGTACGGCTCTGCCCAGGCGCGGTCCCTGCCTCCTGGGGTCCCACCCCCCGATGGTGCCAGTACAGGAAAATTTATTCAACCGTATGGAGCAAGCCGTTTGGGGTAGGTCTGGGCAGCGAGCCGGGGTAACATGTATGCGGCGGATGGCACCCCGGGCAAGGCAGGAGAGCTGGCGAAAGCACTTTCTAATTAAAGGTTTGAATTTTGTTTAAAGCCCTGTCTGCATGTCCCCCTGGAGATGGGCTCCATCCCCCAGCTGTGGGTCAGATCCCATTCGTCTGTTGTCGCACACATCCGTGCTCCCAAACCAGGAGTACGAGGGGTCTGTGTGCTGGGTAACCAGCCTTCAGCATAAATCCCAACAATTTCCTTCTTGCGTGTTTGCCGGAAGGGTTTGCAGCATCTCCCCCCTGGGTTGGCACCTTTGGATTAGGGATGGTCAGAGAGGGGGAACATTAAACTGAGCTTTAAAATGGAGGTTGGAGGAAGCCAATGGCTTTTTTGGTTGTTGCTGGGGTTTTTCTGAGGCTCATTCTAGCAGAGTATTAAAAGTAAAAACCAAGGTGGGGGTGGGTTTCTGTGCTGAAAAATGGGTGCTGTATTCATCCTCAACATTTTGGATCTTTTAGTAAACAAGCCCTGGAGGACTTGAAAATAAAATGGCAAAAATGCCCATGATTCAGTCTGTTGAACAGCTTTTTAAACTGGGAAAGCAGAGCTCAAGGAGCCACATGAAATTCCTGCAGCGCAAATACCAACAGTGCTCATTAAGAGGCTGGCTTGCTGAATCCCGCTGCCTTTTTTATATTAGCCTGGTGATGAAAATTGCCCTGTGACAACTGTGTCATCACCAGAGAGTGGCCGAGGCTGCCGTCCTCAGCCGCAGAGCCCTCAGGGTCGGTCTGGGGAAGCACCATGGGCAGCGGCTGCTCGGAGGTGTTTTCTCTCACGGGTGAATGAACAGGACAGGCTGTTTTTTGGAGTCAGAGAAGTCCGTGTTTTCCAGGCCCACCCAGAGGTGTGGCAGCTCCCGCCATGCCTGGTGCCCGTTCCATCCCCCCCTGTGGGGTGCAGAGGCTTCTCTGCACCTTCCCTAGCAGCATCCATGGTTTGTCCTGGGAAGGGCCCCAAAAACCACAGGGTGCCTCTGCCTGGTTGTCTGGTTCGAGCACTGTCTGGCCTTACCAATCGGATACTTCCCAAAACAGCTCCTGACCTCACTCCTTGAGATTATTTCCCACCACGAGGACATCTAAAGCTCAGGTTTGTCCTTCCCTCCTCGCACAGCCAATGAGGCTGCGGATCTTCCCTCTCCCTGGGATTTGTGACCTTCCTGTAGATGCCCACCCATCTCTGACTCCGTGTGGGGGTGCCAGGCTTTCTCTTGGGCCTTCAGCCAATGCAGAAAATGGACAATTCCAGTTAGCGCCCATGTCCTGCTTCCCAGCACATCTTGGGCAGCTTTGGAGCCCAGGATCCAGCAACCCAAAGGCACAACCTTTGCTTGTTTAGATCCACTTATCCAGGTACAATTCTATCCCCACCATAATTTTTTATCACATCTTTTATCAATTCCTTATTGTGGCCTTTCTATATGTAAGGGGGGGGCTTATAAGAAAGACAGAAAGAGTCTTTACCAGGGCCTGTAGTGAGAGGACAAGAGGACACGATTCTAAAATGGAGGAGGAACAGGTTTAGATTGGACTTAAGGAAGAAATATTTTATGATGAGGGTGGTGAGGCACCAGCACGGGTTTCCTAGAGGAGTTGTGGATGCTCCATCATTGGAAGTGTTCAAGGTCAGGTTGGACAGGGCTGTGAGCAACCTGACCTGGTGGGAGATGTCCCTGCCCATGGCAGGGGGGTTGGACTAGATGATCTTCAAAGATCTCTTCCAACCCAAACCATTCTGTGATACTATGGTTCCCCAGCAGAGCTATTTCTGGGAGCACCTCAGCTTTCTCATGCTATCTTCTACCAGTTTCTTAAAGCAGATTGTATAGTTGCTGTCACCTAGATGAGCACCTGAACCTTCCTGCTGCGTCTCCAGGTCATGTCTCTCACGGCAACACTGGAGGTCCCTTGGTAGAGCTAGAGACTTTTAAAAGCAAGTAACTCCTGTTTTGCTACGTAAAGAAATAAAATTTTGTCATTCTGAACCAGAAGGAAAACGCTCGGCTCTGGCCGGTGTTTTCAGAGAAGAGGACATCAGCTCTGCATTGAGCGATCAACCGTTCATCTGAAGTCACTTCTGCTGGCCACAGTCTCGAGGTTTTTCCCCACGTGGGAAGGATTGGGGTTAATGTTGTTTAGACAGAGCGTAAGCGGTGGAAACAGGCTCTTGCAGTGATGAATACCAGGATACCCTGGGCAATGCCATACAGGCAGGGACCCTGTGCCTCCCCCATTGCTCGGGCGGGCGCAGGACAGCCCGGCAGTGCGGCAGTGGTGGCCGCAGCTTTCCAAGGGTGTTGCAAATGGAGCAGCGTTCAGGTTGCAGTGGGGCCTTCCATCTCCTCTGGCTGTTCCGCAGGCACTGGCATGGTGGCCGGCTCTGGAGGCTTCGCTCTGGGCGGCGTCGGAGAGGTGACCCACAGGCCACGCCAGCAGCCGAGCCCAGGCGGCACTGCCAGTGCTCATCCTGTGTCTTTCTTTAGGCCATTGCACTCCCTGCCTGGCCTCTTGAGATGGCAAACTATGCTTTTATCGCTTGTATTCAAATTCTTTCATGCTCGGCTTCCTGCATTTGCGCAGGTGGGATTATGAACTCTTTGTACCTGCGCTGCCCATTTCCACTTCTCAATTTATTTACTATTAATTTATTATTCATTTAATTGTTTAATTATTTATTTAGTCTTTCACCTTTAGCTTTTACTTGGTCTACACATACCCCTATTCACTAGCTACGCATCTCTTGGGTTGCTTTGTGTCATAGGAGATGAGGTTTGAAGTCTTCATGCATCAGTGGAAAAAAAAATGGTTTTTTAGTGCCATTCTGACCAGCAGTCTGGAGGTCCTGTCCCAGAAAGCATCCCCTGCAGCTGGACTGCATCAAGGGACCCAGTGTTTCCCAGGGAATTATCATGCAGGTTCCCTTTTTGTCCACAGATGACAGAAACTTCTAGACCTGCCGGGGTTTTGGACTTGGGGTTGCTCATATACAAGCTCCTCCATAGGACTTAACGTCCCATGTTCCCTCTGAGCCCTTCACCCTCCAGTTTCCAAAATCTGCTGATGTTTGCATTGCTTTTCGGGTAGCTCCTGCTCCTTCTCATGCACGCGTCTGCTGGGAATGGAGGTGAGCTACAGGCACCACAGAATCCCAGGAGATGTCGCCTGTGACTCTGTAGCTACAGCCTCCCTGGGGACATTCATCTCCTTTTACATCTTTCTGAGGGCATCCATTAATCTGAAACAAAAAGAGGCTTTTTTTTCCCAGATGGATGCTGGCGCAGTACACTTGGCGTGTGCTGGGAGGGCAACCACGCGGGCTTGTGCATGTGCTCAGAGGAGCCACGCCGTGGGCAAAGAGCAGGGACCTCTCTGCAGGGTCCCCCTTGGAGGCAAGAGCTCCCTGGGCTGTCCATGCAGGCATCGTGGGCTTGCCCATGGGCAATGGGGCAGCGCGGTGCCCCGAGGGGGCAGGGGCAGGGCAAGGGCAGCTGGAGACTGGTGAGGGGCAACGGATGCTGTCCTGACAACATCATGGACCTTGGCAGGACCGTTTCTCCAAACTGATGTGGCTCTGGGAACCTTTTCATCTGCATCGGGGGGTACTTCAATAGGGGGGGCGGGTGGAGTGGCTTTCCTCTGCCCCTGCACTGTGCAGAATTCATTGGTCTCATTCATCTGATCCATCGGGGGGGCAGCGAGGCTGGAGGTGGGTAGGATCATCACATCTGGCTTTCTTCATGAGACTTGAGACAGCAGGACAGCCTCCATCAGTGTCCTGCCCGCTCCTGCTCCCTCTCCCGCTCCCTCTCCTGCTCCCGCCCCCTCTCCTGTTCCACACACAGCACCGAGCCACATTGCACCAGGGGCAGTGAGCGGCGGGGGGGCAGAAGGTGATTACTGTGTCACCGTTAGAACTCTGGACTTGACCATGGGTTTGCAAACCAGATTTTTGCTGCAATTCTCGTCTTCATATTCAGATATCTCTGCCATGTTGCTCGACCCCGCATAAGGAAGCTGTCCCCAAAACCCACCTGTGCCAAAGGGAGCCTCTAGCTGTGTTAGGACACATCTTCTAGGAAGACGTCAGCCGCCATGGGCTCGGCATCACCAGGGCAGCGTATACAGGGCTCCTCTTGGACCTGGAGCCATCTTCGGCTGTGGCGCTGGGCTTTGCGGGTGTCAGCAGCTGTTAGAGGGTCTACGTTAGGTACCTGCCGCTCTTTGCCTCAGAGGTTTAGGGTTCTACGGAGCCAGCTCAGAGCTGGGTGGCATCCCCAGTACCCTCCCTTTTTCCCCAGATTTCAACTTTCTTGCTCCACCTTATGGGTATCGCCTTTTCCTGGCCTGCCCCTCAAAGTGCAGTGGCGTGACGGTGCAGCACTGGGGACAAGCGCAGAGTGGTGCCCACCCTCCGTGCATCTTGCCAGGTGCCCAAAATGGCTGCATGCCCGCACGGCCATGGGCTCAGCGGTGCCCAGGCAGGAGCAGGGCCTTAGCCGCAAAGCAGCGGGGTGGTTTGCTCCCATTGACTTCAGGCAATGCCAAAAATGAGGGGAAAGCTGACCCTGGTAGGAGAAGGGGAAGTGGAAGCAGATGAGACCTGGGAGGAGGAGGAGGAGGTGGAGGCGGAGATGCTGGCTGAGGCTGGGGTCAAGCCGAGCCTCAGCTGCTGTATTTGTGTCCACAGGAGGAGGCTGCTGGCCCCAGTGGATGGTCTGGATGAGGGACGGGTGAGACAGTCCCCGACGCGGGTGCTGTTGGGCTGGGATGAGGAGCGACAGGAAAGGTGCGTGGCGGGACCAAGGGGCTTGGATCGGCTGAACTCCCAGGGCTCGGGTGGGAATAGCAAAGTCCCTAGAAGTGCTGGGGCAGCAAAGGGTGAGGGAGCCATGCCTGTGGCAGGCCTAAAACGATCACGATGTGCCCTGGAACAGAAGCATCTCTCTTGTTTTTCCTCTATCCAGGTAGAAATATCCTCCTTAAGACTAGGCTTAGCCACAGAGAAGATGGAACTATGAGCTACATATGCATCTTGGGGACACCTTGTTTTTACGGACTGTGGGCAAACAGCCTTTGTCTTCCGCATAGGAAGCGAGCACAAGCTGTGCCTCCTGCACCCCAGGTCCTGGCTTCCCTGCAGCCCCGGGGACAGCCCTGGAGGAGCTGCCTTGCCTGGGAAGCCAAGGCTTGGGGAGGGGCTGCGCCTCCTCAAGGGGCAGGGGTTTGCCTTCTTCCTGAGCACAACCCCATGTGCCAATTAGCACAACGAACCCTCCTGGAGTGACAGCCATACCAGCTCCTTTTTGTCCCCCCTCGTAGCGATGCTTCTCATTTGTGCCAGGTAAAGCATCCTGGTCCGAATCCGACACAGTTTTAATAAAGAGGCTGAAAAGGGATGACATAGTTTATAGATACAGGGGTTTGTTGCACATTCTCACCCCGTAGTTCTTCCAAAATCATCTTCTGAGCAACCTGGTCTGGATAAAGGTGTCCCTGCTCCCTGCAGGGTGACCCCTAAATGTCCCTTCCCACCCAAAGCATTCTGTGATTCTCTGATTCTCCCAAGCACATGCAATCCAGCCTGGGATCTTCAAATCATTTGATTGAAAAAGACCTTTAAGATCATCGAGTTGAAACATAAAATCTTGGTACTTCCCAAGTCCCTCTGAGGGCATCTCACACCCCAGGGCAAGGATGAGGCTCAGGCTTGGTGCTGCTTGATGGTATTTTACTGAAATTTTACTTAACTTGTGCTCCTCTGATTACACAATAGCCAAATAAATATGGGCAAACCCTAATTAGGGATCCTGTAGGTTAAAGAATAGGCCATGAGCCTGCCCTTGGGCTTTCCTACCTGGGTGAAATGGCTGTCGGTCTCTTCCCAGCCTGCCCGAGCGCATCGGTTCAGCCACAAGCCTGAGCAGCGCCGTCATCAATAGCCGGCTCCAGGAGCTGGTGAAGCTCTTCAGGGACCGGACGGAGAAGGTGAAGGAGAAGCTAACTGACCCTGATGTCACCTCGGACGACGAGAGCCCTGTGACCTGTGAGTGTGAGCAGGGCCGGGGGTGTTTAACTGATCGGTCCCCCACGTGCTGCACTCCCAGGGAGGCAGCTACTTTATTAACAGTTTGAAGACCCCAAAACAAATTGCTGTGAGATGATTTTCTGCCCTTTAAAATACTTGTGTGGCCTCTCCTAGCCCCTGCCAAGCCAGCGCCTGTGGCAGCGCCCATGCCTGCCCCTGGCAGGGAGCCAGAGGGGGATAAACCAGGTGGGGACGAGCACTACTGCGAGATGCTGTGCTGTGCCTTCAAGTACCGGCCCTGGCTGGACCGCCTGAAAAGCTACCGGTTCCCCAGCAGCATCGACCCACTCACCAGTGAGTGATGGAGCACGGCCACGTGCCCAGGCTGGGGGCAAGCTGGTGGGGCTGGGGGAGAGGGGGTAAGGAGGGGAGGAGGCGTAAAAGCTGAGACCTTGCAGAGGAGGGAGGGCAAGTGAGGAAGGAGCAACTCAGCTTACGCCCGCCTACTGAAAACCCCAGCATTTTAAGTCCCCTGCAAGGCACAGGCTTTCCTAAATGATTCCCAGGAGCTGTGGATATTGGGAGCACAACCAGGCAGGGAAGGGGCAGCAAACAAACTGTCCCTGTGGTGTGGGCACCCCAAATAAAAGTAAAAATAACAGAAGGATAACCCACTGCCTGGTAGGCACCCCACAGGAGCCCAGCTCCTTCCTTTGCTATTCCACAGGCATTTCCAAGCCCCCGGCTGCACAGCCTCAAGGGGGAAAAGCAAAGCAAGAGCCCTCCCACAGGTTTCCTCCTTGCACTCAGGGCAGGGCAGGGGATGAAACCCCCTTTGCAGAGCGGACACAGGCAGACGAGGGCTGTGTGCCCAGCTAACCATGGGATGGTTCCCCGTCCACAGACCTGATGTACGTGCTGTGGCTGTTCTTCGTCGTCATGGCCTGGAACTGGAACTGCTGGTTGATCCCTGTCCGCTGGGCTTTCCCCTACCAGACACCGGCAAACATCCACTTCTGGCTCCTCATGGACTACCTCTGTGACCTCGTCTACCTGCTGGACATCCTTGTCTTTCAGACCCGGCTGCAGTTCGTCCAGGGGGGAGACATCATAGTGAGTGGCCTCTGGGGACCAGCCGCGGGGATCTCCCAGCCCTGTCCCCCCACCTGGCACCAGTGCTGCCTGTCACTGATCCCCAAATCGAGCTCTCCAAGCTCTTCCACCACGGCTGTGGTCATCAGGGCTGTGTCCCCTCTTGGAGGACTGCAGGCGCCTCTCCTGCCTTGTAGTGGATAAGCCCATAGCCTTTTCGTCTGCCAAACAGAGGTATTTTTTCCCTTCACTTCAGTACCAGCCCATTCAGAAAGCGTGCGGTCCACAGTGGCCCCGTTCCCGGGTGGGGGTGCTGGGAGGGTCCAGCTCCACAGGCCAGTCCTGCCAACAAGGCACCCACCGACCGGCCTGGCGTGGCTGCACGCTGCAAACTGTGAGCAGATGCCATCATAAACGCTGCCTATTTTCAGGAGCACAGCTAGGCAGGACACGTTAGCAATAAGGTAAAAGCCATTGCAATCCGAATGCATAGATCATGTGCCTGGGATAAGTGAAAGCCGTTGGTTCTGTTTCCATATCCAATTAAATGCACTGTGAAAAGTAAAACCTCGAGGACACGGCCTCCCCATTGCCCAGGCAAATGTTCAGACGGGGAGGCTTCTGCCGTAAACTCTGATTTTTGTCGTGCTGGCACTGCAATGTGCTTTCCCTCGGATGCAGAATGAGCGGGAGACATCCCGAGCTGGGATGAGAAGGCGGCATTTGGCCAGGTCTTCTCCTGTGCCTTTTGCTCCACTCCCCATCCCGAGCACCTTCCCTGCAGTGGTGATGATGAGGAAAGCCAGGCGTGACCTTTCTGTAAGCAATGCTCAATCTTCCTCCCTCCTTCTCTCTCCTGTTCCCAACCAGACCGACAAAAAGGCCATGAAAGAGAACTACCTGCGATCACAACGCTTCAAGGTTTGACGGAATTTTATTTTTTAATCCAAACCTTTGATCTGAACCCTGGCTTGCAGCCTCGCCCCAGCGCACCTGCAGGTCCCCACCAGGGTTCCTCTCCCTGTGCGGGTTTCAGATGGACATGGTGTGCCTCCTGCCCCTGGATTTCTTTTATTTCAAAGTCGGTGTCAACCCCCTCCTGCGCTTCCCTCGCTGCCTAAAGGTGAGCCAGAGCTTACAGAACCAGGCAGAACAACAGTGGCAGGGGGTGTGGGGGAGACTACGCTGGCTGGGGGAAGCGGGGGCTTGCAAGGCTCATTGGTGGTCATGAGGGGTTTGTAAAATGGACGGGCCGTCTCATCCCGAAGGCTCTGTGGGGCTCTTGGCCAAACACTTCATTTCAATCCTAAAACACACTTGCACTTGAACAGAAGGGCACTTCTAGATGGAGCCACAGCAGTTCACGCTGTAGAGGGGCCACAGGAGGGAAATGGGGGAGCAGGGGGGTTCTTGGGGCTGTGACTGCCCCAGCAGGGGCTGCGGGAAGCTGGAGCGCACTGCTTTCCTTCTCCTCCCAGTACATGGCCTTCTTCGAGTTCAACAACCGCCTGGAGGCCATCCTGAGCAAGGCGTACATCTACAGGTGAGGGGCAGTGTGGCTGTTTGCTGTGGGGAGGAAGGTTCACTGTGGGCGCACCCCTTCTGGGCTTCGGATTTATTTTCCCACTGTCCCTGGACCAGCTGACATAGGCATTGGCTGGCGCAGGTGGGATGTGGGGCTCCTGGAGCCCTCATGGGTAGGAGCAACTCCCCCAGACCTGGCAGGAACAGGGGTGCTGGTGGTGAGGAGGAGCCATCAGGGGATAAACAAGTTTCCTCAGCACTGCTGGAGCTGCAGGGCTGCAGGGGTGGGTGGCGGGGCTGTGCATTTGGGTGCTCTGGGGTTCCTGCACCGGCAGGACCTGCATGGTCAATGCTCGGCTCCTCGCTTCGACACTCCTTGTGATGGCAGGGGGGACCTGATGGGTTTCTCCCAGCAGACACCACATCATCCCCCCTCCTGTGCTCTCCTTTTGGGTTTATTTTGCAGAGTGATCCGGACCACTGCCTATTTACTGTACAGCTTGCACGTGAACTCCTGCCTGTATTACTGGGCATCAGCCTACGAAGGACTGGGGTCCACCACCTGGGTCTATGACGGGGAAGGAAACAGGTACAAGCCAGGGTTTGGGGCCTCAAGTAGCACAGCTTTCTGCAATGAGCTGGAGCAAGAAGAAAGGCATTAGGATGCAGCTGGGTTCATAAAACTCCCTGAAGCAGAGGGTTGGGGGTGCTAGGAAGATGCAGAGCCAGGAAGGATGATGGGGAGGGGAGGGATGGGATGTGCAGTGATGTACAGAGCTGCAAGGTGAGGAGCCTGCCACTGGGCTGAGGTGGAAGGCAGTGGCAGAGGCTGAAAAACTGGGAACCAGGCGCTGGGAAACAAGGGAATGCTCCCTGGCTGAGCAGGACGGCAGCGTGAGCCCCGTTTCCATTCGCATTGACCTGCTGCCAGGTTGGGACGGGGGCTTGAAGCTGTGCTTGGAGATGGGGGGGCTGAGCTTTGAACTGAAGGGCGCGATGCAGCACCTCACACCCAGTGAAATCTGGCCCCTTGGAACAGCTCTGCACCTCATTCCCGGGGACATTCCTTGTCCCCTTGCCATGGCATTTCCAAGCTCAGCGTGCACTGCTGGTGGTGGATGCTGCAGGGAGAGCACTCAGCTCGCAAGTTTCATCGCAAATGCCCGCACCTCCAAGTTGTACAGCACCGGCAAAATAAAATTTAACCACTTTAGCACCATGCAGTAAAGGAGAGTTTCCTGAAAAAGAGGCATGGGCAAGGGCATTAAAGACGTACCATGAGGTGTGGGTGTAGGTGGGGACGAGTGACTGTCACCCAGGCAGCCTCAGCGTGGGTGTTGCCTTCCCTTTGAGCACCCAGCTTTTCCCACTGATGTGCTGCTGTACAGTTACTGTGTGCGATACACACAGCTATAGCCATCTCTAGGTGCAACAGCAGCGTCCAAGGGAGTGCCCAAGGCCAGTGAATCAGGAATTCACTCAGCATCTCCTGAGTCCCAGGAGCACCAATTTGCTCACAAACCCTTTTTTCCCCCTGGCTATTTCTAAAAGTGTAAATGTTGCTGGAAATGCATTGCTGGTTTATAGTGGTGGGGCTGAAACAAGCAGAAAATGGGAGTAGCCGGAGCAGTGGAGCACCTCACACAGCAGTTTCTGGAGGGTCCCTACATCCCCCAGCTCCTGTAGCATCTCCAGAAGCCCCTGCAGGTGGGGCAGGGGGAGTCTGCAGCCTCTTAATTTTCCCTTCATCACCCCTAATTTCTCTCAGCAGGCTCTGGCTTGCTGGCCAGAGATCAGTGTTGTGGGGTGAAACAGGCCTTCGAGCTGGCGATGCCTTCAAAGCTGCCCCCTCTTTTCCCCCCAGCTACATCCGCTGCTACTACTGGGCAGTCAAAACCCTCATCACCATCGGGGGTCTGCCCGACCCCAAGACCCTGTTTGAGATCGTCTTTCAGCTGCTGAACTACTTCACAGGCGTCTTTGCTTTCTCTGTCATGATAGGGCAGGTGAGCGGGCATTGGGGGGTTCCCTGCCTCAGGTGGGGAAGGGTTCATTGGGGTCAGTCCACAGGTTGGTATCTCCAGGTTTGTTTTCCCCATGCAAGGGCACTGGTGGAAGACAAAAGGGGTTGGCAGATGCTGTTGGGACTTAGCACGCATGTTCTGGACTGCTTACCCTGCATGATGGATAAGCAGCAGCAATTAAAATGTCTCTTCCACCCCTTCCTCCCATTCAGATGAGAGATGTGGTTGGCGCCGCTACTGCAGGGCAAACGTACTATCGGAGCTGCATGGACAGTACCATTAAGTATATGAACTTCTACCGAATCCCCAAGACGGTTCAGAATCGGGTGAAAACATGGTACGAGTACACGTGGCATTCACAAGGCATGCTAGGTGAGACCCAACTGCTCCGAGAGTCAACACTCGCACTGCCTGTGTGTCACTGCGGTTGCTTTGCTGACTGTCAAACAGCACCACGGCTTTTGGGCCGGGGGGTGGCTTCTTTCACTCTTTGACGTACAGGCTCATTTGCCCACCAGTAGAGTACATAGGCTGCCACCGGCTCGCAGAGCCTTGGTGGCCCGGCACCACGCACAGTGCACCGAGCCCAGCGTCCAACCTGCGGTGCCCAGGGAGGGGGCGGTGACTGGCAACCGCTGGCCAGAGCGTGCCCAACAGCAAACCCGCTCACTCACCCCACCAGTAAAGTGTCATCAGCGTTCTGGAGAAGCTGGGTGCTCATGGCTTGGACAGGCGTACCCTTTGCTGGGTAAAAAAATGTCAAGATGGCCAAGCCCCGAGAGTTGTAGTGAATGGAGTTAAATCCAGTGGGCGGCCAGTCACAAGTGGTGTCCCCCAGGGCTCAGTGCTGGGGCCAGTTCTGGTCAATACCTTTATCAACGACCTGGACAAGGGGATCGAGGGCACCCTCAGTAAGTTTGCAGATGACACCGAGCTGGGTGGGAGTGTGGATCTGCTGGAGGGGAGGAGGGCTCTGCAGAGGGACCTGGCCAGGCTGGATCCATGGGCCCAGGCCAATGGTGTGAGGTTCAACAAGGCCAAGGGCCGGGTCCTGCCCTGGGGTCACAACAACCCCAGCAACGCTACAGGCATGGGGAAGAGGGGCTGGGAAGCTGCCCGGCGGAAAAGGACCTGGGGGTGTTGGTCGACAGGCAGCTGGATATGAGCCAGCAGTGTGCCCAGGTGGCCAAGAGGGCCAGCAGCATCCTGGCTTGTATCAGGAGTGGTGTGGCCAGCAGGAGCAGGGCAGTGACCGTGCCCCTGTCCTGGGCACTGGTGAGGCCGCCCCTGGAATGCTGGGTTCAGGGTTGGGCCCCTGACTCCCAGAAGGACATGGAGGGGCTGGAGCGTGTCCAGAGAAGGGCAAGGAAGGTGGGGAGGGGTGTGGAGCCCCAGGCTGCTGGGGAGCATCTGGGGGAGCTGTGGGTGTTGAGCCTGGAGAAGAGGAGGCTGAGGGGAGACCTTATCGCTGCCTACAACTGCCTGACAGGAGGGGGGAGCTGCGGGGGTCAGGCGCTGCTCCCTGGGAACGGGTGATGGGACGAGGGGAAACGGCCTCAAGTTGTGCCAGGGCAGGTTTAGGTTGGACATTGGGAAAAATTCCTTCCCCGCAAGGGCTGTCAGGCCCTGGAAGGGGCTGCCCAGGGAAGGGGTCGAGTCCCCATCCCTGGGGGGATTTAAAAGCCGGGCAGACGAGGTGCTTAGGGCCAGGGTTTAGTGGTGGGATGGCAGGGTTAGGGGAATGGGGATATTAAAGGGCCTTTCCAACCCAAATGATTCCGTGGTTCTGTGATTGGCCTTACTGGTCTGTCTCAGGGAGCCGTTGGGGGTAACATGAAGGGTGGTTCCCCATCACCCATTGGCTTTGGATCTGCAGGTTGCTGGGTAGGCAGAGGCTGGAGGAGACCCTTCTGGGCGAGCTGCTCCCTGCCCTCTGCCACCAGAGTGCAGGCTGCTTTCCTGCTGCCATGCCAAGGACACGCTCCGGGATCAAGTGCTGGAAGGAGCTGGTTTTCTGCTTTGTCCCACAGATGAGTCAGAGCTGCTGGTGCAGCTGCCGGACAAGATGAGGCTGGACATCGCCATCGACGTGAACTACAACATCGTGAGCAAGGTGGCCCTCTTCCAGGTACTCTCTGCCATGCAGGCCCTGGCCGGTGGAGCCTGGCATGCCGGCGTGCACTGACAGCGCGGTCGGCTCTGTTTCGGCTCAGGGCTGCGACAGGCAGATGATCTTCGACATGCTGAAGCGGCTCAGATCGGTGGTCTACCTGCCCAATGACTACGTTTGTAAGAAGGTAATGGGATGCTCGGTGCCCTTCCATCCCCAGCATCACAGCTGGGCTCTGCAGGGCACCCGGAGTGATGCAGAGTAGGGGAAAGCCAGGCCTGGCCCATCATCACGGCATCCAGATGCTTCACAGGGAGGAAATTCAGAGGAAAAACATCCTCAGTTGCAGCCGGTCTTGTGCAAAGACTGACCTCTTCTGCTGCAGCCACGAACAGCAGGGTACGGGGAGAGCCTGCGAGCTGGAGGAGAGTGCGGCTGCTTGTAGATGAGGATGCTTGGCAGCGAGCACCATCAGGACAAAGCGGTTTGAGGGCTTGGGGAGGGTGGTATGGTCGCGGGGGTTCCCAGCAAGGGGCAGGTTAGGGCACCCATGGGGTCCCCCTGTCTAGGGGCACCCCATGCAGCACCCACCTCCACCGCAGGGAGAAATCGGCCGCGAGATGTACATTATTCAGGCGGGACAAGTGCAGGTGCTGGGGGGACCCGATGGCAAAACCGTGCTGGTGACTCTGAAAGCCGGATCTGTGTTCGGAGAAATCAGGTGAGCTGGGAGAATGTGGCTGGGGGGCTCTGGGTGTGGAGGGTGGGAGGTGGGGAGATCCGCAACGCCCCGGTTAATCTGTGCGCTCGAGAGCCCCAATGCCAAGCAGCGTCTGCTGCACAAATCACAGCTTTTGTTCCTGGGGCTTTTCCATGGTTTTTGTCATCGTGCTGCTTTCTGCCCAGGGAGCCAGTGGCAGTGAGCAGAGGTACACGTGTAAAAGGCAATATTTAAACCTTCAGATGGGCAAATCACTTTTTATATAGCACTCCATGCCAACATTGCCCAGCGTTCTTCAAAAACTGGGCGTGGAGAATTTCGGCAGGGGTGAAAATTGAGCTCTTGGGTCCTGTGAAAGGGCCAGGGGGACACTATGGGAAAAGGGAGATTTTAAATTGCAAATGTTGTGCCGAGCCCCTGAACGCCAGCGTTAATGCCTTGCCGTGTCTCTTGCAGCTTGCTGGCGGCAGGGGGGGGAAATCGCCGAACAGCAAACGTCATCGCTCATGGCTTTGCGAACCTCTTCATTTTGGATAAGAAGGATTTGAATGAGATTTTGGTGCATTATCCGGAGTCTCAGAAGCTGCTGCGTAAAAAGGCCAAGTGTGTGGCGGGCTGCTGCGGGTTTCACCATCACGGGGGAGATTCCTCCCTGTGCAAAGCACTGGGAAGGCTGCAGGTGCGGGCGTCGGGCGTCAGGCCCATGGCCCCGGGGGAGAGCCGGGCCAGAGCTGCCGTGCTTAGCAGGGGGCACCGGAGATGCCCAGGGCCAGCCCAGCCCTGCTGCAAAGCTCCACTGCCAAACGTGGGCGCAACTGGGGAGTGAGCGTGGCCAAAGCGCACCCACTTAAAAATCTATTCAAATACTCATCTGAGTTTTCTGCATTACTTAGATTTGTCATTCTGTCCTTCCTCAGGCATGAAGAAATCTCTGTTCAAAATCCAGCTAATTTAATGGGCTCCCAGACTGAAATAACCTCTCTCCTTTCCCTTGCATAGGAAAATGCTGAGGAACAACAATAAGCCCAAAGATGAGAAGGGAGCGCCCGGAGATCCACTGATCATCCCCCCAAAAGCTGACACCCCGAAGCTCTTCCAGGCTGCCCTGGCTGCCGCAGGGAGGGCAGGGGGCAAGGGGCCGCTGGCCCAGCTCCGGTGGAGGCTGAAGGAGCTGAAGGCGATGCAGGCAACGCAGGTCAGCGTGGGTGGCAACTGGGCTTTGCTTCCTTAGATGCCCTGACCAGCTCCAGCGCCTGTTGTTACAGTGCCTTAAAGCAGCGAGCTGCGGACATCGGGGTCTGACATGCCGCGGGTGAACGGGAGGGGGCTGCCCAGCATCCTACACCAAGACCACACCATTGTCCCACGGGGTTCGTTTTGCAACGCAAAAGGGAAATGCATTGACTTTTGGCCCAGCTATGCTAAGCCTGAGCCTAGTTCTTAGCTGGGCTATAGCCGCAGACGAACGTCCCTTCCATGCCGCAGAGACAGAGCCCCTCATCGTTAATCGACGTGCTGATGGGACAGAGGCGATGCTGGCATGCGGCATCCACAGGCCAGCCAATACCTGCAATGCTCTCACAGCGTGGCTGTGGCCGAGGCCCCCAGCAGCAGGCACGGCATCCTGCAGCTTTTTTGTTGTGAGCAACCGTAAAAGAAAACGGCCTTGCCCTTCTTCTTTCCTATTTTTCCCTTCCAAGCGTCTCTGCCAAACTCGTTACAAGGTCGTGTCTCTGCACAGACCTTGCTGGTATACCTCCCACCATGGAGCTGTGCCAACTGGCACATCTGGGCGGGTAAGGGGAGGTAGAAGAGCAGCTGACAGGGCGTGCACAGTGGCCTTGGGGCTGGGTAAATACCAGGGGGACGTGGGGCATATCTGCGTCTCTGCCCTCCTTTGCAAAAGCATGACGAAGCTTCACACAATGCAGCGCTTCACACTAATTAATAATCAGTTAACGGCCTTGGCGAACGGGGGCACCACATGCTCCGTGGGGTGGAGGCAACAAGACCCGTTGTTGGAGCTAACCCTGCTAGCAGGGTGGGCAGGACCCTGATAGAAGGACATCCTTCCCTGTGGCACAGCCATGGTGAGGTTGCTGCGGCTTTAGGACAGGGCTGCTCCCTCATGACGACGCCTCAGCCACGCTTTTGCCAAGATTAACCCCCCCAGATGCTTCAGGAGTAAAGCAGGAGCTTGTGCGGGAGGCGCAAGCATGGCGCTCGGCTCCACGCGTGTCTCCTGCCATGTGCAGGGCGTACCCCGGCCACCCTCCACACAGGGTCACCTCTGGCAGTACGCCGGTGTCCCAGTGACACGCCCAGCGTGGTGACGCCCGGCAGAACACCTCCCTGGCTCCACACAGCACCAGCGCCGTGGTTGGGAGGGCTGGACAAGGCTCCGCTAAGGCTGATTTTTCCCTCTTTTTCTTTTTTTTTTTTTGGATCGCAGGGTTCCAGCTTCAGCCCAACCCCACCAAAATCACCCGTGCACCGGAGATCGCCTGCCGCCTCCCACAAAGCATGTGCCCACCTGGGAGAAGAATTGTTCTCAAAATCCTCTGACAGTTTAGTCACCATTCGTGTGATTGCCACGGCACAGGATGACGAGGAAATCCTGGCTGCTGAAATCTCAGAGAAAGAAGAAGAAGACAAAGAAGAGAAATGAAAACGGAGCTGCTCCGGGGGCAGGAGTAGGGGCCGGGCAAAAGCCGGGGGCAGGAGTAGGGGCCGGTGTAGAAGCTTTTTGCTGTTACCAGTCTCCGTGTGGTGGCGTAGGCTTCGCGGCTAGGATCTGCTTTCCTCACTTTCTGCCTAGGCGGTTGATACCAACTCACTGTTGACAAAACCCTCTGCCACCTGACCCAGACCCGTACAAGGCTTCTGTGCTCTGGAGAGCGATTTTTATTGAGCCTCTTTACTTTATGAATATTCCCACTGAATCTCAGGCCAGCCCTCTTGTTTTGAAGTCCAGCTTCATGGGGAGGAAGCCCTGGAGAAATTGCTTTTTATGGCTCTGGGTGGTTAACGAGCGTGCAGATAAAGCATGAGGAGCTATTTGCCTCTGACAACTGAGTCACCACTTGGCCAGAAACAACCAGGGAAAAAAGCTCCGAGGTTCCTCTGTTGGGCTCAAGGTTGTCAGCAGCTGGGGAGTGATTCATCCAAAAAGGTCGTGGACTACGCTCACGAGCCAAGCACGGGGCGAACCACACTGTCACAAGAAGGCTGAGGTCCATCCCAGCATGCATATCGAGGCTCCCTGCATGGCGTCGAAACCACCTTGGGTTTGCTGCTGGGAAGGTGGTGGGCTCTCCATCACTGGCGGTGGGTATGGAGAGGTTTGATGAGCACCTTTCAGGTGTGGAGAAGCACAGTCCTGGATGAGGAGATGTTCCTGGAGATCCTTCCAGCCCTGGGTGTCCATGGCTGCACCAGCCTGCCTCTGTCAGGGGGGAAAAGCTGAGTGCAGGAAGGGAGAAGCCGTGTTGGTTTGCAGCTGGGACAGGCAGCAGAGGTGCAGTAGGTGTTCTCCTCCCCCAGGCAGCATTTCAGAGTCAGGCCAGAGCCCGAAGCCTGCAAATAACCATGCAAGAGCATGCAGGTGGTCCCCTGTACTTGTTGCTGGACCTCAGTGTCCTGCCACATTTCCAGCAGCCAATTTCCAGCCCCTTTCGGTCACTTTTCCCAAGGAGAAGCCTCTCTGGTCCTGCTTGTCACTGCAAGGTGACTGCAAGGCGCTGCAAGGCACTGCTGGTTGTGAAGGCGCCCTCCAACCCTGCTGGGGCCGGGGGCTGGAGGAGAAGGCAAATGCCTGGTCAGCAGCCCAGCTGATGGCACAAGGTGTCCCATCTTCCTCCAGCACCACCAACTCCTCATCTTCCCCAAACCCGGCACCATGCAGAGCAAGCTGCTGGTGAGCTGAGAGGTGGCGAGAAGCCGCAGCCAAGACAGCGCCAGATGAGATGACGCAGACCCTCCCCAAGGCCTTGGCCGGCCAGGTCTCCACAGCACCACTGGCTTAGTTGAGAGGAGCCCCCTTCCACCCTCTGGAGGAAAAGCTGGGGCGGGTTTTGCCACGGGGAGCAGCCCTGGAGCCACGGCCAAGGGACTTCTCAGGCATTCAGAAAACACCGTGAGCAGTGCTGCAGGTCTGGTGTGAGGTGGACGGGCTGTCGGTGAAGGGCACCTGCGCTGGCGTCACCCTGTACTTGGGTGACCCCTCTTCCTGCCAGCAGCCGGGGGCTGATCTTCACCTCCTACTGGGTCTTTTTATTTTGTTGCGTTTTTTCCCTCCCTTGCAAAAGAGATGAGTTTCCCTGGAAGAAAAAGCCAGGATGTACGTTAGTGTTAATTAACAATGGCTCACTCTCTTTTAAACACATCTAATGAGCTCAGATGTACTGCAGGAGGGTCTGACACCACTTTAACACTGCAGGGGAAAACCTGGGGTTGCCCAAACCTCCCCAAATACTTCCCATCCTCAGTCATTTGCGAGTGGTCTCCTGCTGGGTAGAAGGCTGCAGTAGGGAGTGCGGAGTATTTTATTTTCCCATCATACAAATATTTATATAATCAAACCAGGAAAGGTGCCGAAGTCAGCCTGGGGCTCTGATCTGCGGCTATGATTTGATGCGGTTTAGAAAAAGCATTTGAATAACTGTTGGGCTGTAATGGCTTTCATAGTTCACTATATCTACAATAAACACCGCATAGACTACTGTTCATTAGGTTTATTTCAAAATTCCAGTTGTTTTCCATCTTTTTGCTTGCTGATACAGCGATGGAGCCAGGAAAGTCCCCCCAGGTGGTTCACAGATTTTCCAATGAACTTTTCAGAGGCTCGGGGGTCACAGAATGCTACCAGTAGAATTGTAATCTTTTTTTTTTTAATCGCCAGAAGGAGGGAAATAAGCTCCCTTAAACGGCAAATGCTTGCGTGAAGATCTTCGTTTGCACCACGCAGCATTGGATGGTGACAGATACATAACTGGTAATTCTGGAACTGCAGGGAGATTTGAAGTTATCCTCCCCTGTGATCTGCTTACAGCTTTAGTTCTTCAGCGAGATTATTCTCCAGGTAATAACCAAGGTCAAGGGAGGGTTGGGCTTCCAGGCTGGGCTGGAGAGCTGAGCCCAGGTCTGTTTGCTGGGCAGGACTAGTTACAAATGACGGGTAGGCTAAGGGGGCGGCAGCTCGGTCCATGCCTCTCACAGAACCCCAGCACGGCAGGGGCTGGTAGGGCCCTCCGGAGATCACCCAGCCCAACCCCCCTGCTCAAGCAGGCTCACCCAGAGCAGGGTACACAGGACATCGTCCAGGCGGGCTTTGAATATCTCCAGAGAAGGAGACTCCACAGCCCCCCTCGGCAGCCTGTGCCAGGGCTTGGTCACCCTCAAAGTCAAGAAGTTCTTCCTCATGTTCAACTGGAACCTCTTCTGCTTCAGTTTGTGCCCATTGCCCCTTGTCCTGGTGCTGGGCAGCACTGAGAAGAGTCTGGCTCCATCCTCGTGACACCCACCCTTAAGGTATTTGTACGTGTTGATGAGATCCCCTCTCAGCCTTCTCTTCTCCAGGCTGAACAAGCCCAGCTCCCTCAGCCTTTCCTTGTAGGGGAGATGCTCCAGTCCCCTCACCATCTTTGTAGCCCTCCTCTGGACTCTCTCCAGTAGCTCTTCACCCATCTTGAACTGGGGAGCCCAGAACTGGACACAGTGCTCCAGATGGGGTCTCAGTGGGGGAGAGTAGAGGGGGAGGGGAACCTCCCTCGACCTGCTGGCCATGCTCCTCTGAATGCGCCCCAGGATGCCATTGGCTTTCTTGGCAACAAGGGCACCCTGCTGGCTCATGGTCAGCTTGTCTTCCACCAGGACTCCCAGGTCCCTATCAGCAGAGCTGCTTTCCAGCAGGTCAGCCCCCAGCCTGTACTGGTGCATGGGGTTAAACCTCCCTAGGGACAGCACCCAGCACTTGCCCCCATTGAACTTCATCGGGTTTCTCCCGGCCCAACTCTCCAGTCTGTCCTGTACATTGGCTTTCTGCTAATTTTTGTAATCCCGTTCATCCACCAGTTCTGCCACATTTGCAACAGGCTCCCTCTGCATTGGTCCCCATGCAGCGTATGCTTCCCGCAGGCCTGCTCTTTCCTCTGCCCTCGTAATGCTCCTGAGGTAACACGCCATCTACCTCCACTGTGTTTCTTACTTGCTTCTACTCGTTCCGCTGTGATGTCCTGAAGTGTTGGATCAATCCCATATGAGATCCTTTAATCATATTAATGCAGTATTTGGGGGACTTTGCTTACTGCTGGTCCAGCCCCCGGGGAATTCTGCATTGCAGTCTTCCTCCCAACTTCTACCGCCCATTAACGGGGGCTCGGCAGGCCATAGCCACAACAACCGGGTTTGCTTGCACCAGTATTTTATAGCTGCTGCTGCTTTTGAGCGAAATAAGCGGAGCAGAAGCTGGTGGGAGAAGCAGAGCTTGCTGCGGTCGGGTCTGTATGGATGCGTTAGCTTCAGCCTTGCTACCATGTGGAGCATCTCTCCTAGAGGCTTTATGTGTACAGTTTATATATATATATACACACACACACACACACCCCCTCTTATATATAGAGAGATATTTTTAAATAGCTATAGATGTGCCTTTTTACACTGGAGGGGTATTCATATTCCCCATGGCCTGTGCTGATAATGTCCTTCAGAAAAGTGAGACTGATTTGATGTTCTGTGTGAAGTTAGAGAACACAGGAGCTTCCTGATAAAAATAAATTAACTTGCAAAAGAAATAACATAACCCGCCGTGGCTGCCAGACTGCGGAGGATGCTGGCTTCCCCCGGGTGGGAACAGGGCAGGTAGCCGCTCTGTATTTATAGTCAGAGCAATCTTTTAAAAAGATTAAGTGCAATGGCAGGTTAATCACTGATAAGGTTATAACAAAGGCAGAAACAAATAAGCAGGTTTGGGGATTAGGCTCAGGTCTAGAAAGAAATTGCAGAATAAATGGAAAGCCCAGTTAAGTGATGTTTAATTAGAAAGCTTGAATGAAATTAAGCACTTCAACCTTGAAACCTGGGAACCTCAACCAGCAGGACATGCTCCTGATTCTGGGAACAGCCTGTAAGCCCCTTTTTCTGCCTACATCCATGTTTTCCATCAGGTAGATCTGCTCTGAGTCATGGTTGCAATCAACCCCCCCTGAATCCCTTTTACCTTTTGTAAAAATGGAGCTAACACAACTCCGGTTTTCTCTGCCCCGAGCGCGCAGCTCATTTTAAGTGCGATAATCATCCCCCTGGAGTTAACACCCTTAAAAAAATCCAGCGGGAGCGCCCTTTGGGAAGGGGTCGCGCAAAGGTGGGCAAGCCCATAGATGCCCATGCCAGCGCTTATTAACGGCAGCTTAGGCTTAGCCCGGGCTGGATGGCATTTTTCCTCTTCTCACTCTTTCCTCGTTTACCCATTCTCCTTTTGGGATGAAACGCTCCACCTGTGGCCCGTGCCCCTCGGGCGAATGTCTTAGGGAGCGCTGAGCAACTCAGTGAGCTGGGGCTGAGTCATCTGAAGAAGTAAAGCCGAGACACCAACGTCAGTTCCTGTGGCTTTTCTGCTTTCAGAGGCCACTTGGTGCGTGAGAAGAGCTGGAAGGGCAACAGTTAAAGCCTAAAAACTGTTTTCTTGGATAAACTGGAAGGAGTCTGGGGGGAAATGTAAACAACTGGAGAAGTGAGAATAAATCAGGCTGTGGGGGTGCTACAGGGCACCTGGGGGATGTCCCCGACAGCTCTGGGCTGTGACGTCCTGGGGATGGCACGGCCCCATGTGGTTGGCGCCTTTTGCAGACGCTCACTTTGTGAGCTTGAGCTCACCGGGACAGCCCCTGCAGCCTTTCCAGCTTTAACTGTTCAGAAGAGGCGGGCTGGCTCTGCTCCCCGCAATGTGACGCTGCTGTAGCACCCGTGTGAGCATCCTCCTGCGTTCTGGGACCCACTGCAGATGCTCCGCATTCGCCCCAGGGTGAGCATCACGTGGGCCACGCATGCTGCTCTGTCTCAGCAATAACCGGAGGAATGGAGACCAGCCGGGGTAGTTCCTCATTCTAGATAGGAGGCTCTTTTGTGCTGCAAAAATACCAATAACACGTGAAGATCTCTCCTGCTGCCATGGTTACAGGCCGCCAGCACAGCCGCCAGCAGGACGGGACTCGAGGCACTGATGGGGCTTCTGGTATCCCCTTCCCCAGGGGAAACTCCAGCCATAAAACCGACCCTATGCCCCCAAAAAGGAGGGGAGATGTCTGTGAGGGCTGCCTAAGCCCCCCCCGGGGTGGGCTGGCCATGTGGAATCACCAAACTGTTTAGGTTGGAAAAGACCACTAAGGTCATTGAGCCCAACTGTTAACTCACGTCTGGTATCACGACGCTTGGTGCCTGTTGCATCCAGTGTCTCTGCCCCATGTTGGGCGTTGGGCTCTGGGTTTTGTAATAAAAACCTGAAATATTATTAAAAAAGTGAGAAAATGATGCCACGGCCCGGGTGGGCAGAGATTGGCTCAGCCCTGTTTCCTGGTTTTCTGGTGCTTCGGAATGACTTGACCTCTCGGCGCTCCTGCTTTTTACACTAGCGTGCTTCTCATTAAAGTGCTTTCCTGAACACTAATTAGGGTGGTTTTCCTTTTGCGAATTAGCCTGATACAATCTGTGTGTCTTGGCAGGCTCCCTCCAGAGCAGGAGCCGAGGCCTTTGTGTCTGATCGCTGTTTATTTTGCAAATCTCCCCAGTTTTAGGGTTCTCGGCTGCCTTTGCGAAAGTGCTTGCAGGTGGAGGTTAATGGGAGGGAAATGGGGCTTTCCAGCTCCCCTGCCTCAAGGAACAGGAGGGGTCTGGCACTATGGGGGCCAGGTGGATGGGGTGGGGTGGGCACACCGGAGCGCTTTCCTCTGAGCCCCTTCCCATCCTGTCCTGGCATCCTGGCACGGCGAAGGAGCAGCTCCGCAAGGAAAGGCTCTGCCTCAGCCTGCCTTTTAGCAGGTGATGGGAAAAAAGCAATCCAGCCAACACACTCCTTCCGTGCAATTAAACTGTTCTTGTGGCTACAGCCAATGTTCAGAGCGGCAGACCCAAGCGACCCCAAACCCATCCAAATCTGGGCGGCTGCGGAGGGCGGGAAGTCCGCTCATCTGCCGATGCTGCTAAGTAGGTTGTGTCAGCAGTTTGCCCGGGACCAACGGTGCTCAGGAGGGGACGGACTTTAATCGGCTCTCATTTTCTTAACGCACTGGCAGGTGGGAGTGGAGGGAACATTGCTTTCCCCAAATCCAGCCACAGAGGGGGCAGAGCTGCCAGACATTCGCACAGGCTGAGAAATTCGGCGGTGAAGGTGCCGCTGGGTGCAGGAAGCCATTGTCTGCCTTTGCTCACCGGGGAGCAAGCGGAGCATCCCGAGGGTCCTGCCACCCCAGCTCTGCATCTGGGACCCTTCTGGGACCAGGTACCACTACGGACCATCTTTGCAAAGGCACTTACTGGTCCTTAACGAGGGAAGAGGAGAACTGTCGGGGGGAATTCACCCAGGGGCCCCCGAGATTGGGACAGAGTTGATAAAGCCCCTGACGAAAAGGCAACAATTTTTCAGCACCAGCGTGCCAGACACGTGGCTCCGTGTGTGGAAAAGCGCAGAGAAGCGTCCCACCCCGGAGAGCTGCTGGCAGTGTCGGCCACGCCAGCCCAGCCGTGCCAGCCCCGGGACCCAGGGAGGCTTGCGGCAGGGGTCCGGACGGGCGTACCTGCAGCTCTGCGCCTTTTCCTGGGCTGTGTGGAGCCACGGGCGCGCTGGCGGGGCTGTCGGTGCGGGGCTGGAGCAAGGGGAGTGGGAAGAGGAGTGGGATGCAGGCTGCGGAGAGCACCCCTGCCCGCCCAGAGGAGGGCAAGCGCCACGGCCTCAGGGGGTATTTCTGCCGACCCATTGGTGCCATGCGGAGACTGGCCCGTGGAGGAGGACGCTTCCGAAAAACGTGCCCAGGACCAGTGTTGACCTGGATGGGCCTGCAGGTGAGAGCAGAGGGGTGGGCTGGGGGGCAAGCGGGGCAGGGCCAGTGTCAAAAGCAAAGGCTGGGGATAAAACCAGCAAAATGCCTCTGGACTGGAGTAGTTTTCGTGAAACGTGCCCGGGTGTTTGCACACAGGCTCTGGATTTCCTCTGCTGCTGTTGCCCAAGGGGTTACTGGAGCACACTTTGTGTCCGGTGGGTGGAGGATGGATATAGCTGAAGGGAGACACAAGAGCCCCGTTCCACCTCGCCTGGGGTGCTGAGTGCCCCGGCCATGCCTCCATCTCACCTTTCTTTCTCCATCGCATCTGTATTTTTTCACCCGACACCCCAGGAACCCCAAATAGAGCTGAAAGCCCCAGAGGGTTTGCACAAAGAAAAGCAGTGAGCCGGCAGTTATTCCATGTCAGCCTGCACAAGCCCTCCTGCCTGCTCCTCCTGCCTGCACTGCTGGATTTTCCTTAACATCTCTGCGTTTTTTCAGGTGTGCGTGATTGCTCAAGGGGTGTCCTGGCAGCGGGGCCTTGGGCTCACCCGTCACATCCTGCTCATCTCTAAGGCATATGCATAAAAACAGGGGGGCAGTCTGGGCCTCTTCGTAAAGACAAATTAAACCTGCTCACGTAGTGCCAGGCGTGGGCGGCAGAGGCCCCTCCTGTGGCTGTTTAATATTCACTGGGCGTAGACCGAAGAGTTTCCTTTTCTCAAAGCGCCTTGCGCAGCGCCATGCCTCTTCGTTTTCCCACAGCCCGAGCGGGAGGCTGGAATTTAATGTTTCCTCCGATTGTCTCCCCAGCTTCCGCTGGCTTGGCCCTCGCTGGGTGTAAAACCTGCCCCGAACACGGAGCCTGGCACTATATCAGTGGTTTTCAATTCTCTGTTTTGCTGTGACAGAACAGTATCTTGGCAGCATCAAGACGGGCACAAGAAATTTTGCTTTTTTTTTTCGAAACGAGATGGGTTTCTGCAGTGCTTGTGCATCTGCTTGTGTGTCAGGTTTTAAGAGGAAAAAACCAGTTTTTCCCGTAAAATTTCGCCAGGTGGGTCCGTGGATCTCTTTGGCGACCCTTTACTATTAACTGAGCACAGCTTTCTTCACTGTCTTGGTTACACCTTAGGAAAAAAAATTGAGAATATGGTCCCAGTCGGGTCTGCAGTAATTAAATCACCATGAAACACCTTTCGGTCTGTTAAACTTGAAAGACCCTGGCCTTTTTCCTTATGAGCTGCTGGCGCAGGGCGGGCTGGTGCACTTGGCTTGAGGAAGGTAGGAGCAGGGAAGCCGTTGCCCGGCAGTACGTGGAGGTGGTGGGAGCGTCCCTGCAGCACTGGGGACAGGGGGCTCGGATGCCCAGGCACGGCCTAGCTGGCGCAGCCCTGGGCTGTGGCTGAGGGGCTTGGCCGCTGCCCACCCAGCAGCTGGCACAGGTGCCACCGAGCCGCGCTGCCAGGGCGGACAGAGGGACATCCATGATACACAATGGATGTCAACAATGCAGGGGGGATAAAGTTTCATTGCGCCGGAGGATTCCTGGTGTCAGAGCTGCAGAGCGGCGGTGGTTGGGCGTTGTGCACATGCTGGCACTGAGGCACGGTGGGACAAGCGGGCGGCTGGACCATACCCCCTCTGCTCCCCTGGGGCACAGGTCTGTAGGTGACACGGAGCGGGCCAAGGAGCTGGCGGAGCAGCGCAGCTGTACCTGTGCCGGGGGGGACTGGCAGTGGGGTTCTGCAGGCAGCTGGGTACCCAGTGGCCCAAGCCGGTGAGCAGGAAGGCTGTTTCATTCTGTGGGAGAAAATCCCACCTCATTAATGCATTCATGTCTGTGCCGGGGGCAGTTTTCACGTGGCAGCCGGGATGCAGCTGAGTCCATCTTATGGATTACCCACCGTCACAGCACTGTCCTTCACATGGGTGCGTTTACTCTATGACCACAGGGGTATTTCCCTCTTCCCTGCAGAGGCCCCTGCTGATGTATTTACCCATGCCCTTGCCAAAGCAAGCTGGGTATCACGAGTGAGCTCTGCGTTCCTCCAGCACGGCACGGCCGCTTACACCAGCCCCAAAACTCTATTCCCTAAATTATCCAGAATTACTGCTTTTGCTTTGTTTCTTCTCCAAAGTCAACCACTCTTTGGAGGGCCCTAAAAATAAATGGTTTTGCTGAGAATCGAATGTATGTTTTAAAGGAGACAGCTCCCATCCCTTCTGCCTTTGCGGAGGGAAGCCAACCCCTGCCTTTGCACACCCCACTGCTGGTGTCACCCGGCCGGGGTAAGGGGCTCGGCGGCACTGCGGGGGCTTGGCTCCCAGGAGAAAATGAGCAGCAGAAGCAGCAAAACTCTGAAAAAATCCCAATTGCCCACCTGCAGCTTCTCTCTTTGTGCATTTTTTTTATTTAAAAAGAATTGCAGAAAGCACCTGAGGTTGCGAGCAGAGGGTCCCAAGGCTGCCTGGGGGCACTGGCCAGGGGATGGCCGGTGGGTTCCTGCTAGCCCAGGAGCTCAGGACCTCCTGCTTGGGATACAGCAATCTTCCCAGAGCAGCCTTAATTTTTATTTGCTGGGTAAAATGCGCCAGGTGGAATTCACTTGGTATCAAGCTGCCCCCTCACTGGGCCCACTCAAAGCAGCGTGGGCATCCCCCAGCTACTGGGGCGGTTTGAGCCTCCAGCCTGACTGCCTTGTGCTTATTCTTAGCCCTGTTTCTGAGAAGCGCTGCACAAGCAGAGCCTGGCTTCATTAATACCATGCAACATTAATGACTTAGCTGGTGAGCTGTGGCTCTCCCGTAGAGCGGCTCCCAGCTCCCCAGCAGCTGGCATGGCACAGGATGAGCCCCAGCGGCACTTTGCTTAGGGCAGGCACAAGCGTTAAAGCAAACCCAAGTCATACCTGAAGCCAGATGCAAAACATGACAAAGAGAAAAGGTAGGGAAAGGGGAGGCACCGGAGGCTGAGGCTTTGGTTAGAAGGCTCCACCACGCAGCCCAAGGTAGGACATTCGGAGGAGTGGAAGGGCCACCCCCCTGACGGCTGCTACACCTCGTACCATGCTCCCCTGACTGCATGCAGGGTTTTGCTCTACCTGACTACAGCAGCCTGAAAACGATGTTGGTATTTTCGTTTTCTTGATGTAAAGGAGATTTGCAGGGGGAGACGCAGGCGGAGCTGTGGCGTGCAGCAGCTCCCAGCTGGACCGGCCAGCTCCTCGGCCCCGGGCTGCTCCCTACCTCCCTAGCAGCCCAAACCTGGCCTGAACAGCTCACGGGGTTTGGCTCGGGGAGCCCCCCGCCACCATGCAGAGAAGCTGACGAGGCCGACTGCATCCCCACGCCTGGGATTTAGGCAGGGATCCTTGCGATGGCCCCCCCCAGCTCCCACTCTCCACCCCAGCTCAGCACAACCCTATCTCAAGGATCGGAGCCACCAGGTTGAATTAATTCAGCTGGTGAACTTTAAAATGAGTATTAAATTTCTCAGGAGCATGCTAGGACTTAATTAAAACGCCTATCTCTGTGCGGAACGGCAGCGCAGGAATGCAAGGGCTTCGTTCCTGCTTTGGCAAGTGTTTCATGTCGGCTTGGCAAACTGTGCTGTGGCAATGCTGAGAAAGCCCCTCACCTCCTCAAGGAGGAGCAAAATTAGAGTAACGAACTGGGTGGTAATTAGCTGCGCTCTGGGGACACATCCTCACCATGCCTTGTGCTTCTGGCAGGAATTTGCTCCAGGGAGCAGCCCGATGTGCAGGGGGCTTCAGGTACACCCCTGCCCGCCTTGCTGGACAAGGTGACTGGGTTGCTCGCAGGGAGGGGAGGGGGAGTTACATTTTTGCTGGGATTTGGGGGGGTTTTAGCTGCCTGACTCACAGATGTAGGTTAAATACTTGCTTGGGGCAGAACAAAAGCCTGCTGCGAAAGGCCCCACTCAGCTTCCCTTCGCCCAAGTGAAAGGCAAATTAACCTGCCTGGCCTCGAAGCGCTGCGACAGCAATGCCTTTGGGCTGCGGAAAAGGCTGGGCTAAACCCACACCGTCCAGGGTCGCCGTCTCCTGGTAGCGTGCCCTAGAGCAGGCCAGTGCCGCCGTGTTTTAGCGCTGATGGCCGTCGATATATCAAGCCTCCCCACTACCTGCCGGGCGTGGGCGGAGGGGGCTGCTGGTGGCGAGCTCTGCCAGCTGCTGCCTTCCCCCCGCCGGCCTGCAAAGTGGTGTTTCTAAAAATACCTTCATGGTGTCATCAGCCCATGATTGCTCGGGTCACGGAGACGTGACATCCATGGAAAGGAGGGCCTGAGCATCTCTGGGGACCAGGCTGAGTTATCCCAGCCAGCACAGGCAGATCCCTGCAGAGAGGGGTATGGGCAGGGTCCCTGCTGCCCGCCCCAGCCCCTGGGCTGCCCCACAGCCCCCAGCCTGCCCGGCGGCGAGCGGGCACCCCCTGGGGCTGGCAGCGCTCTGGCCAAGGATAGGGAGCTGCTACCCGGCCACCAGCATGCATCCAGCCCTAAATAACCCCACTGCTGCATCCTGCCCCTGCTGTGCTGGGGCTGCCGGAAAGCCGCGCCACCCTCCCCCAAAATTAGCCCCGCAGCTGGGAGGGGAGGGCTTTTTAGTGCTCACTGGTGGCTACTGCAAATGGCCATTGGCACAAACCCCCTTCTGCATCCCAGGTTTTGCTCTGTGCTGATTCATCAAGCCATTTTTCTAAACTGGGGGAATTCAGGCATGTGCCTGGTTAGTTAAGATTTATTTGCTGCAATGGGTATGACCGAGGCGCCTTGCACAACGCAACACCATTACAAACATGAAGCATCCCAAAGCCAGGACGTTCCCTACCCGTTAAAGTCATCTGCATAAATAGTTATTTTACCCTTACAGCTCGTAAATTAAGTCCATGATGACATGGCGTTGCAGTTGCTATCAGAAGGCAGAGAGCGCCTTTCTGCTCACCAAACCGGCCTGAGGAGCTGCGCAGGGATAGGGAATTTATGCAACTGCTGGGGGCTCTGCGGGCGCGTGTATGTCTGTATGTGTGTGTGCGTACAGGCACATGCACACCCCCATCCCCGCTGAGGGCTCTGCGCTGGGAACGCCAGCCAGCCTCAGCCAGAGTGGAGGGGAGGGGACACGCTGCAGAGGCTGGGAGCTTTTCGCTGGGTTTTTTTTCCACGGCGCTGGCTGCGGCGGGAAGGCAGCCGCAGCACAGGGGTGGAGGCAGCTGCCGGGCCGGGGTGACGCTGGCTTTGCAGGTACAAGGCGGATGGCGTGGGGACCTGAGGGCGACCCTTCCTGGCCCCCTTTCCCTGGGGTGAGCGGCTTGGCCAGCTTGGCCCCCCCTGTGGTGACTTGCCATCACCCCCAATCTGTGGGGCTGGTGGCAGGGATGGGGCAGGGGGCACTGAGGATGCCCAAGAGGGAGATGCTGGGATGAAAGGACAAGGCCGAGTCCTGGTCCAAAGCCAGCCAGGAGCGAGGGGAAGGCTGTGACCGAGAGCAGCAGGGTGGGAGGTGGAGGACCCCCAGCCCGAGGGGTGCACACCCCGCCAGCAGCACTACCACCCCAAACCCCCCTGGTACCCGTGCGCCCCATGGGTTCGCCCAGCGTCAGGCGTGCGGATGTGAGCCATCAGGATGGGGTGCCCGCTGCCGCCACAGATGCCGGGTTAGGTTTTGTTGTGGGAAATATCCGGTACTGCAGGTTAATTACCACAAACAAGTCATGAGCAACTTCTGTCACCCAAACCAGCCATTAACATAACGATTGCATGTGCAGCACAGGCAGGCAGATCCAAATCACACCCTGAAAACATGTGTAAATCACATTTAAAGCAGGGCTCCTTATTGCCTGTCTGGCAGCCGGGTCTGTGCAGAGGTCCCGAGGCACGCTGCGCTCTTCCCTTCATACCCACAGGTTAGAAGCAGGTTGTTTTCCGGGTGAAACCTGGGTCCCCGGTGAGCCTGGGGTGCATTGGTGCCAGCGGATGCGCTGGCATTTGGGAGCGGTGGGAACATGGCAGTGGGTGAGGGCAAGGTTTGTCACCTCCAGGCCTTGGCGTGTGGGTCACCAGCACCATGGTCACCTTCTTGCTGGTGCTGGCAGCTCTGTCCCCATCGCCCCCCGGGGAGGAGCACGACAGCCACCGTCATGCTGGGGTCTGGTGCTGGCGGAGAGGGGCGGGAGCACCCCAAGGAGCTGTGCCGGGAGCGGGGGACTGGCAGGGTGGAGGCACACGGCGCTCCCCGGAGAGCTCCAGGACCGGGGTGTGAAGGGCCAGGAACACACGGGGGATGCCAGGGACAGACTGGGGAGGCAGGGACACACGGCGGGGG
>JAKFQP010000166.1:235618-339133 GCA_023375905.1 Nycticorax nycticorax
GACAGACGGGGGGGCAGGGACAGACCGGGGGGGGGGCGCAGGGACGCTCCGGGGGGACGGCAGGGGCAGACTGGGAGCCCCACAGGGCTCTGAAAAGGGGGTTGGGGGGGAGCACGGGGGGACCGGGCCGCCCTGGGAAGGTCGGGGGCTGGGGGCGCACCGGGAGCTCCGGGGGCCGGGAAGCCCCGCCTCCGCCGCCCGTCGGGGGTTTCGAGCGTTTCCATGGCAACGAGAGCGGGGCGGAGCTCGGCGTTTCCGTTACCGAAGCGCCCGGGAGAGCGAGGCCGGGGCTGCCGCTGCCGCCGGTGTGTAGCCCCGGGGGGCGGCACCGGCACCGGAGGCGGGGGGCGAGCCCGGCTGGAGCGGAGCGGAGCTCGCTTTGTCTGAGGGGCTGGGGGCGCCCGGGGCGGCGGCGGGAGCACGGCTCCACGTTAGCGTGCAGCGGGCGGCGCCGCCGGGACGGCGCCGGCACCGGGGTCGGGGTCGGTACCGGAACCGGCACCGGGGGGGCGCGGGGCGGGGCTGCGCCTCCTGCGCACCGGGACCAGGACCGGACCGGGACTGCCCCGCCTGGAGCCGCTCCCCCCGCCCCGGGACCGCCGGTGCCACCACGGCCGCCGGTTGGGAGAACAAGGGAACCGCGCGGCGGGGGGGCGGCACCCGGGGCTCCGCGACCCTCGTCCCGCCCCTCCCGGGCGGCTCCGGCCCCGGCACTGCGGTGCCCGCCCGGCTGCGGGGCCGCGGGGCCCGGGACAGGGCTGCCCGGGGCTGCCCGCGGTGCTGGAGTTAAGGAACCAAACCCCCGAGTCGCGGTTAGGAGGAGCCTGGATAGGCTTCAGCAGTGAGTAAATTAATTACGGCCAGGGTTTATGTCACATCCGCCGGGAGCCCGGGGCTTTCGGCGCCCCGGCCCCGAGAGTGAAATTGGGGTTGATGCAACTTTCCGCGGGATTCGACAGTCGGGGACGGTGTTGCCGTCGTGGTTTGCTCCAGCACGGTCCCCCGGGCGTTGGCGGCTGGAAACGGCGGCGGACTGCGATGTCTTCCCTTGCGCTTCTCCGCAGAGGTGTCGCTGTGCCATGATCACATCCCACAGGACCTGGGGTCTAGGAGCCGTGCCCTCCGCAAGAGCCGCCTGGAAGACAAGGGACCTTCCTCCGGACGGTGAGTACGGCGCGGTGGCTCGTCCTTTCCCCTTGGGGCTCAGCCCGCCATGCTCACGCCCTTGCTCACGCGCAGGGAAGGAGAGGCCGGGAACAGGCCAGCCTGCATTTTTCACATTTCTTTCCGGATGAAGCTTGGGATCTGAGAAACGGAGACTCAGAAGTGGGCATGAAGCAGTAGGCAGCTGGGGTATGAGCAGAGGGGGCTGCCCCCATCTCCCTCCCGACCCTTCTGAGCAGGAAGCTTAGGGAGAAAGGTTAAAATTTAACATGTAAGAAAGAAAACGGAGCAACACGCGGGGCCCTCATTTCTCCCTGGCCTCAGCTTCTTGGAGGGACTCCTTATCTCGCCCTGGCCCTGTAGGTGAGTTCAGTCAAGGGCTTTTCTCCACGGCAGCTGAGCTGTTTGGCGAGCGGGCGGGCGGGTAGCTGCTTGCCCCGACCTGCAGCCGCTTGTCAGGGAGCCGTCCTTCCCACCTCCCTCGCTGCTGCTGCCGGATGGGCTTCAGCAAAGGGGGAGGCTGAATGCCCCCCATCTGGGCTTTTTTCTGCTGTTGGCTTCAGCATTCACCATCCCTAGGCGCTGGCAGCCACTTATCTGGGCGCTGCTTCCTCCCTGGCATTTGGGCCAACCCAGCTGAACGCTGGTCAGCATCAAAGCCCCCGAAAACGGGGTTTTGCAGCGCTTCCACTGCCTGGCAGCTGCCGCTGCCCATGCTGGGATGGGGAACTCATTGCCTTTTATCCGGGCATTCACTGGCGCTTTGGAAATGCTCGATTTTCACAGCGCGCGTGAAACGTTACAGCTCGTTACGGGCTGGGAAGTGCAGAGCGGTGGACTGGCTTTGTCGGGACTCATCTCCCTCCAGAGACCACTTCTGTCTCTGGCCTAATCACCTCCGGATGATTTTAGTGGAAAAAAACTGCATTAGTGGGGTTTTATTTGTGGGTTGTCGATGTGTTTCCTGCTGCCTGCCAGAGAAGCCGTTTGGCTGCCCGCGGAGGTGGCGGCACTTGTGGTGGGCGGATGGGAAGGGGCACAGTGTCTCCAGGCAGGTCCTGTTGGGACGTAGCCCTCACCAGCCGCTTTTCCCGCGGCAGAGGAGGACGCAGCCATGAGAAAAAGCTCCTCAAGATGCAGCTTTCCCTCTGTGCGGCTCAGAAGGGCAGGGAACTGCTGCCCTGCCTGCTTTCGGGTTTGGCTGGGTGACAAATGAAGGAAATATTTGGGGGCAGTGGAGGTGACGCCAGCAGGGTCTGTCTGTCTGGTTTCGGTGATGCAAGCCAGCTTTGGCAGCTTTTCCAAGATAGGATCATGGGAAGCGGGGCAGCTTGGCAAGGGGCAGGGGTGGGATATCCCCAGTGAGGGGACGGGTCTGGTTCCGCAGAGGGCAGACGGATGCTACACCTGGAATTCATTGGCAACCAGTCACCACCCCTGAAGGGCTAATTTTTCTAATTAACATAATTAACACTTTTAATAGAACTCATGCACCGTCTCTGCTGCACTGGAGCACTGGTGGTGGCAGGAAGGAGGGGGAGGGTTTGCTGAGCGAGGCCGAATGCCAGGTCCATCCTGGGCTCTCAGGTTGATCGGGTGATGCTTTCCGCTCCCTCCCAGGCTGTGGGCAGGACACGCTCCCCGCCGGCAGCGGGGTGGGCGCCTCTCTCCACGTTCCTCTGCTGCCTGCGCTGCTTCACCATAGAATCCTCGGCGGGAGCTGGCCGGACGCTGCAAAGCCCCGGGGGCTCCGCCTGGCTCTGCAGGTGAGGGGTGCCTGGCTCGGGTGGGGAGGGCATTCAGGAGCAGTGGCGGGGCTGCCCCGTGCCTTGCTGGGCCATCCCTCGGTGGGGGCTGGCTGGTGCCTCCCACCACTGCAGCAGGGTTTCCCTTCACCCCAGTGCCGCCTGCCTCGAGCAGAGGTGGGAAGAGCATCTCTGCAAAGTTGGAAGGCATCAAAAAATGCCAGGGAACAGCCTGGAATAACGTTTTCCAGGTCACTTCTGGGTCACGTAGGCAGGAGAGCTCAAGGCAGAAGGGTGATAAGAAAATGCAGCACTGTGAGATGGTGTTTGCCAGCGGGATGGAGGAGGAGGAGGAGGGGGAAGGCTACCATGGCCGGGGCCAGTGTCAGGACACCATGTACTGGTGTTGCTGCCACCAGTTCATTCTGGGCTTCGGGCAAATCATTTAAATTCCCCTTATTTGAAAAGAAGGAAAACACCTCCTTATCTCACACCAGCCTTGATGAATTCCCTCCGGCAAAACCCTCCCGGAGTCTCAGATGCAGAGGCAGCGTGGATGCGCGGCTTCTCTGGGAGGCTACTGCCGCCTCCTGCCAAAGTACTCCCAGAAATCTCTGGCACGTACTGTGCGTTTGCCCCTTTCCCAAGGAGAGACAGGATTCCCCAGCACCCCTGAGATAAGATATGGGTCAGAAAAGGCACCTTTGAGCGGGACAGGGAGCGATTCTGCGAGCCCAGCCCATGGGCAGCTCAGCTTTCCGAAGGCATCCATGCCGTAGCGCTTTTTTAAATGGTGATTTTAAAAAAAATATTTTTTTTTTTTCCCCTGCAAGCCGGTGATAGATAGGATAGATAGAGAAATTTGAGACCTTCTCTATATTCCTTTTCCTCCTTCCATATCTCTTCCCTGGTTTTTCAGAGCTGTGCTCCATCCCATTGGCACGGCAGTAGCCAGGCCAGCCACGCTCACCAGTGAGCAACTTCACATTCAGCCCTGCCTGCAAGCTGGGGTCTTTGGGGTTTTTTAAGGCCGTAAAGAGCAAAATAGGTGATATTCAGTCTAACTGCATGAGCAAGCTGAGGGAAGGGGTTGTTTAGGGGGAGAAATGAAAGCAACACAATAAACCCATTGCGGCAGCTTCCCAGCCCCCATGGTGCTGGCCCTGTGACCCTCGGCCAGCCCGGTGAAATGCCGGCTGTCGGCACCGTGTCCACCGCCATCTCAGCTCTCCATCCTGTTTCTTCTTGTGGACCCAGGCCCTGCAGGAGGCGGTAGGTGAGCGGCGGGAGGAGAGTCAGCACCAGGCCCCGACGCCGGCCACGGAGGAGCCACCGGCATCGCCCCGCCAGCTGGCATCTGCCACACCGGTGCGGGCAGCCTCCACCATGAACCTGGAGAAAGCCGGTAAGGGGGAAGGGGGCCATGGTGGCAGGTGCTCGGGAGGAGGGGCGATGCAAGGGGATGAGCACGCAGTGGGTCCCGGGGGTTGGACCTCTCCTCTTTTGGGGTGCATGTGGACACGCAGCTGCGCTCACTGAGGGGGGCTGGCTCTGGGTGGAGATCAAACACCAGCCGGCTGCTGCGTGCTACCGGGTGGCCGATGGATTATTGAACCAGTCGAACAGAGCAGGTGAGGGTCAGCAAAGCCTCCACTCCTTCCTCCCACTCAAGGAAAATGCAGCACCCGTGGGAATGCTTGAAGCGTGCATGGCTGTGCTGGGGCAGGTGAATCCCAGTGTTTTCCTCTCTTTCTCCGTTGGGACCAAACTGTTCGGGCTTGTCTGGGTGCATCCCGGGAGCTGCTCCCAGCGTGGTCCCTGGCTGCAGCCCTGAGCAGCTCCTGGTGCAGAGCAGCTGGTGGGAAGGGGCAGGGGCGTGGGAGGAAGGCACACGCTGCCTGGCAATAGTCATGGGGCAGAGCTGCCGAAACAGCCGCCTTCCCAAGTGGGTCTCAAAGCGTTTTGGAAAATGGTGGTCAGCATGCGTGCCGGCCATGCTCAGGCCCCACAGCACCACCGGTGCTTCTGCCCAGGGTGGATGTAGCTCAGGGCCAGCCGGCATCCCCACCCCCAGGGACACCCTTGCAGGAGGAAGGCGTTGGGGCAAGGAGTGTGTGCTCCATGTGGGATTGCCACTGCCCGGCTGTTCGGGTGTTGCGGCTTTGGAGCTGGCTCTGCCTTCAACCCCAGCCTGGGATTGGCGTGGGTGATGTGTGCAGGCACACGGCATTTCCGCAGAGCTCCGGTGCCTCCTGTAACCTTGTCTTACCCCTGCACACTCCCCAGGGGGCAAGGGCAGCGTTCCTGTTCACTTCAGGGGATTTGGGGTAGGTTTTGTGTGGGCTGGGTTTAAAGGGAACATCACAGTCGCCTGCCTGAGCTGGGCCAAGCTTTTGGCACAGACAGAGAGCAAAGCCAGTGCCCATCGGCACTGTTTCAGGGTATCCAGCCCAAGGCAGGGAAAGAAAATCCAGCAACCACTTCTGCAGGCATCTCCAGAGAGGTCCCATGACACGCAGTGGGCAGCAGAGCCGTGGCTTGGCCCTGGCATTTCATCTTTTTGCCGGCTCTGCTGGCTCTCTAACACCCTGTAAAGGTAGAATGCATGAGTCTCAGACAGGGGAGCCTTGCTCCTCTTACTCAGGACGTTGCCCATAAAGCAGGCAGCACCCGCCTGCAGGCAGCGGAGCAGTTCCCAGCATCACCTCCTGCCTTGAAAACCTCAGGTTTCTGGTGGCAGTGGATGAAATCCACGACAGGCGGGGAAGGGCGCCGGGCAGCCGGGATCCTGGCTGCTAGTTCACCCACCACAGTGCCTCATCCCCATGTTGGTAATGAGTCAGGGCAGCTCATTCCATCTTGGGAGCTACCAGCTCATTTAGGGATTCATTTGGTAGGCTCTGATGTACGGCCAGGCTAGCTTCTGCCAACTCTGCTGGCTCTCTGAACCCACAGAAAACCATGTGTAAAGTAATCCTAGGAAGGTTGAAACGCCAAACGCGCAAGGATTAGGCAATACAGCTGTCCAGGGGACCCATATAATTGTAATTTGGCTTCCATTATATTTGTGTGTAGTGATGCAGTCTTTAATAACACGGTCACACACTGGTGTTCCACCGGCACCTACTCATTCAGAAAAAAGGATACCGGGATGAATCAGAGTGCCGTGATGAAGGCACTCGTTATCCGAGCGAGGCGGCAGCACCTCGGCGTGTGCTGGGGCTGGCTCACAGCGCGGTGGCGTGGGCAGGCACCCTGCGTCATGGCCTGGGGTGCTCCGCTGGCATCAGCAGATCCCTTCAGCCGCCGCCCCCCAGGGGCTCAGCTGGCCGAGCCCCCACCATTAGCCCAGACAGCCGCAGTCAGCACCAGGACGCTCGGGATGCACCTCCCGTCTTGTCACAGCTCCCCGTGGGACGTCTGCTGATCCTGCTTCCCACATCCCGTCACAGCTCCTTGTGGGACATCTGCTGGTCCTGCTTCCCGCATCCCGTCTCCATCGCAGCCCCTGGGGATCCTGTTCCTCAGCAAGGGGGCTGGATCCCGACTGGCCTTGTCTGTGCTCCCACTGCAGGAGGGAGGCTCTGTGCTGGGAAACGTGCCAGCCTGCCAGCGACCCGGCCCTTCCCAGTGATCCAGAAGGTGATGGCCTCCATGGCGCATCTGCAGGAGGAGAAGCTGCGGCTGCAGGAGGAGCTGCTGGGGCTGCAGGAGCAGCTCACTGCCCGGGAGAACAGCGAGCTCTCACACTCTCTCCAGCTGCAAGGCCAGGTACGGCGGGGAAGGGGGACGCAAGGGGGCCCATCGGGGGTATCTGGCTTTGGGCTGTGGCTTGGCTGGAGCGCCGTGGCTTGCGGTTAGCGAGGAGTGTGCTTGAAGGAGCATGGGACCTTGATCAGGAGGCATCTGCTCCGCTTGGGTGTGTCGGGATCATCTGGGAGCCAGGTGCTCCCCAGCACCACGGCTGTCCCACCAGCTCCAGCCAGAGTCCCTCGGGACACTTGCAGCCCCCCGACTGACATTATGGTGGCACCGCAGCACCACGGCGAGGGTGCATGGCTCCTGGGGCGTCACGTGGCTGGGAGGGCTTCGGTCATCAGGGGGGAGCCTTGCAGCGATCGTCCACCCTCCCAGTGCAGGGACCCCGCCACGGGATAAGCTCGTTAGACCGACCCAGCTGATTGATTTTAGTGACCTCTGAGAGTCAAGAGGTGGCAAGTGAGCGTGACGGCACAGAGCCGTCTGCCCAAGGGGAGAGTGTTTTGGCTGCCACGACCAGAACGCATCCCAAAAGCCTTCTCTGTGCCAGCGCAGCCACGTCCTCGGTGCGAGGACCCAGGTCGTCCCAGGGAGATTGAAATTCCAGCTGCTTGTAAAGGGATTTGCATGTGGCTGTTGTGGAAGCTGTTACAGTCAGGTTCTGCTTGTTCCACGGGTGTCAAAAAGGCGGAGGTAATTGTCCTGCGTTTGGCTGGCGTGCTCTGCCTGACACGAGCATGAGTGCCAGCAGGATCCAGCCCCGCGCCGACTAGTTCGGCAGCAAGCGCAGCTGATGCCGGACAGAGCGAAGTGCTGACCCAAGCTTCCAAAGCGCTGGGATGGCCAGGCCACGGCTTGAGCCAGATCCAGCTGCCAAGGAGTCCCTGTCACCTCCGGAGAGCAGGATGCAGCCGGAGATGCCCAAGCAGGTAGGGGATGGAGGTGCATCGGCATTTCCAGGCATTGCTGGCATGGGGAGCAGTGGGCAGGCTCTGGCGTGCACGTTGGCCAGCCGGGGTGGCGACTTCCTGCTAACAAGCCAGGACTCTGTCTTCTCGGTCCCTCCCCTCTTTTAAAAATTCTTTAAAAAAAAAAAAAAATCTCTTAATCATCTACCTTAGGATATGGAGGTGGGGTTTTCCCACTGGAGCGGGAGGCTAGTGGCTTGGCGCATGCTCAGCCACCCAGCCGGAGCAGAGGAGCCCTGGTGTGGAGGGGTTTCCCAACTCCAGCAGGGAGCAGCCACCTTCCCCTGCTTGTGGCTGTGAGCATGCGGAGCTCGCCCGCAGCACCCGGCCGTGCCCTGCCAGGTGTGCGGGGCTGCAGAGGAGGCGCCATCTGCTGCGCTGCCACCTCCGCCGGGGCACGACTTGGTAACCCACAGCACCGTGTCAGCACATCTGCCTCTGCTATCAGCCAGCACTTCCTACCTTATGGGCCACGGAGGCCTGGGTGCGGGTGAGGGGTTTGGTGGCCCGGCAGCTTCCCGGGAGCTGGGCTGGGAGATGGGGGGCGGCAGCGAAGCACGCGGCCAGGTCTGGTTCTCTCTGGGGTAGGTTTTGGGGAGACGGTGACTCTTGTCCATTGGTTTTTGGGCACAGGGATGAGGCACAGAGCAGGCAGGCAACCCCCATAAATGCTACCGGCATTACCAACACTAACGTGGATAAATGTAGGCGTATTTTTGGGGGGGAGCCTTGCTGGCTCCTGCAGGGGGGAGGAAAGGAGAGATGGGAACTGATGGTCCCTGCCCAAAAAATGGGAGGACTTTGGAAATCCGCCTGGTTTGAGCAGCCTGGTCCCCATGAGATGGGCAGATGCCCGGATGGGGGTGACTGGGTGCTTTCTCCTGTTGAACTCAGACACACGGACTTCTTGAAGAGCTCCTGCTCCCTCTTTCTCCCAAGCTAACTTTCCTAGAAAGAAAAATAGAGAAGGCAAAGCAAAGCTGTGCTGCAAGGGCAGGATAAGGCCCTTCTGGCTCTTTCAACACAATCATGGATAGGTTTGGGTTTTTCCTTCTCCAAAGATGATGCTATTTTTATTTTTTTTTAATAATGGTTTCTGCTAATGCTCAACGTGGACAAATTACCCCCATGGTTGAACAAGGGCGAAGCAGGCCTTTCATTAGCGCTCCTTTTAATCAGCTCATGTGAATCAGGCGCTCAGAGCGAGGTGGAAAATTAAGGTGTAATGAAGGTGCAAGCCAGACTGGACGTCGGTGGCCGGAGTGGCACCACAGGGTCTCCTCCGAAAGCTGCTGAGATGCCTCCTGGTTAACCTTGCCCGTGTCAACAGGTTGATGCTCTGAAGGCGAAGCTCCTGGAGCAGGCGCAGGAGATCGGCCGGCTGCGCTCAGAGCTGGTGAGCTGCCTGCGGGCTTGCGCTGAGCCACCCTTGTCCCGAGGGGCGACGGAGCTGTGGGTCCCCGAGGAGGAAGGGGGCATGGGGGGAGGGCGCAGAAGGATTAAAGCCTCCCCAGGGTGCAGCCGGACCCTGCGAGCCAAGAGAGGGACACTGAGGGACGGATGTTTGGGGGGTTTTCTGTCCAGTGCGATGTCACAATCTGGGGCCCTGGGACACAGCAGGGAAAGGCTCCTCAACACTGTTGGGAGGGGAAGCAAAAGCCCCTCTGGAGACTGGGGCTCCCCCAGGGTGTGGCAGGCTGGGGGGTCCCCAATAGGGCAGGCTGGGGGGTCCCAGGGTGCAGCGGGCTGGGATGTCCCCGGGTGTGGCAGGCTGGGGTGTCCCCAGTATGGCATGCTGGGGGGTCCCCAGTACAGCAGGCTGAGGGGTCCCGGGGTGCAGTGGGCACAGTGGGGGCTCTCTGGCATGGTAGGCTGGGGCTCCTGGGGTGCAGCAGGCTGGGGGCTCCCTTGATGCCGCATGCCAGGGGCTCCCTGAGTGTGCAGCAGGCTGGGGGTCCCCCACATGGCAGGCTGGGGTTCCCTGGGTGCGGCAGGCTGGGGTCCCTGGGTACATTGGGCTTCCATCCCCTCCCGTCGGCAGGGTGGCACGGATGTAGAGAAGCACCGGGACTTGCTGGCGGCAGAGAACGAGCGCTTGCGGCAGGAGATGAAGGTGTGCGAGGGGGAGCTGCGGGAGCTGCGGCGGCAGCAGCAGGCACCGTGCCGGGACTGTGCCCACCTCCAGGTGAGGCGGTGGCGGTGGCGGTGGTGGCGGCAGGGCGATGGGCACCCCTGGGTAACACAGCCTCGTCTCTGCTGTTTCCGGGCCAGGAGAATGCCAGGCTTCAGGAGCGGCTGTCCCAGCTGCAGCGGGAGGCAGAGGAGACACGGGCCAAGCTGGCGGAGCTGGACCTGGAGGTGCAGCAGAAGACAAACCGCTTGGCCGAGGTGGAGCTGCGGCTCAAGGACTCCCTGGCTGAGAGAGCCGAGGAGGAGGAGCGGCTCAGCCGGCGGCTGCGGGACAGCCAGGAGACCATCGCCAGCCTCAAGTCCCAGCCCCAGCAGATAAAGGTGAGCACCACAGGGCTCTCTCCATCTCCTGGCCGGGAAAGCGGAGCTGGGCTGGGTGCCCAGTGGGTGCCCTGCAAGTGCCTCTGCCCTGAGCACATCAGCGCAGCACCATGATTTTGTAAATTAGCTCCCCTGGGCCAATGCCAGCTCCATCTTGGCCCCCTCGGGTGCTGCTTCCCCAGCATATCCCACCTCTGGGTGCTTTCCCCCCCCAGTACATCATCAAGACGGTGGAGGTGGAGTCAGCCAAGGCGAAGCAGGCCCTGTGTGAGAGCCAGTCCCGAAACCAGTACCTGCAGGAGCAGGTGGGGATGCAGAGACAGGTGCTGAAGGAGATGGAGCAGCAGCTGCAGAGCTCCCAGAAGACAGCAGCTCAGCTCCGAGCTCAGGTCCGAACACAACTGGTGCAAATCGGGAATCGCCCCACCCGGCTCCACGGCAGTTCCTGCCTGCGCAGTGGTCGCTGGGTGATGCAGCAGCAGGCGGGAGCCGGCTCAGCATCATGCACCCTGCGCCTCCCCCAGATCGTGATGTACGAGGCCGAGCTGGAGCGAGCCCATGGGCAGATGATGGAGGAGATGCAGGCCATGGAGGAGGAGAAGAACCATGCCATCGAAGAGGCGTTTTCCCGCGCCCAAGTGGAGATGAAGGCAGTGCACGAAAACCTGGCGGGTGAGGAGGCGGCGGGGGGCTTACAGGGCCACCTGGCCACTGTTGGGGGGGGGTTGTGCCACCAGCCCCCCACCCTGCCTTGTGCCTGCAGGTGTCCGGACCAACCTGCTGACGCTGCAGCCAGCGCTGCGCACCCTCACCCACGACTACAACAGCCTGAAGCGTCAGGTCCGCGACTTCCCCCTGCTCCTCCAGGAGACCCTGCGGAGTGCCAGGGCCGAGGTGAGCCCCCCAGGACCACCACCCCGGCTCTTCCCCATGCCTACTGGGGATGCTGAGGCGGGGGGGAGGGGGAGGTGTTGCTGAGCTGCGGCTCTCCATCGCCCCCCAGATCGGCCAGGCCATCGAGGACGTGCACAGCACCAACCGGGAGCTGCTGCGCAAGTACCGGCGGGAGCTGCAACTCCGCAAGAAGTGTCACAATGAGCTGGTGCGGCTGAAAGGTGTGCATGGGGCCGTGGGCCCTGTCATGGGGGGTATGTCCCTGGGGGGAGCAGGACTGCTAGGGGAGCATCACCCCCCTGCACCCCAGCACCGTGGCTTGGGTGCTCTGTGTCCCCATAAGCTGCCCAGGTTGGCGATGGGGTGCTTGGGCGGGCAGCGGGGCATGGTCTTCAGCCCAGGTGGCAGCGGGATGCACTGGGGCTGACACCATCTCTGCATCCCCCGCCCAAGGAAACATCCGTGTTTTCGGGCGAGTCCGCCCCATCACGAAGGAGGACGGTGAGGGCCCAGAGGCGGCCAACGCGGTGACCTTCGACGCCGATGATGATGCCGTCCTGCACCTCCTGCACAAGGGGAAGCAAGTGTCCTTCGAGCTGGATAAGGTCTTTCCCCCACAGGCATCCCAGGAGGAGGTGGGTGCTGCTGTCCTGTGGGGATGGGAGCACTGCTGGCCTGAGTGGGGCACACAGGCACCTTCTCCTGCTGCTCCCCTGTCTCCCCCAGGTGTTTCAGGAGGTTCAAGCCCTGGTGACCTCCTGCATCGATGGCTACAACGTCTGCATCTTTGCCTACGGGCAGACAGGGGCAGGGAAAACCTACACGATGGAGGTGAATTTGCCTGGCTTTTTGCTTCCCTTTTCTTCCTCAGCCTCCCATCCCATGGTGCCCAAGCTCCCTAAACCAGGCTGGTGGCCAGCTTGGGCCGGGGGTGCACCAGTGGTGGTCGCTCTGCTGCCCAGGGCGTTGTGCAGCCCTGCTCAACACCCCCTAGGCTTTGCTCCCGCTCAGAAAAAAATGCAGAATAAAATGCAAGAGAGCGGTTCCCCACCCCCACCCCCCCACCCCATTTCTCACCCCAATCCATCAGGGAACAGCAGCAAACCCCGGGATCAACCAGCGGGCCCTGCAGCTCCTCTTCTCTGAGGTGCGGGGCAAGGCGGCTGACTGGGACTACGCCATCAGCGTCAGCGCCGCTGAGATTTACAACGAGGCACTCAGGTACGGGGAGGGGGGATCAGCTTTCCACTGGGGCAAGTGGAGCCACTGGGGAGCTGGCGTCAGTGGGCATCGCCCCACGCTGCTCTCCCCGTCCCCCCCAGCCCTGCCTCGGCCACGCAGCTTGTTCCCAGGGCCTTGGGCACTGGACTTGGCTGTGCAAAGATTTAATTTTAAGCTTTTTTTTATTTTATTGCATGCCACCCTTTCCAAGCACCCTCCCTTGAGCCCTGTTCCTTATACAGGCTCCCAGTCCTGCCATCGCTCCTGCTCTGCAGCGGCCAGGGCGTCCTCTCCTCCCTGCTCTTGCCTCCTTGGATGTTATATTTAGAAATCACTAACTGGGAGCTGGGAGCATGAGGAATATTTTCCTCCCCTGCCCAGCTGCAGGCAGGGGGGGCTGGGAGGAGGCTGGAACCACGTCAGTGTGGATAACGGGGACAGAGAATGGCAATAAAGAGCACGGAGGGGAGCATGGTCTGGGTTGGGTGGGAGCAGGCTCCTGGGGAGCCAGCAGGAGCTGGAGAGCTGAGATCTGTTTGTTAGGATGGGTGGCATCCTCGGGAGGAGGGGGTGGCTCTGGCGGCCTTGGCTCACAGCCCTGAGCCGTGCCGGGGCGATGCCGTGCTGGGGGAAAGCCAGAGCCCATTGCCCCGGGTGGGGATGATGATGGGTGCCCCCCTTTGCCCAGGGACCTGCTGGGGAAGGAGCCACAGGAGAAGCTGGAGATCAGGCTGTGCCCCGACGGCAGCGGGCAGCTCTACGTGCCCGGCCTGACTGAGTTCAGTGTACAGAGCGTGGAGGACATCAACAAGGTGCAGGGAGGTGGGGGGCAGTGGGAGTAGGAGGCGGGCGCTGATGAACTGGGGGAGGGGGCTGTCTCTGGTGCATGACCCCTGATTCAGGAGTATTTCTGAAGCACCGGGGAGTGGCAGAGACCAAAATAGGTCCCTGGGTGCAATGTGATGGTCACTGTCCCATGGGGTGAGCCACTGGGGGGTTAAAAATAAAAAGCATGGGGCCCGGGTGGCTCCCAGGGGATTAGCAGGGTGCCGGCTGTCACCACAGTGCCCTGCCTGTCACCTTCTGCCTTCGGTGCATTGCCCAGGCTGAGGCCTGACAGCGGCCATCACCCTGATGGACTAGGCACCTTGTGGGGTGCTGTCACTTGGGTTACATCCCTGGGGCTTCCCGGGTTACGGGGGAGCTGTGGTGAGTTTGGGGCACACTGGCCTCACCTCCCTGCACTCCCCCAGGTCTTCGAGTTTGGCCACGTCAACCGGGCAACAGAGTGCACCAACCTGAACGAGCACAGCTCCCGCTCCCATGCCCTCCTCATTGTCACTGTCCGTGGCCTCGACCGCAGCACAGGGCTCCGCACCACAGGTGGGTGCCACGGGGCGAGCCCCTCACCGGGACGTCTGGGCCACGGCGTCCCCAGGGTGCGGGGGCCGGGCACTGATGCCGGCAGAGGGGTTGGTTCTGTGTCCTCAGGGAAGCTGAACCTGGTGGACCTGGCAGGATCAGAGCGTGTTGGGCGGTCCGGTGCAGAGGGCAACCGGCTCCGCGAGGCGCAGCACATCAACAAGTCCCTGTCGGCACTGGGTGACGTCATTTATGCCCTGCGCTCCCGGCAGGGCCACGTGCCCTTCCGCAACTCCAAGCTGACCTACCTGCTGCAGGACTCGCTCAGCGGCGACAGCAAGACCCTGATGATGGTGCAGGTAGGGGCCAGGCGCCTGCTGCCCATCAGCGTCCCCGCGGCCACTTGGTGCAAGTTTTGGGATGGGTTTGGTCCCTGCTCACCTTGGTGCTGGGCAGGTGGGAGGGATGCTGGAGGCTGGGATGGGGGGAACTGGGCTTGGACGTCCTCTGGTCTCCAACTGCGGTGCCAGGGTAGCTCTGTCCCCACCTCTGCACCCCAGACGAGGACAAGGGATGGGGGATGAACTCGGATGTCCACGATCCCACCCTCCCTAGGGTGCATGGATGTCATCCTTATTGGTACGGTTTCCTTGCGTGTTGGCGTCTCCCCATCCCCTCTCTTCCTTGGGAGGATTTAATCCCCTGGCAGCTGCTCCATGCCTGTCCTGGGGCCCATCCCCCTGGCTGCCTGCACGCACTGAGCCCCTCGAGGGTGCCTGAGCCCCTGCCACCTGCTGCAGCATTTCCCAGCTGCCCCACACGCCAGGGCAGTTGGTGACAGGGGATCCGGCTGGCTCGGACGCCAGCCCTGGTGCAGATGGACGGGGCTATCCCAGGAGCGGCAGGTTAATAATAGCATCTCACTGGGCCGCACCAGTGCATTTGCTGGGGCAGGGGAGCCCTGGGGGCGTGCAGGCGGCCAGCGTGGTGACTTTCTGCTCCTGCCTGACCGCAGGTCTCCCCTGCTGAGAAAAACACCAGCGAGACGCTGTGCTCCCTGAAGTTTGCTGAGAGGGTTCGCTCCGTGGAGCTGGGTCCCGTCTCCCGCAAAACTGAGCTGGCCTCCTGGCCCAGCCAGGAGCAGCTGGAGGTAACCCAGGAGCCGCCGGGGCCCTTCCTCCTCCTCCTCCCCCTCACCCCAGGGGGTCTCCCTGGTTTGCCCCCAGGTGTGGTCCCCAGGGCTCTTTGTGTTGGGTTCCCTCCGGAGCCACATCTGCTGGGGAGCATCACCCATCAGGATGCGGGCTGTCCCCAGGCAGTGGCACCCAGGCGATGCTGGCACCTTGGCTCTTCCAAGCCCTTTTGCAGCAGCCCCGTGGTACCCCTAGAGCACGTTTGGACACTGCTACCCCAGCAGGCATGATCTGCCCGAGAGCCCGTCCTTGTCCCTTCCCCCTGGGGACTGGCATAGGCTGACCCTGGGGCCGTGCCCCCTCTCCCCTCAGGGTGACACGCCGGGGCCCGCAGCACCCTCAGGCCGGGGCCACGCGTCCCCCAGCCCGGGGCACCTCTCCAGCCGCGCCGCCTCCATCCGCAGGAAGCTCCAGACCTCAGGTGGGTGGTGGGGCACCATAGCCCCGCTCTGCACCCCGGGTGCCCAGCTGGGGTCTCTCTGGCAGAGGAGGCGCCCACCGACGGATGGGTGCTGGCAGGCAAAGCCTGCATGGGGGAGCTAGCTGATTTGTAATCAGCTCATTAATGGCTAATTAGCCATCAGGGGCCTGGTTAGCGCTTCCCCAAGAGTGCCCTGGTGCAAAGCCGTTGCTGGTAGCTTGGGGTGCGTGAGGGCAGCGATGCTGTGGGGCAGTGGCAGTGCCCCGGGTTCAACCTCTCTCCCTTTTGATTTCAGCCTGAATTAGGGGCAGCCACCAGGTGAGTGCCTGCAGCCAGGAGCTGGTGGAGGGCCCTGCTTCGGCCCCGCTTCCCGGGCAGGTGTCGGGCTGTGCCGCTCCCGGGGCTGTGCGTGGGGACGCTTGTGGTGCCAGCTCAAGGCAGCACCCAGTGAAATGCCGGTGGCTGGGGCTGGGGCAGTGACGGCCATGCCCCTGCCTCCCTGTGACCCACGCGTGTCTTTCCCCTAGGGAAGCTGAGGCCGGTCCCTGTGTGACAAGTGCCAGCCCCAGCACCAAACCTGGCCCCTCGTGGTGCTACGGCAAGCTGGCTGCTGGAAGACACAAAGGCTTTGGTGCTGTCGCTCACCCACGGGGACCCGGGACCAGGGGGTGACAGCACCTCTTGCCTCGTGAGCAGCACAGGGCTGGGGGGTCTCCCAGCAGCTGGACTCCTTATCTATCTCGTGGCAGGGGACAGCGGTGCTGGGCAGGGATCTGCCCCCTTGGATGCTCAGCTCTGTGACGTTTTATTGTTGCTAGATGGACGTTTTTAGCCAAAGCAGGGAGCTGCTGGGTGCTCCCTCTGACTTTCCAGCTTTGTTTTTACAACAGCAGCGGTACCAGGTGACCCCCAGACCCCTCCCCATGGGTCCAGCCTGGCCGCAGCTCCCCCAATGCATCCAGGCAGCTGCCCCATGGCTTTCGAAGCAGCGCTTCCTCCCTTCTAAACCACAAAAGAAATCCCAGTAGCTCCTTTCACCGTAGGTTTCTCAAGCCCTGTTGTTGCATGAAGGTGCCCCCGTGCTGTGCATGAGCCGAGCTGCTGTTCGCCGTGGTGCCGGTACTGCTAGGGCCCTGTGCCGGCTGCCTGGGCACAGAGGGAGTGTGGTTGTGGGGCTGCCTCTACTGCACAGCACCAGGGTGGATTTAGCAGTCTCAAATGAAGCTACTGTAAAGTTATTTATCAGTTGTCTTGTCAAGAGGGGTCACCCTGTGGGTGAGACGGACGTGTTTGAAACGTTTACATGGTCTTGGACTGGAAACCAAGTGGAAAACAAAAACCCCAACCCTCCAGTCCCAAAGCCTGTTGGCTTATGTGTTGGGATGGTGGGGGGAGCGGGGCTGGGGTGGAAGGGAGACCATTGCCCGCTGCACTGCTGCACACCAGCCCTGGCTGCACGTGCACCTCTGCTTCCTGCCCACCACAGCCCTTGCCTCTCGCTCTTCCACCATGTGTTCCATTTAAAAAGAGAAGAAAAAAAAAGGGAAAAACACGTTTAGCCTTTTGTAATATCAGATGTTTCTATGTATTTTAATAATTAAAAAAATAATCCTGTTTTGTAACAAAACTTATTTTAAATAAACTGTTAAAGGCAGTCCTGCTGTTAAGTCCTTGCAGCGGGTTGGAGCCCGGCTGGGGGCAGGCGTTCGCTCCCGCCCTGCTTGGAGAGTATCTATCATCTCCCCCTGAGGTGGAAGAGCCCATGAGAGCTGCCTCTTTCAGCCCCCAGGCTGCAGCCACCCTAAGGCCCAGTGCCAGAGCTCCCACTCTGGGGGCCACTCGGGGCCGGAGGAGCCCTTTTGCACTTTGGTGGGGTCCAGGCACCCTGGATTTATCTGCAGAGAGGCCTCTGGTGAGGCCGCCAGCAGCCACAGCGCAGGCAGGACACAGGCCCTGCCCTCCTTCCCCTACTCAAAACAGGCAGCACCCTTGGCCACAGGGTGGGGGGGTGGGGGTGTCCTGCAAGGGCTGCGTGAGCCAGCACCAGGCCCTCGGGGCCACAGAGCAGGACACTCCCCTTCCTTCCTAAAATTTGACCATGATTGGATGAAGCATCAGCAAAGGTAGGGATGGGCTTTACCTTTCCTGACCTGGCCTCCTACCTCCCCAAGCAGCAGCACCTGGCTCAGGAGCTCATACCTCACAAACCGCTGCACGCCCTGTGCCGCTATGCCAAGGTGGGGGGAGAAGAGATCAGCATCAGGAGGGGGAAGAAGCCACCAACACTGACTTTGCTCTTTGGGAACCACCCAGCAGAGCAAAGCCTCCAGCAAGGCACAGGCCTGGGCCCAGGCTCTCTCCGCCTCACTCCCTGCATCCATGTACCCACTGCAGCCTCCGCCTGGGCAGGGACAGGGTTCCCTGCCTCCCCTAGGACACGCAGGGAAGCGCAGCCCTGTGTCCTGTCCCAGCCAGGAGCTGTGCTGAGGTAAGCAACACTTCAAACAATTCAGGCACTTACACGACTTCATAAAAAAAAAAGTTACAAATCTTTTAATAAAATTCATTATAAGTTACAGTTTCCCAGAGAACAGGCTCCAGTGTATTAAATGGGAGATGGGCTGGGAAGAGCAAGGGAAGCACCAACAGGAACGTCTTTCCCCCCAGGACAGAAGAAAGAGGGACAGAAAGGTTCTGACAGACATTTATTGGGGGGGAAAAAAACCCAAACAAACCCTGTAAGAGCAATCCAGCTATGTAGAAAGACATTAGTCCATGTCCCTCTGTCCCTCCACCCTCCCCAGCCTTCCCCCCAAGGCAAACACATACAACGAGTCCTGTTTAAGTCACATATTCCAACAGATCCAGGTAGACCTCAGTTCCCAGCAACAGGTTGAAGACTGTAATCTTCCAGGACCCAGGCTGCCAGCAGGGATTTTTTAGAAGCCAAGAGACAGCCTCCTCCAACTCTGGGTCCTTGAGGCTACACCAGCACGGTGGCACAGCATCCTGGCTCACCTCTGATGAAGCGAGCCACTGGGACCAGCCTCATGTGGCAGCTGATGTCCCCTCTGCGGGGAAAGGCCATTCCAGCCCACAGCAGGCTGCGTGAGGCAGACGCTGCGCTCCCCCTGCGCTGCACAGAGCGGGCCAGAGCCAAGCGACAAGAACCAAGAGAATGGAGGGGAGAAGGAGGGGTGACAGCAGGCTGGGCAGCCTCCCACCAGGGAAAGGCCAGCACACAGAGAGGGAGCAGCCAAGCACTGGATGCTAAGGTGAAGAGCTGAAACGAAGCCGTTCCCCTGCAGGGGCTTTGCAGGGCCCTGCACCAGCCAGGTCCTCTCACAGCACAGGCAGCTCCGCTCAGGTCCTCCATCCAGCCTGCAAGGTGCTGGGCAGGTGACCAGCCAGCAAGATCCCACTTCCCTACTGTGCTGGGTGGGGAAGACGGCACACAGAGAGAGGTGAAATCCAGCCAGAGGATGAGCAGAGGGGAGCTTGGCCGCCTATCCATGCACGCAAGGAGGTGGTGGCTGTCACTCCAGGACGGCCATGAGGAGATGCAGTTCCCGAAAGGCACTACCATGGCGGCCACTGAGCCCAGACTTGTTCTTGACAATGTTGCTGATGTTTTTCAGCTGCTTGTAGCACAGCTTGCATTTATGGAGCCTGCAAAAAACCCCCAAAACAGCAGACACAGCATGAACCCTCAGCTGCTTAAGAGCGAGCTTGTTCCTGCAGTGCCAAAGATGCAATGCAAGCAGGAGAGAAAACACAGGCCCTGCAAATGGCCTTCCAGGGTCTGAAAGGGGAGCACAGCTCAGCAGAAACACCAAGTATTCAGCCCACGTCCTAATGACACAGGAGAAAGGCATCCACATAAGGGCTCTCTCACTCCTCTTTTCCCCTTCGGCAGTCAAGTCCAGGGAGAAAGAAGGTGCTGGCTTTTGAAGGGCCAATGCTCAGAGCAGAGCTATCCTGTGAATGAACTGGAAATCCAGGGCCCAGCTGACAACTCATGAGTCTCATGAGGTGAGGGTGTAGCCACAGGGTGGGTTTACTCCCAGCAGACTCACGCTCTGTTTAGGTGTGACTCAACACACAGTGGCAGAGGGAAAAGCAGTCCTTGGTCTTTTTCTCAGAGCAGGAGGGTTTGGAAACAAAAGGGAAGGCAAGCCCAGCCCCAGAGCCAGGCTGGTTCAAAAAGGGACCAAGTGGAGGCAAGCAAGCACCTCACCTTTCCTCTCTGGTGATGTCCACTCCGACAGAAGGTGGAGCAGCAAGGATGTCTGTGATCAGTGGCAGGAATCTCTGGAGAATGAGCTTCAGGGAGGCACAGCCAGTCTGCACGTAACTGAAAGACACACGGAATTGGGTCCCACCTGAGTTTCATTCCTTTCCTCCCAGCAAAGCCCTCACTCACATCCAGTCACCAAGGATAATCACTCAAATGACCCCCCCCTCCACCACCTGTAGTCTGGTACCTACACAGCCTTGGTTTGAGTCAAGACTGACGAAGTAAGCCCTTTTGAAAGGTCCTGGTACACACCCTGCCAAGAGGGACCCTTCTGCTCAGAAGCAGAGATCTCCTGAGGGGGCTCAGCAGGAGCCCCTCTTCTGGGAGGAAGGGCAGACAGAGATTCCATCTTAGGAGAGGGGATGCATTTTTTTGCCACCTAATGATGAGGTTCAAAGCAATCTTCCAAGTGACCCCAAGGCCGTTGCAGGACTTCATTCCCCTTGTCCCAAGTCAACAGTTTCACTCCCATCAGCCTGTAGAGCCCACTCGTTCTACATCAATTTGACCCCTCCTGGCCACCAGAGCTCCTTCAGTCCAGTACACCTACACCAGATCTCAGCATCCCACTCTTCTCACCCGTGCCTACTTCCCCTACCTTCTCCCACACACACTTGGCAACTCCATTGCTCTTCTCCAAGCACTGTATCAGCATTACACTGTATCTTCTGTGATTTTTCAGGATTTTCTTCCAGCTACAAAATACCCAGTGGAGCCCTCCTATGAACACCCACAACTTGTCCCCCCAGCGCACCATGTTCTGGAGACCTCACCTTTCATATTTACTTTGGAGTAGTTTCTCTATCTGTGGCAGGACTATAGTACACAAATCCAGCTTCCAGAGAGACCTGAAAGAAAAGGACACGTTCTGAGACCAGAGACTGCGGCTTTACAAGGCTGAGTCACCACAAATAACGCTTTCTGGCAGAAGCGGCCCAGGCAGCAGCACTCGGTTTACTGGGCAAGTTCACGGACTCCCCCTTGTGATAGAAAGCAGCAGGTTCTGATATATTTTACTGACTCTCAGCAGAATCATTTTATGAAGCCCCAGGACTTCAGATTTTCCCACCATTTGCCTACTGAAGAGGCCCCATACAACTCCAGCAGTTACTGGCACTGCAGACTTGAAGATCTGACTACCAGCAAATGCATCTCGCCCTACCGCGGCCCACCAGACGCAAGGCACGTAGAATGCAGCACTCCCAAGACCCAGCCAGAGGCCTCATGGGTATCCCAGGGGCTGCCCCCACCCAGGACTCACGCTTTCTGGTTGACAATATTCAAGAGGTCCACGACAACAGACAGATCATTGATCGCCACTGCGGAGTCCACCGAGTTCTGAGAGAGAATGGGAAGAAAGAGTCGTCTGTTGCAAAGCTGGCTAGACTAAAGCAATTCATGTCAAGGGCCGTTTTTCACAAACAAGGTGGAGGAAACGTGGCGTTGGCTAGGGAAGAAATGACAACTCTCATGTAAGAAAGTTTTCTCCATGTTCCTTTGTGACCCTTCAACTGCACCCCCTGCACTCTGCAGTACACCCCTGGGGACAAAAGCTGTGAGACCCTGCATTTTGTGCAAGTGAGAGGCAGAATCGGCCCTAGACAAGCCAAAAGAGCCGCTCAGCCGCTCCCCTCCTGCGCTTCGGGTATCCCACATCCTTGCCTTGATGTCGCCAGTGCTCCATACAGCCCGCACAGTGTCCAGGTTCTTGTGGCGGCTGGTGAGTACCACACACATGGTCTCGTGGCCTTTTCTGATCTGGGACATGGCTTCCTCATCCACAAGCTCTGTCTGGTTTTGGTTTTTCACAGCCTGAAAGTACAGACACCAGTGGAGGCATGGTAATAGAGCAGGATGGCACAGAGGGGTGGGAGGGTCCTCTGGCCTAGGCAAGAGCCAACTTTGGCATGCAGAGGGCCAGAAAATAGCGACTTCCTTGCAGATTGTTTTATAAACAATTTGAAACGGAAATGCTCAATTTGTTCTAATTTCAGCTACTTCCCTTTTGCCTCTTCTACTGTGTCAATCACAAACACGTTTTAAGCTTTGGAAAAAACCTCTCAAAACAGGTGAATTAAAAGTAAGCTTTCAAAACCAGTGTGTTTTGATGAAGAAATGTTTTCATGCAAACCCTGGGCTTTTTATGTGAAGCATTCATCTGAAATCAACAAATTTTATTACGAAGTATAAATCTTGCACAATTTATTAGACTGATTCCTGCCCACAGCATGCTGGAATCTCTCTTCCTCTGCTCACATTTAGTTTGGGATCATGAGGATGCTCTGGTCCTCCTCCCTTTTTGGGACAGGGAATACCCTCCTGAGCGAGGCCAACAGGCCTCCAAGACACAAGAGGGAAAGACTCTTGAAATAATTATGTACGTGTAATGGCAGACACCAATTTTCAAAATAAATCACTGTCTAGCATGTGGGATTGTTCAGTGTCTTCATCTCCTCCCTCGCTCTCTACTTTGATAACACGTTCTTCAGGAGCATGGATCGACGCTGCCGTGTTCGCATCAACCTGCTGTTAATTGCAATGGGGGCTGGGTCCAGCACCCCCAAGGTGCTAATTCCACAGGAACTGTAAGCCAAAGCTGGCAGGGGAAGCACCCAGTGAGCAGAGGGAGAAGCAGAGCTACCATGTCCTCGTTCAGTACCAAGGATTGCAGGCTGCAGAGAGCACCTAAGACACTCCTCTGCACCTCAGAGAGACCCCCTGTCTGATGCCACCCAACACAGGCTGGAAAGCTTTGTCCAGAGACACTTACCGGCAGGAAGTCAGAGGCCTTCAGGCCAATGGGCTCATTCCTGGCTGCAGGAATCACTGACGGCTCTGTTCTGGTCAAAGGAGTTGAGGAGGCAATGGGCAGCCTCTGAACCGGATCAGGCTAACAGGAGAAATTGGGATAAAAGCGCTAGCAACAACAGTCTGGCCCTAGTCTGGCCTTTCTTCCTGACCTGCTATTCCTCTCGCAGCAGGGTGCTAATGCAGAAGCAGCATCCAATTTGCTAGCATGGTTTAAGAGGCAATAAACTATCTCTCAGGTACAAGCCAAGATGCAATTAAGGTCTGCAAAGAATATGGAGATGCCCCAGCAGAAGCGCCAAGTGCTGTCGTTATCAGCATCGAAAATTAAAGCAATGGGCTGCAGGCAGCCTGAAGGGGAAGACAGAATTCTAAAGAAGCCAGTGTAATGTGTCCTGGCCTGTGGGTTGCTTGTGATTTTAGCCACAAAATGGCCTCAGTGCAAACACTTGCAGAAATCTGGCACTGGGTTCTCTTCAGAGTACCCCAATTTTGAGATGCAAGGAGAAACACCACTGCAAGTGCGAGAAGCGAAGAAAAGCAATAGAGCCCTCGCCTGTTGGAGGCTTGGCCTTTGATTCTGCTGCTCAGGCAAGACACAAGGTAGGACAAAGACTGGAGCTGCACTTTTACTGCTCTTCAGTAAAGGAATTGGCTTGATTAGAAATCATGTCTCCAGCACTCACATATCTTTCACAGTGGGAGCGTGAACAGCTATTAACAGATCATACAGTATGTACCAGTTCTTGCTTTGGCAACGGGGTCTGGACGTCTGCAGCTTGGCTGGACTTCACTGCTTCCTTTGCAGTTACGGGCTCTACCAAGGTGGAAAGAAATAGAAAGCAGAAACTGATCATTCCTTTCAAGAGAAGCTGCGAGCAAAGGCTCTGTATAGCTACGCTACAAGTAGTCAGTTCTGCAGACATGCAGCCCTCCCTCTTCTGAGGGACCCCATTCTCACCAAAGGGGCATTTTCATACTCACCATCCTCAGGAGGGGCTGGAAAGGGCTCATTGTTTCGAGGAGGAGTTCGACCTACAGAAAGAGAGGAAAAAAAATAAACAAAGGAGCACCCAAGGCTACAGATCAGCGATAGGTCAGCCTTGGAGCTGGGAGGTCTCCAACAACTCCACTGACTAGGGCAATCAGTGATACGGTGAGCAGTATTATCTCCTGCAGACCCTGACACTACTGTTGAGTTTAGCCAAAGGCTTTCAGCTTTTGTGGAAGGAAGGGACAAAACCAACCTGTGTAGCTCATTGCTGCTGTAGAGGTGTGAAGCCCAAGAAAAGGCACTGTCACAACAAGTTATATTAGAAAAAAATTCACCTCCCGCTAAATTGATTTACATAAGTAAATCAAAATAATGACCATCAATTCCTTAGAAGAGTGTCTCTCATTTACATCAAAGTGAGATACAGGCATTGCACTATGCCTCCTAAACAACAATCTCTGCTTTAAAAAACATGTTGCCTTTCCTTTGTTAATGGAGGCTGCTGATTTTCTACATATCAACACTAAGTTAATAAAGATCCCATAACACAGTAGTCCTTTCTAATCAGGACAGGAAGGCAGCACGCGTACAAGGGAGCTCTGGATTCTGAGCCAGGCTTTGCCCAGAGATCACTGCACCGGTACCACCTTCCAGCAGTTCGCCAACATGATCTGCAGCTCAGAGTCCAAGCACAGAATATTAAAAGTTTTCTAAACTCTCCCAGCCACAGGTGAAGCCTCTATCCTAGTAAACCACATCTCACCTCTACCGAACTAGTTTAGCGCCTACAGCTCTAATCCAAACAATGCACAATAAACCCCGGTACTGACAGATCGCGTTCTTGGGCTGGAAGATCTCTTTGTAATCCTCCGGGTTCTGGATCTCAGCCTTCGATTCCTTCTCATCCCGGTCATCTTCACTGCTGGGACTGCGCCTCTCACTCTCAGAGTTGTGCTTCACTCTGCTGTAGAGAAAGAGCTGCTGTCAAGGGCAAGTCACACAGACTCTGTCAGAGAGAGTGAGAGCACAAAGCTCCTTGTGCATTTCCTTAAAACCTTGAGATTCAGCAAGCCAGCACATTCCCTTACCTTTGTGGCTTGCTGGAGCTAGTTGAGGGCCTGTCATAGATGCGGCGAAGGGAGGACCCCGTGGGGGTAGGCGGCACAAGAGGCTCATTGTCCCTGATCAGTCCATGAGCAACGGAGCCTGACTTCATGACTCTGCTGAGATCCACAACAAAGGACGAGACTGTGCTTTGCGCAAAGGAAACTCCTATCTGCAGAGGCAAAAGATCAAGGTAATTCAGCAGGGAGCAGGAGGCACGCCAGCCCTTTTGAGAACAGGCATGATGGGGTGACCCTGAGCAACTGTGTTTGAGAATTTCGCAGTTCAGCACTTTGGCTTTTGCAATTTGAAGCTACGAATGTTTTTATGGAAGGCTGCGGTAAAGCTTTTGCCAAGCATAGTTTCTAAGTACTGGTCAAACCAAGCCCCAGTTCTTTCATCCAGAAGCCAAAGAGATATGGAGTGTAGCACAAGGCTGCTGAAAGCAAAAGCACCCAAGCTCTAAGTGCTGGGCACATTGCAAGCCCTGGCCACTTATAGTCAGACATAAGCTTAAGGGTCAGAAGGGCTGCAAGGAGGCAGGAAGATTTTATCTTGTGCTTTGCAGCCATCTCCCCCACTCCTCAGGAGCAACAGCAGCTTACCAGCTGGTTGTTGCAGATAGACAAGTCAGCTACTTTTCCCCAGTTCACCAAGACCACATCAAAACAGCGCTCTGGCTCCCAGCCATACACACGCAGCGAATCCTGGAAGCCGCTGTACAAGCAGCAGCCATCTGGGTTGAAGAGCACACACCTGGGAGGAACGCAGGTGGAGAATTAGGCACAGCTTCCCAACCTCACACAGTCCCGCAAACACCCCAGGGCTGTATCTCCGACTTCACTGAACACCTCCAGCCCCATTTCTTACCGATCCGGTGTTCATCTGTGCAATGCCTCCAGCAGCCCAAACTTCTCCCTCCTGAAAGACTCTTTCAGGAAATCCTCCCTTCACCCTCACTTTAGTCTCTGCCTAGCACACTGCAGTAGGAATTAAATATACCTGACAGGAGTAGCCTCCTCTTCAATACAGCTCACAACCTGGAACTTCTCCAAGTCCCAGAACCGGACAGTCCTATACACACACACACAACAGAACAAAAATCATCAACCATCCCTCTGGAAATCTGCTGTAGGATCCAGTACTGGAATACTATGCTACAGCTAGAATGACTTGCACTGTCATGCATGCATGAGGAACCTACGCAGAAGGCTAGGCCAGCTAAGACCTGTGAATCCAGCCATGAACGCCTAAAGGCTCTAGATACAGACAGGCATTTAGAGCTGACCCAGAGCTCAGAGGATGCCCTGCTAGCTGCGCAGGGCTGCCTGCTGGTCAGGCAGGATGTCAGCTGGGTTGGGGAGATGCTTGAGTCTAGTGCATTGTTTTCTAGCATGGGAGAAGGTGCCACCAATTTTGGACAAGAAGGCAAGATCTCCATGTTCTGTGCATCACAGATGTGACGTGCTGCTGGCTAGACGTCAGGCCCTTGCAGTGGCAGGTTTGAGCTGTGGGACATTCCAATTTATCATGTTCCTAAAAGGACAGGCATTGGGAAAGGGAACCAACATATACGATTCCCTTCTTTCTCCCTCCCCTCACGTACCTGTCAGAGCTGCCAGAAGCCAAGAGGTATTCATTGGGATGGAATTCAACAACGTTTACTGGGCCGGTATGTCCTGTAAACTCAAACATTATCTTCCCAGCAGCCAGATCCCACAGCTGGAAGAAGGAAAGAACAGAGAGGCTCTTGAAAAGATTTAGAGTTCCAATACACTTTGGATTTCCTCGTACTGGCAACCTTCTAATGTTTCCCCCCCCCTCCAAGAACAGTCTTGTTTGTCAAAGCAAGCAATGAGCAGGGAAGGAGTGCCATCCCAGGCATTTAAGGCTGCTTTTTTTCTGTCTTTTTTTTTGCATTCTCTTTGAAATTTTTCATTTCATTCGTCCCCTAGAAGTTTCTGGTTTATATTCAGAGACTGGGATAAAATACAGCAGCTCCACCTGTCCCCACAGATTATATCTCAAAAGTGAACAAACAAAAATCCAAAAGCTCTGAATCCCTTGGCAATTCATTCTTCCTGTGCTCTAGTCTCCACTGAAAAATCTAGAGTTAAATGACTGATCAGTTTATTTCATGTGAAGCTGAAAACAAACAAAAATATATCAGTCCTTCACCCACATTCCTCCATACCACATCTGAAACAACTGAAGTCACTGCTTCAGTCGATACTTCCCCGAATTCCTTCTCTTGCTCTGCTCAGCCCTGACAGCAATTTTCAGACTGATAATCACATGCAACGTGTATGATAACACACTCCTGCTGAGCAGGATCAGAAATCGGGATGGCGAGGCAACATACTGTGGAGAACTCATTCTGTAACATTCCCTGAGGCGACCAAGGCCAGTGTTCAGGTATCGCTACCCTACCACCGTCAGAACTTGAACGGTCATGTGCACAGTGCCAGCGTGCCTGTAGGCTGAGTGCATCTCAACACATGCAGCTCTCTTCTGGATGCTGTGGGCCACTGGACATGATCCTCATGAACAGACTGGTCCCTGCAAAGCCACAGGCCTCAGCCAGACACCCAATGAACTAAAGGTGTTTATGAGCGAGTGCTAGTAATGCCTGGTAAAAAGATGATCCCAGCATTCCTATGTGGCACAAGCACATAAGGAGAGTGTCACAATAAATCACCTTGACAGTGTGATCATCAGCTGCAGAGGCTAACCATTTCCCATCAGGACTAAAGCGGAGACATCGAACTGCTTGTGTGTGACCCTGAAATGAGAAAAACAAATAGTATTATCTTTTTTTTCCCCCTTCCTTCCTTTAGCGAGAATTCTGGCTTTTGTCTTGCAATCCTATACAATAAAATAAAATAAAATCACGTAACTGTTTCGCTGTTCCACAGCTCACAGAACACTAAATGACACTAAATGAACACTCAAGAGCTACACCCATCCACACTAAGCACGTGTAATCTCTCTCATCTAGACATTTCTAGCATCAGTTTAAGTACGGTAAATACAGAGCTGACTTAATTAGTAAGAATCAATATTAGTTACACGGATTTATGGATGGTTGGATAGAAGTGCTGTGCCATTAAGTTGGTGTCTAAATTAAATTAATATACAGCAAGTTCTTTGGGTAGGAAAAGGCCCCGAGAATAGAACCCCGTCGGTGCAGTGGGGACTTGCATAGCAATACCAGTCTCCATCCCCTGGCTGAAGTCAACCAGCCCACAGCACATTAGCTCCTATGGTATCCTGTTTGTATTCCCATGCAGTTCACAAAGGCCTGCAGAGGTTTGCCAAGCCGCTTCACAAACCGTGCAGATCTTATTTTCATTCTGGAAAACTAGGAAGTTCATTGTACATAATTACTGTAAGGTTTGCTCACAAGCCCTCCACAGAAATCTTTATCCCCTCTTCACCTGAAAACTAGTGAAGTGTTTTACCTTGTACCTGAAGACACAGCCTTTTCTTCTTACATCCCAGAGCTACACGGAAGAAAAGCAAACAAAAGATGTGCTTAGAGCAGTATGTGGGGAGCCCAAGAGTCCCATCAGAACAAGAGCTCTCCCCGCCAGCAAGCTGATAGACACTGCAGAATGACAACACTGAAGGGGCTGCTGAACCCCTGTTTGCTCAGGGGTATTTCTGAACCTGATTCCCCACGTGAGAATCACCTCTGTAAGGTATTTCTTACTACAGAAGCTTGGTTCCTACAGTCAAATACCAGCCTGGTGAAGCAGATGCAATCCACAGCAATCAGGACATCTGCGCTTGCTGACACCAGGTCTTGGCTGGCACCTTACTCGGAGCCACATTCCACAACAGAGGAGTCACGCTCATGAGCCACCACTGTGAAAATACACACACAGATTTCACAAGCGCTCGCAAACGCACCTGCCCACGCACATGGAAATGATGATGTACAGCATCTACCAACAGCTTGGCACAAAGCATGTTCTGGCACTCTTCAAAACAAAGATACCGCAAGTAAAGAGAGCAATCTCTACGGGAAGCTCGGTTTTACCTTAATGTTTGTGTCCAGAGAGCCAGACGCCACAAAGCTTCCAAAAGGGTGGAAATCGAGGCTGCAGATATTCGCTTTGTGACCGAGTAAGGTACGAAGAACTGAGAAAAGGAGCAGCAGATCAGGAAGAAGGAATAGGGAGCAAATATTTAGTAGCTCATTTCCCCCAGACACAATGCAGAAGTTTAGCCATACCATCCTCACCATTAAGCACATGCTAACACAGCATACATTAGACATGCTACATATATGTATTCATCTATAGACGTCATTTTACGGAAGCCTTTCTGACTTTACCCTTGCAATGCAAAGGAACAACAACAGAGGGCCAGTGTTCAATGATCCCAATGAAAGTCCTGTCCTTAGGCATGGAAACTATGAATAAAACACCAGATATCTCCATTCTAAAAATAAAACTAAAAAGCCCTACTTTGAGGCAGCTGTCAGGCGGTGTGTGCTTCCCCTTGCCACAAAGGGAGCAAAATGGGGGGAAAGGACAGTTTTAGCCGAGAAATGAAAGGGACGTTTGACTGCCTGCATCGTTCACCCCACAGCTATTAGACCCTCGCCCCGAGACCCTGCACCCCCATTCAGGCACAAGCCCGACTTCTACCTCTTAGGTTCCAATATTCACCCTGGACTCCTTCAATTGCCCCATGCAAGAAGCATCCCAAAGACCGGGAAAGGATGCTTAGGAAGCATGAGACAAAGAAATAATCACAGTGTTTCAGCAAGTCATCAACCGAGTAACACCCCTTGTCATTCTGGAAACCAGAAAGGACCAGTAGAACTGGTACACCATATCTCTGAAAGCAGAGACAAACACAGAACTCCGATGATAAAAAATTGCTCAGATAATAACAAGGGCAATCTCTCTCCATCATCCGTCACCTGGAACATGGTTCCCCTGGCAGAAATTGGCTCTCATGCCAGACCTGGAGTGGTCACTTGCACAGACACTGGCTCATAGGGCTCCTAATAAATTCAGCCACATCAGTTACACTCCACTGGTAGAGCCAAGCTATTTTATAACTGAACTGATTCTAACTGTCTGGATGACAAAAGTGCTTTTTATTATTTGTGCCACCTGCTGCTTGCCTTCTGAGCTCAGCCAGTCTAAGTCTACTTTCATTACACATTCTTTCTATGAACAAATAGCAATCCATAAGAAAGAGTCATTTCACGGTATTCCTGCTGGAATGCACTCAAGTGACTCATGATACCTTTGCAAACTTGTTCCAGGATTTGAGAAAAACACAATAAATAAAGCATGACTCAACAGTTGGCCTTTAAAGGATCAGAGCTCAATGAGTTCATAGCTTTTACAATTTATTAAATATTAGGTCTTTGTCTATTTATACAGCCACATGAGAGCAGAAGAGGAGAAAAAAATCACTTGAGGGGGGGGAAAAAAAAAAAAAAAGAGAGTTAGAACCTAAGAACAAGAAGTCAGCAAACAGGGGATTCCTGGACTCATGCAGAACCTGATAGACTTAAAACTTCCAATCTGATTTAGATTAAGGTTGACAATGTTAAGCTGAGACTCTGAACACAAATTCTATATGCATAGTTATTCTATTCATGCATGGAACCCGATCTGGAATATAGATTTCAACACACTCGGGTCAAAACCTAGAAACTAGTTCCTCAAATCAGTCTCCACAACACACGTGCAAATTTCTGCTCGAGCATGCACACACAGCTCTACAGCCTCAGCAGGGAGTGGATGAATTTCTATCCCTCTCAGAGGGCTTTAAGATGAAAGCAATGCCAGGCTCCTGCTCTTTCATAAGTTGGGAACCTTCTGTGTCAGCATCAATATTAAGCATAAGGATATTCCAAAAAGCATGCATGAACAGAAGTGAAAACTCATGGAAACATACTTTTGGCAGCTTCCAGGTCCCAAACTCGAATGGACCCTGACTGGGACCCTGCAACAATGAGTTCCTCATTCGTATTGATCTGTAGGCTCTCGATGGGCGTTGTGTGGCCTGTCAAGCTCTGCAAAGAAAACCACAAGTCACAGTCAACAGCTACCAATGCAGTCCTGTCCACGGTGGCGTTGCTCATACTCATTTAGTAACTAAAGTGTTTAGTTGGGGCCACCTGGTTGTACCACTGATCCTTTTCCCTCATCAGCTACCAGTATGGTAGAGCACCCTCCTAAGACCAACACTACATATAGCACTGCGCACGTCTTCCACGTCAACCCACTTTCTGGGGCATGCTAATTTTTAAAGGATGCATCAGAGACGCGGGTAGGTAAACATTAGGTGCAGATGCCCAGACAAGGTTGACACATGCTTACATTATAAAAATTATGCTGTGCAAGCACAACAGCCCTGTGTTTGCTCTAAATGGGTCACCTAAGTGTCATGAACCAGTTACAAGATCAAAGCAAGAGCAAAAGCAGGGCTACTTCAAAACCTTCATGTAAGCAAGGAGCCACACATGGCTGCCAGCAGTGGGTGTCACAGTGATAACTCAGTGCTATTAGTGAAGTATTAACTTGAGGCATAAAGCATAGCTCTCATGGATGCAGTTCCTTTCATCCTGGAGCATCTAAAAGCTTACAAGTTACAGAAGTATTTTGAAGAGGCCAGTATTTAAGTAAAACACAAGATATTTTTAAACTAGTTCTAGAAAACCAATACCACTATTGCAGACTTTTTGCTTTTCAATTAAGCAATATTCTGTGCTTTACTCCATCCTCAAACAGGTCTTTTTAAATAGCTAAGCTAGCTCTGTGCCTCCCATACACAGAGAGAGGCTAGGAATGCCAGCTGAAAGCTGCCGGTTCTGATGGGGCTTTCTTAGCTGAAAATCCTCTCTACATAGCTCTACAGTCACAATTGTCCCTGCTTAGGGAGAAACAGAGCTCAAATTTGAACCAAGTTGCAATGCTACTTGAACAGTTCCTCTTCTCCCTCTTCCCCAGCACATAAACATCTGGAATCCTAACAATAAAAACACTCGAGATGAATTTCAGAGGACAAAACATACAGCACAGCCCCCAAAACCAAGATTCTTTTGATATATAAGAATGACACAAGTCCCCAGCAGCTCCAGTCAGTCCCTGTCTCTCAGAAACACCGGCTTCTAACATCTGTGGTTCCCACGAAGCGCAGGAGAGCTACAGCTCTCTGCTCCCATGGAAAGGGTACGGAGATATTTTGTCGTTCAAACTGCTTCTCGTGGAAGGCAGTATGTTTGAAATGACTGTCATGCCACCACCAAGGGCCTGGAACAACAGAGCTTAACTATGCGTGCAAGCAGCACAGCCCTGCCAAAGGTGAGCAGCTCCTTTTGCACCCAACTCAACTGCTTTACACTTGACCTCAGTAAATTAATGCAAAAATAAAGCAGACACATTCTCCTTTTAGCCTTTTTGACCTTGTTTTCCTGATTTCTTCCTCACAAAAGTTCACACCGGCTAAAGAAATGCCTTCCATAACACAAGATTATTGTGCTGTTAATTAAACATGTGACAAGGGACACTTGCTAAAGATGGTTTTCCACAACACCCACTCAAAGCAAAAGCGATGCAGGACAAGACATCTGTTAAATATATTTATGGTGCACTTTAGTGATCACTACCGGGGTAACCCTACACTTCCTAACACACTGTGCCCAGCATTGCTCTTCCCCAGCCTACGGGGAAGTTAGCAAACCACTCTGAGACTTTGTGCTGACAGGGACTGCGGGACAGGTGGGAATGCATTCTGCCGGGGATGTTTCCCGCTACAAGGGCAAGCTCCAGGGTATAACCCTGTCGCTGTAGCTTACGCTATGAAACCAGCTGATCTCGTACAAAACTCTGCCTGGTAATGGAAGGCACGATATTCGTTATCTGAGCAAGCACTGGCCCAGCTGAAGCAGCCAGCCAGCCCAGATTCTCTTTGGAGCAGCGGCCTCACCAGTTATGAATTCTGTCCCTACCTTTATCCAGAATCCAGCCATCCAGTTTTGGGTTGGTAAACTCCATTCACAAGTCCCACAGGCTACAACTCAACAGTCTTTTCCCTCGCTCCCCACCCTCCGTACCTCATAATTAATATTCCCATCCCCCCAAAGTTGTAAACAGGCCTCCTCTTACCATGATGCAGTTCGGCTTGTTAACTGACCATATGTTGACCCGACAGTCATCTCCTCCAGTTGCCAGCAGTCGGCCTGAACTTTTCCCCAGGACTAGTGAGGATACATTGCTGCTGTGAGCCGTGATCTCTTCTGCACAGAACAAACCAAACAGTTATTACAGACTAGTGTAACAATTTTTCATGCCATCCCTCCCAAGGGACTCAAAAAAAAAAAAAAATTATTTCTCCAGAAAAACTTTCCAGTTTCCACCAGACAAGCTGCAGCAGCCCACAGTTCAGATAAGTCACGCTATTATCTCGCTTTAACAGCCCTTCTTCGCTCTGTCTGCTGCACTCAAGACATCTGCTGACCAAGCTTCGCAACTCCAGCACTCACATGGCTTACAAAAAGCATCTTCTCTCACTAGCAGCAGCTCAGCAGCTTTTAAAGAATTGCTCAGCTGTGGCAACCTGCTCCCAGAAGCTGCGTTACCTTCTGTACCTGGGTGGGTCTCAGCAAGCCGAGCTGTCTGAGAAGCTGCAATAATGCGCAGCAGCCAGAGTCATCTAGCAAAAGGCCCTGTAATCCTATTCCAGAAAGCAGCAGCAAACTGCCCAACCTGAGAGGAACTGGCAGATTAGCAGCAGCACAGTTTGTTACCTTACACAGAAAAAAAAAGTCAGACTCAGCAGCAGGGAGAGGTGGAGCTCCCTTCCCTGAGCTTTGGCAGAGGCTTTGCTACGTTCCCACTACGTCCCAGGTTTCATGTACAGGTGAAACTCAGCAATGCAAAGCGTGAGACTGTGATAAAGGAAGGATGAACACACAGCCAAAAGGGCACAAAAGAACAAATGCTATTAATACTAAAAGACTGTTAAAAACCTGGAGGCTGAGGGGAAGCTCCAACACTCAGAGGGCTTTGCAATGACAGAACCCCAAGGAAGCCTCATCATAAAGAAACGAGTTTGGGGCAAAAGAAGCCAACCAACCATCTCTGCTTAGGCACCCAATGCCTATGGTGGATTTTAAATTTTTGGCAGGGGCTTTTGGCAGATGTATTTAACAGTTTCTTCATCTTACAGTTGTCTTCTTTGAAAGTTCATGGGATTCACATGCCTAATAGTTATGAAACCTGTTTGTAAAAGGCTAGGTAGCAATCAATTCAGCTTTTGTGCTGATTGTTTTGGTGGGAGGAGCAATTTGATCACTTTACACGCAACTCTAATCCAAAAGGACATTAGATGGCTGCAATAATAATTACAGGTACTTTGATCTTGAGCTCTCCAAGTGCTTTTTTGAAAGCAAAACTGCGCAATGTTAGCTGAAGAAAGACTTTTCAAATTACAAAGGTAACTGGACCATAAATTACATCAGAAGGGCAAATCTGAAAATATGCTTGTACCGTGTTGAAAGACCGATCCTCCACACGACAAAGCTCAAGTGAAGGATGTGCGTACACACGGACCTGAAGGTAACAAGCACTACAATTGGTATGAACAGACCAACTCACCAGGGAAAACTAAGAGATGCTGAGCATCGCTGCTGAAATGAGCGCGTCAGCAGCTCCACTTTTTCTCTCCTCTTGATTTTGTTCTTAATAGTGCATTGTAAGTTTAGAAGCCATTGCTGAAGCGTTCAGCTCTGTTCCTAAGAGCCAGGTTCCAACCCGATGCCAGCCTTGGACAGACAGCACCCTCCTCTCCCTGTGTGAAGCGCCAACCTCCTTAAACCCACAAACTTTTTTTTTTAATGACTGAATCATTGAATAATGATATTCATCACCAGATATCACCCACCAGCTCAGGAACAGCAAACTCCTAATTCATATTGCTGAAACATTTCTAACATTCAGAATGCTTCTTGCTCTAAAGAGGATTCTAAGATGGGGCAGAGCCTAACAAAAATGAAGATCAAGACCTTCTGCCCACTGAGAGAGAATAGAGATTGATCAACTTCCAGCTTTTCCTGTAACTGGAGTTTCAGGGATGGGAAGGTAACGTAGCAAACTGGCTTTCTGCTCAAAAAGATATGAAACTACTGAGTTGATTATCTTCGCTCCCTTAACATGTTACCAGCCAAGGATACTGCATTTATGCCAGCCGATTTCTAAACCTCAAGTCACGGATCTAAAGCTCACACTTCTGAACAACCGATCACTTTGCACTGCTTCTAAGCATTCCTCAACAGCCCCTACAAAATTACTCATCAGCAACCAGCAAAGCAGCTAGACATGGACAGTTAGCAACTGTTTACTGCTCCATCTGAGGAAAAACAGTGTAAAATGTAAAAGCAGCAGGTTCTTAGAGTCTCTTGCAGAGCAATTTCAAAAGAATGAGACGCACAGGCCCTGCAAAGACCACCTCATCTCTCCCGCAGGGAGCTCAGCACACCTCCTGTAACAAGTGAGCAGCAACAAAGGGCAAACCCCAAAGAGGCCAACCTGACACCGAGGGAACTCCCGGCTGCAGCCTGGGCTCGGAAGGGGGTTTCATCACTCCCTTGGTTGCTCTTGTACTACACGAGAGTCGTGTGGGGCTAGCTAGAAATTTAGGGTAGCATTACAGCAACTAATCAGAAAAAGCCCAGGCCACGACCCTTTGAAAACAGCAATGACAAGGCCCTGTGCTCATCCACCATGCTGCTATGTTTTCAAAAAGGATTTCTAGGCGTTAAAAATCCCAGTCAGCAACTTAGAAAGAGTGCCGGGGCACCCACCCACACCCAAGGCAGGGATTAGCTGGCTCCTGCCACAAACCGCCCCTTCCACCCCCGTTCAGCAGGGGAAGATTCCTCTGCGCCCCCTCAGGAGAGCAGCCCGCCGACACTCACGCAGCTTCCACGCCGTCTTAGTGGTGACGGCCCCGGCCATGGCTCCGCGCGGGCCGCTCCGGCGGGCAGGGCAGAAGCGCCTTCCTCCCAGCGAGGCTCCGCCGCCCGGCCCGGGTCGCCCCTCCGCCGTTGCGTCCTACCGCCGCCGGGCCATCCCCGGGACCGACGCCTCACCCGCGTCCCCGCGGCGCCGCCCTGGAGGCAAAAAGACACCGGGTACGGCACCGCCCCCGCCATGCTGGGCCAGGGGGTGGGAAGGCCGCGCCGAGGTGGCGGCCCAGCCCGGCAGCAGCGCGGGGCGAGGCCTCACCGCTGGCGACCATCACGGTAGCGACAGGACAGCGAGGAGCCCCGCGGGCGGTGCCGGGGGCGGGCGGGAAGCGCTCCTCGGGCCGCCGCGGCCTCGCCGGGCGCTGAGGAGCAGCAGGCGGCGCCCGGAGCTGCCAGGGGGGATGCCTGAGCGTTGGTTGGCGGCGGAACCCGACCCGGCCCGGCCCGGCCCGGCCCCGCCGGTGGCTGCGGCACCACCAGACAACTGCTCCCCCGCCCCCCGCCAAACCTCGGCCGCGCCCCGCCTCCGCCCGCCGCCGCCAATCAGAGTCACCACCCCCCGGCCAATCCCCGATTGCCCGGTTTCCGCACGCCGCTCGGCCAATAGGAGCTGAGGGAGGGGCGGTTGCCCTAGCGACCGCGGAGCGGCTGACCATTCGCAACACAGCTTCTTGGCAGAGCCTTTCAAGCGCGGCCAATAAGGAGGGCGGCGCGCTTGGAGCGGCGCGGCCGCCATTTTGCGGCGCGGCGGGGCGGAGCGGAGCTGGGCCGCCCTGAGAGGCAGGGTCGGGGAGTGGGGCAGGGCGCTCATCCCTTCTCGGCCGGCGGGGAGGCTGCTACGGGCGGGGGCGGCTGTGGGGGCAGCCGAGAGCTCCTTCTCCGGCTACTTACCTCGGAGCCCGCCGGCAGCCTAGGCGGCTGTGCCCCGAGGCTGCGGCCGGTGTGTCTCTAGGCGGCGACCCCCCCTGTCACGCGTGGCTCCCGCGGTTCCCCCGTTCTGTGTCCTGTTGCCAGCCCACGCTGGCACCAGCTCCTCTTGCTGCCCCCAGCGAGCCGGGGCCTCGGGTGCTTTTTCCTCCTGGCGCAGCCTTGCTGGGCACTCTCATGGCCTGGCTGCGATGGAGTCACCCTGCTTCTACTCCTTCCTCCCTGTCCCTGCAGCCAATTACTCCATCAAAAGAGGAAATCAAGTCAGTTTGGCACTAGTCCTTGATAATATGTGTTAACTGGGTTTTTACCAGCTGCTATGTCCCTAGTGCCTGTAAAAGGGTTTTTAAATTCATTTCATCTGGTGTCTTTTCTGGTATTGAACGAGCACTGATGAGTTCATAACCACAGGCGTGCTTGCTCCTTTTTCTGTTCAGAGACCTTCGGGTTTCCTTTCTCCACAGTTCCCTGAGGTCCCCCAGCCACAAGGACCTGATGTTCCTTTTCCATAGCGTGTTCTTATTGGAATACCTCCCTATCCCAAAGACTGAGCAGTTCGGAGCTTTCTCCTTCCCCAGCCTGTTTCTGTCTGTGGTAGGTCACCGCGTTAGCCAGGCGTTGACAGAGGGGTGCAGAGCTGTCAGGAACAGTGGGTTGGTGTAAAATAGGCAGCTGCTGCTGTGGCTAAGTGGCTTGGAACACAATGTACTGTCGTGAAACATCTCCAAGCTCCAAAACTGGGAGCTGGGATGCCCGGGCAGGCCCAGGGATTTGCTGTGGTGGGTGTCAAATGCTGCAACCGTCTGCCAGAGGAGATGCTGAATTCTCTGCTCTCTATTTCTGAGCCCAAAATGGAGCACATCCTTCCAGCAACACCCAAATTAACGGGCTCTTATAAGGGTAATTTGGTGCCTGTGTGAACCTCATGAGGTTCATCAAGGCCAAGTGCAGGGTCGTGCTCCTGGGTGGGGGCAACCCCTGGTATCCATCCAGGCCGGGGGATGAAGGGATGGAGAGCAGCACCGCCAAGAGGGACCTGGGGGTACTGAGGGACGAAAAGCTGGACATGAGCCAGCAACGTGTGCTTGCAGCCCAGAAGCCAACCCTACCCTGGGCTGCATCCCCAGCAGCGTGGCCAGCGTCGAGGGAGGGGATTCTGCCCCTCTGCTCCACTCTGGTGAGACCCTCTGGAGCCCTGCATCCAGCTCGGGGGTCCCCAGCACAGGACAGGCAGGGACCTGGAGTGGGGCCAGAGGAGGCCACGGGAACGGTCCAAGGACTGGAGCCCCTCTGCTACGGGGCCAGGCTGGGAGAGTTGGGGTTGTTCAGCCTGGAGAAGAGGAGGCTGCGGGCAGACCTGATTGCAGCCATTCAGTGTTTAAAGGGGGCCCACAGGAAAGGTGAGGACAGACTTTTTAGCAGGGACGGCTGTGACAGGACAAGAGGTGATAGTTTTAAACTAAACCAGCATAGGTTTAGACTGGATATAAGGAAGAAATCCTTTACAATGAGGGTGGTAAGGCACTGGCACAGGTTGCCCAGAGAGGTAGTGGAGGCCCCATCCCTGGGAACATTCCAGGCCAGGTTGGATGGGGCTGTGAGCAACCTGGCCTGGTTAAAGGTGTCCCTGCTCCTGCAGGGGGTGGGTCTGGGTCACCCTAAGGGTCCTTTCCAACCCAAACCATTCCATGATTCTATGATTCTATGTTAATGACCTAGGATATTCAGATCAGGCATAGTGAGCTAATGGTGCCTTTTGGTTTTAACATTGTGTTCACCTCTTAAAATGTAACAGAAACAATGCCAGAAAAAATACTCTGTTGCAATAAAATAGGCAGGCAGGGGGGTGTCTCTCCAGAAAAGCCCCTTAGTCTATTGCAGTTAAAATGAACAGCTACCATAAAATGAGAGTTTAACCTGCCCTGGTTCACGCTGTACTTCAGGTGTAATGTTCTTGACTCTGCTGTATCGCAGCAAAGTAAGTTTCTGCCTTCGCCCAGCTGCAGTCAGTACAGTCCTCAATGAAGGTGATCATTAGAGGTTGCTCCTTGAAGACTGAAGCTGTTGTTAACAGTAGGTAGAATCGCTGTAGGTGTCCCTGGTACCTAATGTACTATAGGTGACATCAGAAATTGTCTCTTAGCGGGTTCAGGGACTTTATATAAATACCAACACATGGCACACACATACTGACTTCCAGTTGTGGATCTCGGGGAATGATTATTAACCAAAATACCCGATGACCTAAAATGTCTTGGATTTTGAATGCTTTTGGCATTTCTCTTGATTTCTTACCCTGCCTGCCAATATTTGTGAATGGCGAGTGGAGACATTCAAAGAGAAAAATAAAGATGTCAAAATCCAAAGTTTGTCAATTTGAGTGTTAGCCTGTGCTGGGTTGTGTAGTTGACAGCTCTAAATGAGGTCAAAGAATTTTTACATTTGTTGCGAACTCAGAAGTTTGAAATCTTTGCTTCTGCTACTTATAAAAACCAAATATAAATGTTAAAATATTACTGTGTCGGAAAAGAACCAGTATTCCCAAATAATCCTGCTCCTGATGTCAGCAGCTAGGGAGCAGGCTTGGGGAAAAGCGCTGCAATACAGTGTGCATAATTTGTAGCAACATCCGAAGCAGACCTTAAAGCTGAGGCCTCATTCAGACTTCAGTCTCGAACATGATGGAATTGCATGAGAAGACAACTGATGTAACTGTAGATGGGCCTTAAAACACAAGAGGGAAAAGAAAAAGACAGTGGAACACTACAAGTTCATTAATCCTACAAGTCCATAATGAAGGATTTACTGCAGGCAAATAGGAAAACCTTTCCATGTGTTTTTCAGGCTGCTCCTAACAGGCTTCAGCACTGATTTCCAGGGCCTGGTGTGAAGGAATAAAGAAATCAGGCATGACTGAGGTGCTCAGCTAGGCGAGGATCCTTGCGCAGCTTCTCTTGAAGAGCAAGGTATTTCTGTGGTGCCATCTGCTTTTCCCTAGAATACGAATCACAGAACCACGGAATCATTTGGGTTGGAAAAGCCCTTTCAGATCACCAAGCCCTTTAAGTTCCCCTAACCCTGCCATCCCACCACTAAACCCTGGCCCCAAGCACCTCATCTGCCCGGCTTTTAAATCCCCCCAGGGATGGGGACTCGACCCCTTCCCTGGGCAGCCCCTTCCAGGGCTTGACAGCCCTTGCGGGGAAGGAATTTTTCCCAATGTCCAACCTAAAACCCTCCCGGCACAACTTGAGAGGCCATTTCCCCTCGTCCCACCGCCTGTTCCCTGGGAGCAGAGCCCGACCCCCCCGAGCTCCCCCCTCCTGTCAGGCAGTTGTGAGGAGCGATAAGGTTTCCCCTCAGCCTCCTATTCTCCAGGCTCAATACCCACAGCTCCCCCAGATGCTCCCCAGCAGCCTGGGGCTCCAGACCCCTCCCACCTTCCTTGCCCTTCTCTGGACACGCTCCAGCCCCTCCATGTCCTTCTGGGAGTCAGGGGCCCAACCCTGAATCCAGCATTCCAGGGGCGGCCTCACCAGTGCCCAGGACAGGGGCACGGTCACTGCCCTGCTCCTGCTGGCCACACCACTCCTGATACAAGCCAGGATGCTGCTGGCCCTCTTGGCCACCTGGGCACGCTGCTGGCTCATATTCAGCTGCCTGTAGACCAACACCCCCAGGTCCTTTTCCACCGGGCAGCTTTCCAGCCCCTCCTCCCCATGCCTGTAGCATTGTGTGGGGTTATTGTAACCCCAGGGCAGTACCCAGCCCTTGGCCTTGTTGAACCTCAAGCAATTGGCCTGGGCCCATGGATCCAGCCTGGCCAGGTCCCTCTGCAGAGCCCTCCTCCCCTCGAGCAAGAAGGGGGATATGAGAGGAAAACTGCAGCGGGACATTGAGTAGAATATTTTACAGCATAGTGCTGAGTTCCTGGGGGGCTGACTTGCAGACCTCCTCTGGGCACTGCACTCAGGCAGTCATTCTAATTACCTCTTGAGCCTCAGCGCTAGAATGTGGATATGGAATGTGGTTTCAGAGTAACGGGCGAGGAAGTCATCCTCCTCCACTGCGCTGAGCTGATTCTGGTTTTCCTGAAACCACTGGTCCTTCTTCTGCAGCTCTTCCACTGCCTGTTGGGGGAGCAAGCAACCAGAAGTCAGGGTAATAGAGAGGAGAGCAAGGAGCAAAGGTGCACAAAAGTTCAGGGAGCGGAGATGAAGGAAACCACAAATTGGAGCTGGTTTCTTTTCATGGGAGGCAATAAGTTTGAGATGAGGTCTGACAGAACAAGAAAACAAGGGGAATCCAAACAAGTGGAACAGCAAGAGGCAGCAAAACCTGTACACGTTGCCTCATTATAGTCAAGAAGCACTGGAGAACCAAATCAGTGCTGACTGAGATAGGGACTAAATTTCACCTTGGAGCTATTTTGTTCTTTGATCTCACACACCAACGAAAAAAAAAAAAAACATACGGGCACATTTATGGCTCTCCAAGTAACCAAAGGAGGTTTGCTTCTTGTCTGCTGTCTCAATGCGTGTCACCCTCCTGCCAGTACAGAAGAGACTCCAGTAGAGACACATCCTGGAGCAAGGCTGGGAATACCTTTTCAAAATGAGCCTGGATGATGTTGGCTTTATCAATGAGACGATGCTTAAAATCGGTCAGGCAGTCATCTCTGATGCGCAGGGCCTGCCCCTTGGTCATTTTCTCTCTGTGGCCAATTCGAATAAGAAAGGGTGCCAGGTAATCCAGCTCCTGTTCCTCTTGCCCCAGGAGCTCACCCTCCCTTGCTTTCTTCTGGAGGGGGAAGGACAGAAAGAGTCATGGTCCCATGTACCTGTTTCCCCGAACACCCTGTGATAAAGGCAAAGTAAAAGCAAAGGCCAAAACTCCCCCACTGCCCCCAAGGGGGAAATGCTGCTTCTTTTTCCTATAGTTTGACTAAAACCACTGCTCCGCATTAGCTTTGCATACCAACCCCTTCCCAATGCGGTTTTTATTCTGTAGTTCATTTTCTATCGTCCTTTTTAACATTTCTCCTCATTTCCTTGACTGTAGAGACATCTCTTACACAAAACATCTTATCCGCTGAGGTGCAAGAAGGGCTCTACGAAAGGCATTTGTATTTGGACAGAAAGAGATCAGGACAGGGCATTTTGAGAGATACCAGCTCGTAGGCTGGCATACACCTGGTTCTTGCATCTTTGCCCCTGCTTGTGTTCCACGCCAGAAGTTTGGCAGGTAAAACCTAGTATCACCTTCTATAACATCTCTATTCAGGAAAGCACAGTCTAAAAACCATTCACAAGAAGCATCTTGCGATCTTGAAAAATTGCAACTAATTGTTCTTGAATCTTTTGGTATTTGTCCAGAACATTCCTAGGGTATAAATTCCTCAACAGAGATCCTGGAACAAAACTGGCTTTGCAGAAAACAACGGATTCATATCACACAAAGAAGTACATTTTTGCCTCACAAAATGAGCCCTGGCTAGAAAGCTGCACCTTGGAATCCACTGTCATACTCCCCCCATAATCCCCATTATCAACTAATCCTTGTTAGTGATTTTCTTTATTAAGTGAACAAAATAAAACAATAATATTTTTCAGTGATGCAAGTTTTTCCAGAAAGTCACAGGGTCGTAGCACGATCACATTATATTTTCATGGGACGCCAACTGAAGTTGCGCTTACACCTGCTGGGGATTTGGCCCAGTATATTTTAACGATACTAAAAGCTCTTCAGAGATAATTCCTCAGACAGAAAAAGCTTACTCTGGATTTCTCTGTGTACATGTAATAAATATTGGGATTACCAAAGTTACCTACCATGGCTTCATACTGTTGTCTTCCCTTTTCATTCCTCTCTGTATTATAAATTGAAACAGACAATTTAACAGCAGTTTCTTCATTCTCACGGATCTTCAAAATATTCAACACCTTCCAAAAAATCAGAAGACAGACCACTCAGCCTTTCTGCAAAATTACAGTACTTTCACATGCTTGACCTGCTAACAGGGCAGATGCTGCAGACAAGAGCTGTAACGTAAAGTTAAATATAGAAGATCTATACAAATATGTTAATATCCTACTGATAGACCAAACTGATAGTGGTCTTATTTTTAGATGGCTGCTCTGTATGAAATTCTTGAACACAATTACTGATATTATCTGTTAAGAAAGCTTGTCTGGAGCCATAGCCTTGCCGCTACATTTGAAATTGCACTGATAGCTTTGGCTTATTCGTTTGTCTTAGCAGGATACACAGCCCAAGCAATGCAAATACTTTGTCTATTCATACACCAAGACTGAGAAATTTGGCAAGGTAGTTCACGAGGGCACAGGGCACCAGCTTTGAATTTCTGAAAAAAAAAAGGGGGGGGACACATGACACACTTTTGCAATCTTGTTCTTAATTATGCCTTGTATTGTGCTCTAGCATAGTTGAGCATTCCCTCTCCAGCTCCTTAAAGGGTTCCTCTTCCTCACAAAAACATTTAAGAAACAATAATATCCAACAGCTTTGCCTCCATCTGCTAGAATGGTTGTATTTATCATGAAGTAATTACAAAGACTCCTAAGAAGACGGATTCGTTACACCAGTCACAGTGCGATTAGCAGTTTGAGCAATGTTATTTTATGAAGTATTGTTCTAGAGTTGCTCCCACAAAATTTTGGGTAGGACTTCCTGGAAATGCCTAGCAACTAGACACAGCATTACATACAACACCCTTTCTTTTTGTTCTCACTCCCAGGCAAAAGGCAGATGCGTTTCTAGATGCCCCGATTCATATCCTGTCATTTGCTCTCTGAAACTGCCTTCCTCCCAGAGAACAAAGAGTAAGAGCAGGAGCTGGAAAGTGCATGACTCTCCATAAATATATTAAAGCTACATCTGTACTGGACAGTGACTGGGCTGCAAGCTTGATCATGCAGCATGGAGACTGGCCTTGTGACACCAGAGTTTTATTTTTATCACTGTTTATGCCAAGGATGCTTTGGTGAGCAAGTCAGCTGAAACCATCTCCATGCCTGACCAGCTCTGACAGTAGTGTGGACACCTCCCTGTTACCTCTGCTTCCGATTGCCGGACTTGTTGCTGCAGCTGCTTTTCTTCCTCTGTTAGCTCCTGCAACAATTTGTACAGACACAGCAGCTTCTGGTCTTTCTCGGAGGACCCTGTCTAGAAGCAGATAAGTGAGTGGCACGCTCTGGGTGCACGGGATCAGGTGCTCTGCTAACAGAAATTGGCTCAATTCTGCTATAGTTGATACAGTGCTGCTGATTTCCACCATCAAAACTTTTAACCCATGGTCAACAGTTTATTAGACCTCATTTTGATTTTGAATCCATCAGTAACGTGAGCCAGACGGCACAGCTTGCACTTCGCTGATGCTGCTCTTCTTTGGTTGGAATGGGTTTCACAGGGTGGCACTCCAGCAACGGCATTCTGTGTATTCTCCCCAATGGGAAGTGGAAACTTTTAAAAAGTGTGCATAATGTTAAAAAATCTTGCATTTTCAATCTCTCTCTGATTTTCCTAAGTCTAATTCTGCAGCGTCACTGCAGGACTTCCTGGCAGAGTTCTGCCCCTGGTTACAGACTCACATCAGCGATAGTAGAGTGACCCCCCACCCCCAATGACAGGATTTGGCTTGATGACAGCACTCCACTTTTTCTGGGATATCTTTCATTAAGGCTATCTATCAGCAACGCATTAAGCCTCAGCATCTTGCTCTGTGTCTGCAGGGTAAGCTCTGGGAGATTTAAGCAATGATGTGACCCAGGAAGCCCACAGCAGGACTGGAGCTAGAACCCAGGATGTCTGCTCCTCTGCTGTAGTCTCTTCTTCAAGAGAGAGCAGCAGAGGAAATTTCAGCTTCCCTGCCATGAAGCCACAGGACTGAGCCCAACAGTTGCTGAACCAGCATCTTGCAAGATCCCAGTGGCTGTGTCTATACTGTCTGATGACCAAGTCTGGGAAGATGACCTCAGGCGTGGCTGGAGCCCAGCTTTTCCATGCCACACTACATCCCGCGTGCCCACTCACTTCCAGCATGGTAGTGCATCTCCAGGGGCATTCCCGTTGTCAGCCTGGAGGCTGCCCATACAGGAGATGTGCAGATGGAGCAGAGGGGCAGCAGGGAACAGGTCATGCTTGTTCCACTGACACTTCACCTTCCCTTTGTGTCTTGTGATCTAGAAAAACTTCAAGATGGAAGTAGTTTTTCTCCATACCTGGTATGTGATGCACATTTCTGGGGTCATGATGACTTCATTTCCTTTCCTATCCCTTTCCGCCGCTTTGAAGAAATCCTTCTTCGAGGCAGTAATGTATTTGTCCTTCAGGTGGTATGTCAGATGGATCATCTCCTCTGCGATCAGAAAGATACGCTCTGCTACATCTTCATCAGCGGGCTTTTCTAGGTTTCTGTGGAAGCACTCCTTGATTTGCTAATGAGGGGTGAAAAGGAAGAGATGGAAGCAGGTTAGACAGCACAGAAAACTGGCAAGATTTGCAGAGTTGGGTAAAAACCCAAGGTAAAAACTGAGCTTTTCTGCCTGGACTATGATGGCATCTCTTGGCCCATGGCCCTAACTCTTCTTCCCTGTGCCTGAAGAACAAAAGCACAAAGCTGCTTAAAGCAACACAAGCGTCTCCTCTTTGTGGAGCTGAGTATGCTCCCCAAGCTCAAAGTTAGCTTGGAATGCACCCCTGCGTGAGGGGATTGCAGGGAGGGAGGTATTTTGGAGCACAAGTTTCCCACATTCCCCAGCGTAAGAAAGGAAAAAGGAGTGCGTTGGGTGCTCATCCAAAGGCAGGCTCTGTCTTGGCAGGTGAAGTGCCTGAGCCATACTGACAGACGTGGGATTTCCTCCCTCTTCTGTTCTCCAAATCAGGCCTGACTAGAGGAAGAGGTAGGTGACCTGCTTATAACAAATCAGAGTGATGGGGTATTTCATCGGGACCCTAAAATGTTATTAGTTTGGGGTCAGAACATTTGACTAGTTTTGAGCCTTGTGAAAATTTCATCCCAAAATCATAGTCAAGCTTTTTTCTTTCCTCTGACACACATTTTCCAAGTCTTAGTCTCCCAGTTTCATTCTAGCTGCTCAGTGCAGTTTATGACAACTGGTCACACTGCAGCTCTCTGGCAAGCACACAACCGTGAGACACAGCAGCTGAACACAGCTTGGACACCTCGTTTGGAGTTGCTTTGGCTGCACCCCCTGAAAATGAACCTAAAGCCCTAGGCAGTATGTTTTGCATAGTATAAATATCACAGTGACAGATATTTTTCTGTTCCTGCCTTGGCCGTACCACTATAGGCCGGGAGTTAATGTCAGTTCTGGTGCCAGCCAACTGTATTTGCTTTCCTCTTTTGCCAAACTCCACGTGCCGGATATGCAGGAAGTCATCCCGCCCCACGAAGTACTCCGTCATCTTGTTAGCATTTTCAACACGTTTCTGGAGGCCATCGGCTTGTGCCTCGTTGTAAAACTCCATTGTATGTTCAGTCTCTGGTTCCAGTGACGTATAGGTGTGAGCTAAGGATGCAAGAGAGGTTGCACATGCTTTCAGAGTTAGCAGCCATAACATGGTGAACACAAGTGTGTCCAGAGGAAGACTCATTTTCTTCAGCTGCCAATAAATCAAATGCACACAAGAATGTCAGAAGGGAATGTTATCTCCTCACTGCTGCCTACCAGTGTGGCACGGCCTAAGGACGGCAGGACAGCTTTGCAGGGCCACTGCCTTCCTTACTCAGCAAGGCAGTAGTGAGTGGAGCATGGACCCTGCTCTTCCCAAACCAGGAATGGGCACAGCCTCCTGGGGTGAAATGCTGCTTTAGCAACGGATCCCATGCACTCCCCCAGCTGCACAACACTGAGAGACCAAACATAATCCTAAGGAGAAAGTTTCTACTTCTATCACCTCTACTGGAAATTATATTACCCTATATACATGACAGGTATGTATTTTTCTTCTGTTATGCTTGGGGGGGAGCACTGTCCAGGACTGGAAGCCAACAACCCAATTCTCTACTCTCCACTGGAGACCACATTATTTATCCAGGCAATTCATCCCATGAGTTTGCCATCCCCCCAACTTTGGGCTTTTGCCAGTCCTTGAAGGGATCCATGTGAAGTCCCCTCAGCTGCAACGGCTGCCCAGATGAGCTGGAATACCTTTAAGGCCGAGGAGGTGTCCTGGGCTGAAGTAGTCAGTGGTCAGCTGCGTTTGTTTATTCACTTCTCTCATATCCAACATGTCTTCTCGGTTTTTGAACCACTCCCTCACCTCCACTACTTCAGTACCTGGCAGGAGACAAACTGTTTCACAACCTCACCCTGTTGGAGGTGGTAAGATTCGTCTGGTGAGCCCCTGGCGTCTGTGCAAGCACCCTGTGCTCCCAATACAGCCAGAGCAGACGCCGTACAGTCACTGGGATTAGCCCTGTGCACAGGGGCATTTTGTAGATGAACCCTAATCTACGTTTGAGTAGATGAGTTACACCTTAAGAGGGTTTATTCCTCTACATCAACAAGAAATAAGTAATGAGCTCAAGGGGAGAAGGTGGCACGGTGGATGGCTATGGTTAGGCAAGAGAAATTCCACCCCAAATACTTAATGATAGCGTCAGGAGCAAACGGAAAGGAGATAGGGGCATAACACTGTCCAGGAGGGCTGAGAACAGGACACTGGATGTCCAGTTAGGAATCTGCTCGGTTCCTTGGGCCAGCTGTTGGAGAATAATGCTTTGGAGTACAGTAATATCCGCAGTCCGTAGCTGCCCACCACTGGGAACAGTGACACTATTGGGTCAAATCAAACCAGCCTTCCATTTCTCTGAAGACTGAAAACCCAAGGACCTGGCCTGCGACACTGAACAGCCTCACCACTGGGGTGTAAACAGATTCAAACTCTCGCAGGAACCCCTAGCAATGCTGGAAAGTTCTGGAGCTTGACAGTGAGCGTGAGGAAGCATTTGAAGATGTGGTAGATAAGTCCCCCACAAATGTGACAGGAGGGTAAGAAAGCAGAAGAGAGACTCTGGCAGAAAGGGGACGGCCTCCCCCTTCCCACCAGTACACCCCGGGCTGTATTTGCCCGGTGTGTCGAGCATGCTCACTCATCCCTCTTACAGTCTAAGTCTGCGTAGATGGTGAGGCGTTTCACCAGCCCATTTCCATTCAGGTACGGTGCCCATTTCTCCAGTTTTGCTTTCTTGTACAGGATCACCTTCCTTCCCTGGCAACAGTGGGTCTCAAACTCTGCAGTGGGCAAGAGAGGTGCCAGAAAAATTTACTGCCTTGTACTCAGCCCAAGGAAAAAGAATTCAAGAGGGAAAAAACCATGGTCTAAGGGAGACCACACATTTATTGATGGCGTTCAGCTGCTAGTAAAGCTGCTCAGACCCTGCCTGTTGTGCTTTAATGTTATAACAGTATAGTAAGTCTTTTCTCCCCCAAAGCAGGTATTTAATAATGCAGGGGCAGTACCTTGTGCATAGCGGTAACAGAAAGTCTATCCCAGGCAAAATCATTCAGCTAGCAGGAAAACAGAGAGAGGGAGTCTGTCTGTCTGCCTGCCTGCCTGCCTGCCTGCATCTGCCTGCAGGGCGTGTTCCCACCCAGGATGAGGCAGTGCACTGAGGGCAGCCATTCAAACCAGTAGCTGTTGCTGCCTTCATCTCCTGCACTTCACTGCTGTACCCCATCCATCCTGAAGGGAGAACTCTTGAGTGAGATAAACAAATGTCCCAAATCCACTGAAAGGTTAGCTGGGGGGCAAGCAAAAGGCAAAGGAAGAATACGTACCTCTGGGAGATACGTGAACTGGGGCTACCCATGATGGTGGCATGTCAGGACTCATGTCTTCCTCCTCCTTTTCCTGCTGAAACAGAAGCAGAGATTTGCATTTTTGGCAGCTTCTCTTACTGTGCCAGGAGGCATTTTGGTTCTAGAGAACACAGTGCGGCGATCAGAGCTCAGCTCACGCCAAGCTGCGCTGGTCCTGGGGAAGATGGTGGCACAGTTACAGGTCACAGGCAGCCCAAGGACAGCAAGCAGCACACTGCAGTTTACATGGAAGGAGAGCTTTGTTGCGTCCCCACACTCTTGCTAGCACACCCCTACTCAAGCCTAACAAAACAATCTTCTGGCTAAGGCTCGAGCTGGATAGGAGGTAAACATGACAACCATCAACTAACGACCAGCGTGTTTTATGGAGACCACAGAGGGCACTTTGCTCCCCAGTTATGGGCACAGGCTGAGGAGAGCAGATAACAGGAGGGAACATGCTGTTATTGGTGTTCCTCCGTCCCGCTGTGCTGTGCAACGCCTGCTTTATCATGCTGTGTTCTCCCACCAGGACAACATACCATTTCTTGCTTCCAGTACACAGGATTTTTTGGTATATTAGAGTACATCCATTATTTCTACATCCGACTGGCAACTCCGCTGACCAGTCGAGAAGGAGCATCCAGAAAAATTTCAGTTTGGATTTTTTTTTTTTTAATTATTTCATCCCAAAGGTCAATGCACTGGACGCCTACAGAGATCCCTAGCCAATGAGCACACCAGAAGTACCGCTTGGGGTCCTGCTTCAAAAAGCATCAGAAAGAACTATTCAAGATTGAGAAGGAATCTAAAGTGCCAACCAAAACCTAGCTAGAGCGACAGTGAGCTGATCTGGAGAGGGCAGCAGGCAGGCAGACACGTGCGGGTCTACAAACGGACCAGTTTGATACAGCGTCCCTGCTGCACAAGAGCCATCATTTGGGTCACTCACTGTATCATCCACATCCTCGTCGGGTAACTCGTTTTCATCCTCAGCATCCGGAAGCAGCTGAAGAGGCTTGTTGCTCCCCGAAAGCATAATTTCCCAGCGGACAGCGTCACCCAAGTCAAAGATGAGATCCTAGGCCATGCAGAAGAAACCCACTTAACTACAGGGCAGCCTCAAGGGCCTGATGCTAAACCAAACACTGCCCCTGCATGTCTGCAGCGCTCTGGACCTGGCTGGGTGTCAGAGGGCTGCAGAGCCCTTTCCTCATGGTGCCTCTGCCACAGATGAGAGGAAGTTGCAGGAAATCCTTCTGCCTCCTTCCTCAGGGCACACACGGTCATTCACACGGGCCTGAAGCTGCTCTAACTCAGACCCTCACCCCCTAGGCTTTATATCAGCTGGGGTGTAGCTGAGCTGTGGGAAGAGCCTAACCAAGATCCTCCCTGCCTTGAGCCATGCCTGACAGGCTCAAAACATCCACTGCCTAAAAAGCTGTTTTTTGAGAGAATGAGTGGCCAGCCAGCCTTAAAAACTGGTATTCTCACCCTGTGAGGGTTTAATAGGTATATTGGCTAGCTCAGGGTCTGGGATGTCCTGAGTAGTTCCAGAGTCTGTGTAATCAGAGCAGCATGACCAGAGCCAACAAAGGGAATGCTTAAGTGGAAACTGGGAGATCACCACTGATCTTGGACTTCCCCAGGACTCAGGTCAACCCAACTGTCCCTTTCAGGCACAGGGTGCTGAAGGGCTCGTTACCTTACAGCCATTCCAGCAGTCCTGCATGTTCACCCAGTAGTTCCTGTGGTTCCAGACGCTCTCAATCCCAAGGAAGTGCTCATCCATGGTGCTGTGGCTGTTTCCTGTGAAGGGGTTGATGAAGAAGGTCTCGGGAACCTCCCGCTTCCCAGACAGGACCAAAACCCACGCGTGCACCCGTAAGCCATGCAAAGGGTCATGCTTGGGCTTTTCCAATTCCTGTAGTGCAGAGGACAGAGCAGTAATTATTGCCATTTTATTGCCACTTTAGTCCGAACCAGTGGCAATCTGATTCTCTCCTCTTCCCACTTATGAAGACCTCCAGCCCCCTAACACTCTTCAGAAGAGCGAGGAAGTACCCACACATTCCTGTGCCAGCACGCACTGTGCTCCCAGAGGCCAAGTGCTCAAGGCCATGATCAGGGTTGTGTCATATTTCAACAACAGAGGGTGGTGAGCTCCTTCCTTTGGTCAGCCATTACCTGTGTCTCAGCTCTTGCTCCTGGAGTTTACAGTGAGGTGGGCCTCACTAACTCACCGTGACCTTCTCCTCTTCTCTTTCCTTGTTCTTCTGAGCAGCTTCACTTTCTGCCTTCTTCTTGGCCTCCTGCTGAAGCTCAAACTTGCTCTGCAGGTCTGGTGGGGGCTTAACTCTATACTTGTTGGGCTTCTTCTTCATCCCCTCTTTTGGTACCTGCCTTGGAAAAAGCAGGGTATTGCTGTGAAACCCAGCAGAGATCAAGAGAAAGGAGAAAATGTATGGCTTACAGCTACCTCCCAGTCCCCAACCCTCGACACTTTGCAGTATTTGACCTGGCGCGACAAAGAGGCCTCTTAAGGAACTGTGGGAAATCACTCAAAAAATCCCTTTGGTGAGGTCCCTGCTTGGTGCAGACCGAAACCCAGTGTGGACCTGAAGCTGTTGCCCCTAGCTCAACTCTGGAGCTCACTGGAAATGATCAGGCTGAGCATGCATGCTGGGCTCATACCTGCCTGCTCACTGCAGGTCTCACCTCCTGCGGCTTCCTGAGCAGTGGGCACAGCTCCAGAGTCTCGTCCAGGGTGCATATCTCGCGGGTGGCATACCCATGCACGCAGTAGGCGTCGTACCCAGCCCCGATCAGCATGGAGCACAGCAGCACGCTGAAGTCAAAGCAGTTCCCTCGCTGGTATTTCAGGATGGTGGTTGGGGAATAGAGTGAACTGGGCTTGAAAGAGAGAGGTGCATGTTCACAGTGCTTGGCTTGTGAAGCTGAAAGACCCACCAAGCAGAGAGCAGGAGAGAGGGCATTGCCCACATCCCCAGGCTCTGCACTCACAGGGAACCTGTTATATAAAACTCCTACATAAGCCACAGACCCCAAAAGTCCCCTCCAAAGTGATCTGGGGAAATTCTGACCCCAAATCCGGTGACAAATTTAGCCGGGGGGACAAACTCCTCAAACTGCTGAAAACCTAATGCTAACCACACCTCTGGGGTGGGGCTTACCTCCATCTCCAGCTGGTCTGTCTGCAGCATTTTAAAGCAAAAGACCGACAAGCTAAATTATAGTTCAAAGGAGGGAACACATTCCCTTCTGGGCCTCACCAGCGAGCAAGCAAAGGGATCAATATAGAGAGAGTTTCTACACAGTCTACTCCCAGATCTCGGGCATCACCTTAGGTGACCAAGGCAGTCTCCATTTGCTACATCGAGATCCATTCACTGTGGCTGCAAAGTGCCACCGTTCCTCTTGAGACCCTAGAACGCACTTGGCCAGCATGGAGCTGGCATACATTGTTTGGGGCATTCTACAGGGCATCAGTCATCCTTGCAAGCAAAGAGTGTGCCTTAGGCAATCCGCACCAGCCAAGAGCTTGCCCCAACTCTGGCATCATCCTTACCAGTCTAGAAATCTCCCTTTGGCCACCCCAAAATATCCCCAAAATTGGGATAGAAATGTCTGAAGTTCCTAAGAACAGGTCACCGAGGTCAAGCATCATCCCCTAGGCTTTATATGCTCCTTTGTTGAAGGCATCTTGGTCTTTGGAGGGGAATCTTGTCAGCCGTTGCAACCCGCAGCAGACCTGCTGGTCACCTGGGGACACTGAGAGCAGGATCAGGCCCAATCTTGTAGAAATGGTGCTTAATTGCTTGGCAGGTACCACACTGTACATGTACTGGGATTACAGGTCCAAAGAGAGCGCTCAGGGCCAGGGAAAATAAGGGGGGCTGCCTAAGTAATGAGGGGATGATGGAGGGGTCAAAGACCTTTGTAATCCCAGCCACAGGCGTGTCCACATTTTGTCCTGCTGAGAGGCCCTTCTGTCACCTCCGTTACAGGGCTGTTTCTCATGGGACTGCAGCCCCTTTCTTACCGGTGTGACAGGGGACTCGAGGGGCTCCATGGCAAGGTAATCAGAGACGAAGCTGGCACAGCCATCCCAGTGGCACAGCTCTGTGTAAGGCAGCAGGGTTGGCCTCACTGTTGTGCTCACAAACTTCTGTAGGGCAACAAGAGGACTTTGGTTAGCCAACAGATGTCTGGCAGAGTCTCCTGTGTAAAGCCATCCTCAAACCAGCCCTGGATGTTGCAGCTCACAGGCAGGACCTCTCTAAGAGCACACCAACAGTGCCAGTAACCCTCCTCACCTGTTATGAGATGGAAATTACATGGGCTTGAGAGGCCATCTGCCTGTCTGTGGCTAAAACTTCACACTCCTCTCAGACATGTTACAGATGCAAGCCAATTCTCTTCATTTTCAAGCAAGACAAATAGCTATGGCCCTTCCCAGTGCTTACATCCTCCAGCATTTTTTTGCCTTGTATGTTAATGATATGGGGAAAGCTGGCCCAAAGTAGCAATTCCAGATGCCTGGGGGAGCATCGGGCCCAGAACTAGACAACAGTTGCACAGCTTGGGCCCAGTCCTAAACAAAATTAGACCACAAGCTTCCACATTTACTTCCTTTCCTGTAACTTCTGCCAAGTTCACAATAAGACCTCACTCCATATCTGTGACACAGCCTGAGCCTTATCTCTTTCATGTTTCTTTCACTTTCCTTTATGTTTCTGTGGTCTTTGCTGCTTCCTGAGCATCACACTGCAGGGCTGCAAGCTGGCCGCAGCCTACATGGCACCGCCACCATGTGCATGCTACAACACCCTTGTGGATTTGGGCAGCTGGGGTGTTCCCGGGCTGCTGTGTGTCTGCTCAGGGTGCTGTGGGCACAGTGCACAGGTTCCTGTTCGTTCCCTTTGGCCAGGAGGGAGGGCGGGAAGGGCTGCTGTCCTGCCCCAGCATTCGGCACTATGGAAGCCAGTGCCTCCTGTGCTGTGGCCCAGCCCCACACCACCCCATACCTCCACGCCACACTCGTTGACCGGGTGGAGGAAGAGCGGCTTGCGGTCAGGGCAGAGGTGAGTGTACTGCTGGAGGAAATGGTCAGTGATCTGCAGCAGCTTCTTTTCCTTCAGGGAATTTGTCTTGTACGAGGATGGCAACTGGGACGTGTCAATGGAGCTCCAGTCAAAATCACTTCCAGGGCAGGAGGAGGCAGAGAGACACAGGTAATAAGACAGGAGCAATTCGGACAAGATGACCTGCTATCAAAACACATCAGGGGCTCCCTGTTTCCCAGGGAAAAAAACAGGGATCATATCTGAGGACATGGTTTTGACATAGCAAAGGTTTCCTGGAGCGATGGCAAGCTGACATATACACAGAGGCTCAGGGGATCTTTCTCTAGTGTCATGATAGAGCAGCAAATGAACGTACAATGGAGTTAGTTACCATCTTACTCACACATACCCACTCTGGGACAAACACACCGGACATGCAGAACTCGCTCCCTCACCTCAGCATGCAAGGGGACCACACCTGCCATCCCCATGCCCCAAAGGGACCATCTCTGCTCATCCCAGTAACAGGCACACGTGACTTACAGTACATCACTTGGGATGCAGACTTGCTCCAAGGACACCTTCGTCTCCAAGTCCTGGAGTTTAGCGCAGATCTCCAAAGCCTTCAGCTCTTCTTCCTCTCTTTGCTCCTCTTCCTCCTTCTCCTCCAGGACTTCCATTCTGCCTCCTCCTGGGCACTACAGAAACGCAGGCACCAGGAGGAATTCAGGGGTGGGACCCAGATACACAGCAACACAGAAACACTGGCACTCTGGCCACAGCGATTTAGTACGTGAGCACGGCTCATGGATGCCTGATTCCCATTTCTGTGACAGTAAGGGGTAAGCACTGAATGTGAGTTTGGGCTGGGCTTGGTGAATAAGCGGCTGCACACTCCTGGCCCCCTGAGCACGGGGGAGACGGCAGAGCCTGGCTTGGTAGGGCACAGCACACCCCCACGTTCACTCTGCGATGCTGCTGTGTCCCCCGTCGCCCGTGCCCGTGTAAATGCTGCATCCCACGTCCTGCCCGCCGCGCTGCCGGCTGGAAGGCAGCTCCGGAACCCCCCCGGGTACCTGCCGATGACCTGGGCCGGGGCCTGCGGGCGGCTGAGCCGGGCCGGCCCCTCAGGGGCCTTGCAGGGTGGGGGGAGTGTTGCAGCAGTCAGCAGCCTCCAAGGACACAGCGCTGTTCACGTTGTTTATTTACCCCTCGGGGAGATCGGGGGCTGCTTGCTTCCCGCTCCTTGCGGTCAGGTTGACCCCATCAGGAGCAGACAGCGAGAGGGAGGCACAGACCTTGCCCCGGGCGGCGAGACGCGGGGTGCGTCCCGGGGCCCGGCACCACTCCCCGGCCTCCGCGCCGCCTCGACGGCCCCACGGCTCTCAAGGGCAGCCGGGCTGCAGCTCCCCCTTCCCCGCCCTCCCGCCGCCTGTCCCGGCCTCACCGCCTCTGCCTCGCCGCTGCTGCCGGTCCCGCGCACCATGGCAACGCCTGCCGCAGGGGCGGTGTGGGGCCGTGCCGGGGGCCGCGGCCTCTCCCGGGCCTCCCCCCGCCTACCCGGGCCTACCCTGGGCCCTATGGCGGCCTTCCCCCGGGGCCTACCCCGGCCCTACGGCGGCCCACCCTGAGGGCTACCCCGGGGCCTGCTCCTGAGCTACGCCTAGGGCCCCCCGAGGCTTCCCACCAGTTCGGGCAGGCCACAGCCCACCCACAAGCCCCCGGCTGCCCCCACGCCCCTGGGGGCTCCTCAGGTGCCCATCCCGCACCCCCCCGGCTGCCCCTGCCCTCCCCACCGCTGGCCTGAGCATCAGGAGCGGAAAGCTGCTGACACCCCCCCTGCTGCTGCCCAGGAGAAGGTGCCTTGGTGGCAGCCCCCTGTGTCAGAACCACAGAATCGTTGAGATTGGCAAAGCCCTTTAAGATCCCCAAGCCCAGCCGTTCCCCTAACCCTGCCATCCCACCACTAAACCCTGGCCCTAAGCACCTCGTCTGCCTGGCTTTTAAATACCCCCAGGGATGGGGACTCGACCCCTTCCCTGGGCAGCCCCTTCCAGTGCCTGACAGCCCTTGTGGCGAAGGAATTTTTCCTGATGTCCAGAACATTTTGGGGTGAAATGAGGGGGAAGCAGCCAATCCTGCTCACCAGGACGGCTTCGCCACCAGCCCCTCTGAGGCCACAAGGCTCATGAGTTTCACCCTCTTTAAAAACAAAAAAAAGTGTCTCCCCCCCATTCCTCATCCTTTGCCTTTGTTGCTTTCTAAGCCTGCGGGCTGCACTGCCTTTGCATCTCTAAGCAAGTCTGTGCAAGCTTCTGTCACGGTTAATTGCTTCATAAAATACATAATGGAAAGCAGAGATTCTCACCCTGAACCTGGCAGCAGTGGATGGCAGGAGGCCCTTTTTTTTTTTAATTGGTAGTTCATGAGGCTGTAACCTGTGGTTAGGAAAAAACCTGAATGGGTGGATGTTCACACTTGCTGCTATGTTACAGTGGCTGTAGCACTTAAAGCTCTGAGGGCGCATGCACAGCGTATAGTCAGTATCTATCAAGTGATTACTGCTATTTGTGGCTGGTTACTGTTTCCCAAACAAAGCGTGGTAGGACCAAGCCCTCACCCCTCCATCCCTCACCACTGCTTCTCACCAGATCTTAGATGTCAGAAGTCATTAAAAAAAACTTGCTGAAGGAAATGTACGTTGTGGTTATGAAACCGTGTGTATCCAGTACACCCAGTTATCTGACCTTCGTGTGTGCGGCTGTGGTATCAGTTGTTATTGCTGCGTCAAAAGCAGGTACCACAAATCCAGTTGGATGCACAAACCCCTGGATTCCCCGGGGATTTTGCAGATACTCCCACTGTTTGGCATTCCACCAGGGCCGTGAATTGGGTCAGCATTCAGGAGCCATAGGCTGATGGGAAGGGCCACCCGTGCTGGAGGATGGACTTTCCTCAGAGTCCTTTCCTCCCCGGCTACCGCTGAAGGATGCTAAGGTGGCTCTTGTGCAATCGCGGAGGCAGCATGTTTGCGTGGGGGAGAAGGATGAGCTGCTGGAAGGCGATATAAGGACGCAGCGGGGAGCACAAGAGCAGCCTGGGGCAGCGGTGGGTGGAGGAGTGGAGTAGCCTGGCGATGGTAAGTGGATGAGAGCAAGGTGAGATCTTGATGCTGGTGGGACCTCCTGGGACAGTGGCAGCAAGCAAGGAGCAGAGCGGGGGATAAACCCTCCTGGCCTGGAGGTCTAGCGGTCACAGCCGCACGGGATTGAGCAGAGGGGGTGCGTGATGTGCTGCCAGACCAGAGTGGGGCTTTTGGCATTGGCTTTGCCCCTCAGTCAGCGCACCAGCAAGGCAGAGGGGTAGCAGAGCATCACTCCAGCCACCGTCCCCAGCTGACTCGCATCTGCATCTCTGGTAAGGAGACTCCAGTGTCCAGGGCTCATCCAGCACCGTGCCATTCATTTCCCTAAAGAGATCCATTATCTGTACCAATGGGGCAGATCGACTTAATCTGTGCCTTTGTAGCATTAATTTCAGTTGCATTCAAGGCTTTGGGTTTGTTTTTTTTATCCCATTGTCTCCTTCTTACAGATATGAGTTACTGGAAAAGCAAGGATCCTTTTGCAAATCCTAACTCTTCAAAAAAGCTGTAGTGGAAGAGGGAAACTCCTTTCCCCTTTGGGGAGCCTGGCCTGACACCTCACCTGTGCGGTTTTTCTCAAAGTGCCTGTTCTTGCTGAAATGTGGCTTTGTCACTGTGAGCACATCCCTGCAGGTCCAAGGGCTGGTTTCTCTGGTATTGCTACGTAAAGTCAGGACAGAATTGACCCTTGTGTTAGCCTGGCGGGGTGGGGGGAGGCGTTGCTGACCTGTCCCTTTGGTATAGGAAATGACTTTGTGCTGTTGAACCTAGAGGGTTTGAAGGAAATACAGTACAGAAGTTATTGCACCCACGCTTGAGGTTTGGCTCTTTCTGAATGACTGCAACCATCTCCAGCAAGCCTACTAAAACCCGAGTTACCCAGACCCTGCTTGTTTTTACAGGAAAGGACTGTGGGATGTTTGCTGCTGGTCTCTGCCCTCTGCCTGGCTGTCTGCGAAGGCAACGAGAGTGAGTCTCCCTGTGCACTGTCCCTGCTGGGTCACAGACAGGCAGTATAGAAAGGAGAGGTCACACCCTCACCCAGTCCATGTCCAGGTTGCTCATTCAGGACACTGCTGAAGGCTGCTAAGGGGGGACAACAGAGCAGGGCTCTGGCGGGGCAGGAATTGGGGTGCAAGAGTCGGCAAAATGGGCAGAAACCGCAGTCTCTCCGTCCCGGCCACCTACGGTATATAACCCATGGAGATGAGCAGAGGTGCTGTGCTGTGCCACCACGCTCCTGGTGGCAGGCTCCATAGCTCTAATCCAGATTACGGCCATGCTGAGGACGTCACCCAGGTTCTCAGTCACATCTTCCCAGGCAAGCTGAGGCGCCCAGCTCTTCCTCCGATGTGTCTACCCTGGTGCCAGGCGAGGACCTCAGCCCTTGCGAGCTGTGCCGGGCTTCATGCCGTGGGATGAGTTCTCTCTCGTGTCTCTCCTAGGGGAAATATTCTCGCTGCCTTTCAGCTTACTCACCTTCCCTTTTGCTGCAGGTGAGCTGGGGAGCCCACATGGCCTGAGGCGAGGGGTTGCCCTCCGTCTCAAGAGGAGCCCAGACGCCTGCCTGCCAAACCCGTGCCAGCACCAGGGGCACTGCCAGACGGTGGCAGACAGAGCAGTGTGCAGCTGCAAACCAGGCTTCACAGGGGCGTTTTGCCAAGGTAGGGCTGGTGGTGCTGGCAAGGCCTTCCCGGTCTGTCCAGGGCACCAGAGGGAAGGGTGATGGGCACGGTGCCCTGGTGTTACCACTGCTCTCCACTGCAGGCTCCGGGAGCACATCCCAGCTCTTGGTTCGGGTACATTCCCCACCACCACCCCATTTTCTTCCTCTCCAAAAGTCTTAATTCCTGTGAGAAAGAAACCTCGGCTGTCAAGAAGTTGTGCTGTGGTGTAGCTGTGTCAGGGCAGCAGGGCCTGCTGCAGAGCGTGGCCGCCTCACGGTCTTGCCACAACCACATGGACTCCAGCACAGCTACGGTGAAGGCTCTGTCCAGGCACTGACCAAAAACCGTGTCTTGTTCATCTGACAGAAGATCGTTGTCCCTGCCTGGGGCCCTTGGCAGACTGCAGTGATTCTGTAGACAGCCCTCGAAAGGGGCCAGACCCACAACATCTGCCTTTGATGTCTTAAGCTTAAGGGCTGCGTGTGTTCAGAGTAGTGGCAGCCGTGGACCTGTGCAGGTCTTGGGCAACCAGTAGCAAGTGACAGACCCACATTAACTCCTGCACATTCCCAAAGGTTTGTCTTTCGCCCAGTGTCTCTGAAGAGCCCTACGAGCAGCCTCCAGCAAGGCTGGGGTGAGGGTCTGTTGGGCTCAGCGGGACCATGCCATCCCAGAGCTGATCTAGGGCTCCTTCAGGCCTCTTCCTTATTGCTATTGCAGATGGCTTTTTCCCCCAGATGTGGTACTGAAGTTGGCCTGCGAGGAAGAGCACATGAAGATGATGGTGAGGAAGGAGGTGTTTGAGCTCTTGAAAATCCCCCGGGAGCTTGTCCACCTGAAGAACCAGGCATGCAAGGTCTCAGAAAGGGAAGAAGAGGGCGAGCTGTTTTTTGTTGCCACTCTTACAGGTGAAAATCACACTGCCTGTGGATCAATAATTCAGGTAAGGATCTAGCAGAGCCTCTCTCCATAGCTCTGAAGCCGTGAGAGGAGCAGACCTGCTGAGTGGGGACAGCAAGGGGAAGCCCCGGGGGCTTTTCCTTTCATAGTTGGGTGCTGTAAAGTTCTCGTTCCCCTTGGAAGGCTTCCCTGGGGGCTGTCAGAAAGCTCTTCTGCCTTCACCAAACCTCTGCTGGCAGCACATCGTGTCTTATTCAGCAGAGTATGGAAGTATCGGCGTGCTCTCTATTAGCTGATAATAGCCCTTGGCTTTCTGGCCACGTCCTCTGAGACCTGCAGCCCTGGCTGTAGCCCCTTGGTCCCTCACTTGATTCATGGGTCAGGGAGGGTGCAGAGGAACCGGGTCTACAGCTTTGCACTGGCAGGAGGGCCCTCACCTGTGGTCAGTATGCTGAGTCCTGCCTATTCCAGTGCTGGTTGCCAGTAGCCCCTGGATACGGGGCTTGAGCAGAAACTCCAGCAGACACCCAGGAGGCCTGGGGCAGCCATAGCTGAGTTGCACCATCTGAACTGGTGCTTGGAGCTCTGTGCATGGACTTAGACATGGTCTGGAGCCTTGACTTCTGTGTTGTTCCAGCAAAACAGCTCCCACGTGTCGTACTCCAACGTCATTGAGTCAGAGCGGGAAGCGCACAGGGGCGTGATCTCCCGGAGTTTTCAGCTGGAGGTGCATTTCTCCTGCGTCTACGCCTATGAGCAGGTGGTAAAGCTGCCCTTCACTCTCACTGCTGTCGACAAGTGAGTGGCCCCTCTTTACCTCGCTGTTAACACAGTATCTGTGAGCTTGTGGAAAAATAGATGCCTTTGAGGAGGTGATCTGCAAAGGCCATGGGGAGCCCCTGGTGAGCTCTGGGAGCAGTGCCACATCAGGGTGCCTCCCTTTCTCTTACCAACATAGGTTTTCAACACAGAGTTTGGGCCTCGGACAGAGCATGATCTACCTTTCTCCTATCCTCACTGCTTGAAACCAGCTAGCCAAAAAATAAAGGGTGGGAACTGAAGGATGCCTGCACCAGGCCCCTGTGGTTAGGACCCCCTGGGTTGCCTTTTTTGTAGCCCTCACTGGCCAGCAGGTCCGTGGGAGCCCCTGGAGCTCCCTGCCTCTGTCCGCACATGGCATAGACGCACCAGCGAGGAGGCAGCTCGGGGCCTGGCTCTCCGGAGGCTTCACCCAGGAGCAGAGGCACATCCAGAGCCAGTGCAGCTGCACCAGTGGCCTGACCTGTGCCACATCCCTCCTGCTTTCTCCCTGGTAACAGGCGATGGGACGAGGGGAAACGGTCCCAAGTTGTGCCAGGGCAGGTTTAGGTTGGACATTGGGAAAAATTCCTTCCCCGCAAGGGCTGTCAAGCCCTGGAAGGGGCTGCCCAGGGAAGGGGTCAAGTCCCCATCCCTGGGGGTATTTAAAAGCCGGGCAGACGAGGTGCTTGGGGCCAGGGTTTAGTGGTGGGATGGCAGGGTTAGGGTAATGGTTGGGCTTGGTGAGCTTAAAGGGCTTTTCCAACCCAAATGGTTCTGTGATTCTGTAATGGTTCTGCTCATGAGCTCTCCTCCTCTCCTCTCAGGCTGGTGCAGTTTGTGGTCAGAGAAGGACACTTCAATGTCAGCCTGAGACTGTACAAGACTCCCTCCTACCTCCAGCCATATCACCTGCCGACCACGGCCATCCCCGTCACGGACACACTCTATGTCCTGCTGAAGATAGAAGGGCAGCACCAGCGCAAGTACTTCCTGCTCAGCGTTGGGGACTGCTGGGCCACACCAGGCGCAGATCCCTACCAGGACGTGCGGCATGAGCTCATCAAGAAGGGGTGAGCGGCATGCCCCTTGCGCACCTGGTCTCCTTGCACCATGAGCACAGTTGCGTTGCTTTGCTGGGTGCTAAGGACAGGTCACTGTGAGGGAGCAGTGACACCATCGTGGAATAGGTGAAACAGCCCCATGGATGAGCCCCCTAACTGCCCTGAAGTGAGCCCCCTCCCCTGACCCTGCTCTGCTGCCAGTAGTGCTGCCTTCCCCCTAGCATTGCTGCTGGCCAGCTGGGGAGGCAAAGGGCAAGGGCAAGGGCAGGAGAGGGGAGACCTTGCTGGGCTGTGCACAGAGGTATCTGCTGAAGAGCTTGCGTTAGAGGTGGCTGCAGCCAAGCAGCCAGGTAACGTGGCTATCCAGGAAGAGGGAGCCACAGCCAGGCACACTGCACCCCTGCAGAGCAGCTGTGGCCACACAGCACAAAACGAGCCAGCTCCTGTGCTGGTGGCAGCTCCTCCCCGAGCTAGGCACAGCACAGGGTGCCAGGGACAGGCATCCCCACCAGCTCTGAGACGGAAATAGTCCTGTTCAGCAAACCTCGGGGGCAGTATCCGGTCCCTGTGTGCTCTGGTGTCCCAGGCCAGGGTGCTCCCCCCCGTTTGCCACCTGCTGACTCAGCCATTGTGTCCCAGGTGTCCCCACGATGAGACGGTGACATACCTGAATGCCATTGGAGAGAGCACCACTGCCAAGTTCAGCTTCCAGATGTTTCAGTTTGTTGGTTACCCCGAGGTGTTCCTACACTGCCGTGTCCAGCTCTGTCTCCCCGACAGCCCGGAGCCCTGTGCCAAGGTGAGCCATCCTGATGGTCTGCCCTGTGCCCTTGGCCTGCTAGTGGAGAAGGGGCTCTGCTCTGGTTTCGAGTGCCTCAGCACAGTAAACGCCTCCCAGGGCAGGAGCTCACCCCAGTGCCCTGAACCAAAGGAGCGAGGGCTTGAACCCACCAGAGAACTTTCCCTCTTCCTTCTGACTGCTGGGTATTTGCAGGAGGGGAGGTTTATGGACTTGTGGAGGAGCAGGCTAAAGTCCTTCAGGAACCAGCTCCTCTCATGCTCTGGGGTCTTGACTGCTCCCAGGCTGCAGCCCCAACTGTGCCTCTGCCAGGGGGAGACCGCCAGGAAAAGGACAGCTCTTGCTCCCCGGAGCAGGCTTCTCCCCTGCCCTCTGGTCCCACCACCCTTCCCTTGGCTTTGTTGACAGCAATGCCCCAGTCGCCAGAGAAGCAAGCGGGCTCTGGCTGATGACTACAATAAGATCATCTCCTATGGGCCCATCCACCTGCTGGCTGCTCCTTCCTTGGGGGCAGAGACCCACCATTCCAGGACTGACCAGCAGGACCCAGGGGGTATGTATGTCCTTCCGCGGAGGGCAGGAGCAATTCACGCACCCTTGCAACTCTCTAGGCAATGCCAGGTTATTTAATAGTGCTGCTAAACCCATTGCCCTGAGCAGAAGCATGGGGTCTGCACAGTGTGCTCCAGAAGCCAAACCAGCGTGGAGAGGTTGGCTCTGCGTGTGCAGCTCCATGCCAGGCACAGGCCAGGCTGAGCAGGGGAGCTGGGGTGGGAGGGGACCAGAAGGCTGTTGGTGCAGCACCCCAGGCGAGGAAGGCTGGGCTTTCCCCATGCTGGACCTCGGCATCCACCCAGCGAGGCAGGCTCCTCCTAAGCCCCCAGGTCAATTCAGGAGATCCCAGCAGCGCTCCTGGACCAGCGCTGGGGGCAAGCCCACCTACAGCCTAGCTCAGACCAGGTACACATGCCAAGCTAAATGGAGCCCCTGGTGTGGTGGTTTGACCTTGGCTGGATGCCAGGTGCCACCAAGCTGCTCTATTACTCCCCTCTTCAGCAGGACAGGCAGGGAGAGAATGAGGTGGAAAGAAAAAAAACCAACCAAACTCGTAGGTCAAGATAAAGGCAGTTTAATAAAGAAAAAGCAAAAGCAAAGGCCGCACACAATAGCAAAAGGAAAAAACCAAGATTTTATTCTCTACTTCCCATTAGCAGGCGATGTCCAGACACTTCCCAGGAAGCAGGGCTTCAGTATACATAGTTGTTCCTCCCGAAGACAAAAAGTCACAAAAGACAACTGTCCCCCCTTCTCTTCCTTTTCCCTTAGTTTTTGTATCTTAGCTGACGTCATATGGTATGGAATATCCCTTTGGTTTGTTTGGGTCAGGTGTCTTGGTTACGTCCCCTCCCAAGATCTTGCCCCCTTCCAGCCCGCTGGTGAGGGGGAATATTGGAGACACAGCCTTGATGCTGTTTGAGCACTGCTCAGCAGTAGCCAAAACATTGGTGTGTTATCAACCCCTTTCTACATACCAATAGAAAGCACATCCCTATGCAGCTTGACTCAATACATGTGGGCAGCGGGCACCGGTGGGGGTCCTAGGTGAGGCCAGTTGGGGTAACCAAGTCCCGTTGGTGCCCTCAGGACCCCGAAGCACCCCAGCTCTGGCAGCTGTTACCCTTCACAGGAGATGACCCCCCCCCCGAATCTGCCCCCGGCCCCAAGACACCACGCCAGGGCTCAGCATTGGCTCAGGGGGCCCAGACGCGTAACCAACCTTTCTCCTCTTGGCAGGACCCAACCCCTGGCTCCCTGGGGGCCTTATCCTGCTGTGCGGGCTCGCTGTGCTCACCGTGGCTGCTGCGGCTGTCAGCGCAAGGCGACCAACAGCGTAGAAAACCTCTGTTTCCAAATAAACATGGCAGTAGCAGAGAGGCTCTTGCCTGTGTCTTTACAGGGATATTTTGGGAAGGAGGCAATGGTTGGATGTAAACGGTGCTTGAAGGCTGAGTCACATCAGGGTGTTTCTGTTCCCTGTAGCATCCCTAGGACCTTCTCATCCTCTCCTGACCCTCTCTAGACTCAAAACATGTACCCAGGAAAACTGGGGTGCAGGAGCAGCTCTGGTGTAAAAGCAGGTGGGGGCATGCTGCTACGCTCTGCAGGATCTGGCTGCCGCCAGCCCTGCGTCTGGGCTGGGGCTGGAGGGTAATGCGGGTTCCTGCCCAGACTCTTCCTTACCCTGGGCAAGGTTTTGGCAGGGGCAGAGCCCCAGAGATGAGGGCGCTTCAAGGCTATGGGGGACCGTCAGCTAGAGGGACTTTGGCAGAAGGGACGTCTCTACTGTGCAGAGCGGGGGATTGAGGCGTTTTGGTCTCATTTACAGAGAACAGATTTCACAAAACCCAGAGTGCAGGAGAGGGATGGGAGGTTCCTTCCTCCTGCTTCCTCCCTCCCCAGAGGCACCCAGGACGGACTTTGCGTGGTTCTGTGTGACACGAAGGCAGCATTAGCAGAGAAAGGGCTGCTCTGTGTGCACGCACACACTTCTCCGTGCCCATCGATACATCCTTAATAAAAAGTAAATAACAAACGATATTGTAAGCATCAAAGGCTAAATCCACAGTGCTCAGGCAGCTGGCGGAGGTTTTATACTAAAACACAGATAAGGAGATGTGTGTTTCCCTGTGAGGGGGCTCGGCTGAAGCATAGGGTCCTCGCAGAAATTGTTGCTGGCCCCAGAGGGGGCTTTGCAGGAGGGAAATACAGCAAATCCCTGCCTGAAGAGCTCAGCCCGGGTCTCTTTGGAAGGGACATATCTCAAAAAAGCTTATGGGATTTCTCTGTTTTTCGCTAATACCCAGCCCTAAACCTCCCCAGTCTGTGCTGGAGCAAGTCAACCTCCAATGGCAGAAACCCCCACCACGAGGCTGGTCCAGCACCAAAGGCCATCCCGGCCGAAGGCAGGGGGTTCGGGGGCTCCGTCCTCACCCCCACAAGACCCCCAGGGAATGAGATCGGGGGCACTTCAAGAGCACGGGGGAGCTGCAGCCTGGAGGGACTTGGACAGAAGGGACGTCTCAGGAGCTCCTTGCCCAAGGCAGGGCACTAGGAATGAAAGGGCCGAAGCAAAGAGCCCTGCTAAGGTGGATCACACTCACTGAAGGGTAAACTGAGGCACAGTAAATGCAGCCCTCTGTGAGGAAACTGCATCCCTCGGGATGGAAGCTTGCTCCCTGCGGGCATCCGTGCAGGCAGGGAGGGAGATCTGGGTCAGACCTAGGAGGCCATGGTGGTTTTGTCGTGCCTGACGATGTGGGAGAGGGAGCCAGTGGCCTCCTTTGTCTTCGGGTAGTAGAGGGCAACCAGCCAGATGAATATGAAGATTCCTGCAGGGGAAGGCAGGCACTCAGCAGCAGCAGGAGGTGGTGGGAAGCATCCTGCCGGGTTGCTGCTGGCGCTTCCCTGCCACTTCCAGGGGTTTCCCCCACTCTCTCCCCTCCTGCAGGAGGGGCTCCCCATGCTTCAGATGAGCCCTAGGGGGATAACGTCCCAGTTCCTCGGCTAAGGAATAGCTTCCTTGGAGGCAAACCACCCGTGGTGGAGTGGACGTGGTTGGGAGCCGTGACCAGCTCCACACCGGTGGCTGGAACCCGCTGCCAGAGGGAAGGGCGTGACAGTTCTGGGAAGGTGCCGGTGCCTTGGAACCCCAGGTCAGCCCACTGCCAGGCTGGCTCCCGCCTCCTCCGTCTTCCCCGCCCAAGCCCAGAGCCCTCACCTTGGACAGAGTTGAGAATGGTGAAGACGTAGAGTATGGGTGCAGAGGAGGTGCTGTAGGTGAGGAATGCCAGGGCCCATGTGGCTCCCAGCAGGCAGAAGAGCCCCACCGCCACCAGGGCCACCTTCCAGGCCTTGTGGCCCCCCTGCGCCGCCCCCATGCCCTGCAGGTAGCAGCTCTTCCAAGTCACCACCCCAAAGACGGCCATGTTGAAGAAGAAGATGAGACCAAAGTAGCCGCAGTTGGTGATGTAGTGGACCAGGACATGTTTGGAAGTGATCCAGCACCTGAAAAGAGACAACTGCAGTGCCTGCAGTGGCTCTGCTAGCCCCGGCAGCACCCATGGGAGCCTCTCCAGGGGACGTGTTTGGGGATGCAGGGACGCCCTTGTGCTGGTGGGGTTTTCCAAGGCCAGGGTGGAGCAGGGGGGACAGCGTTGTGGATCCGCTGCCCTCGTCTTCCTCAGCTAGGAGGGAGCCTGGGGAAGGCTGGACATGGTGGACCATGGCCATCCAGGTGGACCTTGGATGTCCCTCCATGACTTGGAGGCCTGCCGGCGTGCCTGAGGAGGCTCGGTAGGAGAGGTGGTGGTGGTGACCACAGCTGTAGCTGCTGTGGTGTAATCACAATGAAGGAAGCAGAAGCACAGCCTAAAGCTGAGCAGGGTGGGCATGATCCCCCGCGCCACGCCCCCAGCAGGACTGGGTTACTGCTCCCCATGCCAAAGTGGAACCCAAGCACGCACAGGTGGGCTATGACCTGGTGCTCCCCACTCTGGATCCTGTGTGGTCCGTAGCTGCCAATGGCTCCTGCCACCCCCACCACGAGAGCAGGGAAGCCTGGAAGAACAAGGGAGACCCATGGAGGTGGCCAGAAAGGCAAGTGGTGGGCGAGGTGGTCGGCTTGGGGTCCCTCCCTGTCCCTGGCTTGCGCTGACCTCGGGGAAGATGGGTCTTAGGGACCCGCTGAGGTTGCACAAGTGCAGGGGCACAACAGAGAGGGAAGGACAGCGCTGGGTCGCAGGGCTCAGGGTGTCCCCTAACCTCTCGGGGGGATCATCCGCTCCGGTGCCCACCCAGCTGCCACGGAGGGCTGGCAATGGGAGAACAAAGACCCCTGGGGACTGGGAGGAGGCTGGTCCCCAGCGGGATGGGGGCTGCCTGTGGGCACTGCCCTGGGTTTCGTGCACCAAGCCTGCATAGGACACTTCCCAGCCCTGACCACAGCACTTGGAAAAGCTGTGGGCAGGACGGGGGCTTGCTCACGCTTTGCCCATCACTGCATTGCCCCGTTCCCCCTCTGGCTGTAACCCACTGCCCCTCTCTCCCCCCAGCTCTCGCCCAGGCTGGTGGTGCTCACCCCAGCCGACCAGGCACAGCTTCACTAGGTAGTGGTGGATGTAGATGCCAAGGACCTTGACGAAGAGGAGGTAGAGGTGACAGCCCTCCAGCGCCATCCAGGTGAAGCAGCAGAGCAGGCAATAGTGGGTGAGCCCCGCCAGGACCTTGCAGGTCCCTGCCTGGCTCCCATGGGAGAGCTTGCTGTTGAGCAGGAAGGCCAGGTTGAGGAGGAGCAGGCTGCCCACAAGGTTCATGTGCAGCCCCAGGTTGATGCGGAGGGTCTCCTCGGACCTAAACCTGCACCTGAGCATCCCCAGAGGGATCAGAAAGGCAGGGCTCGCAGCTGAGCACAGAGGGCTCGCAGCTGAGCAGGGCCCCCTGCCGTAACACAGCAAGCTCCTGCAGAGGCACCAGCATCGCCCCACATCCCTCCCAGCCTCACGAGTCCCCAGGGAGCTGCTGGGATGTCCTACCTTAAGAAGATGCAGAAGGCAATGGTGAAGATGGAGAAAACCACGGCCACCCAGCAGCCCACAGTGGCAACAGCCATCAAGCCTTTTGCTGTGGACCTGTCCAGAGCTGGATTCTGCCAAACATGCACATTGGGTGAGACAGGCCCTGGACTGACCCAGAACACCCAACTGCAGCTACCAGAGCCATGGGGCTGATAGTCCTGGCAAGCTGCTGCAGGGACCCCATGCAAGCCTCCCAGGCTGACCGCCAGGAGGTTTTTGGGGGGAGTGGGGTGGTGGCTCAGAGGAGATGCTCCCTGGTCCATGGTGGACCACCGTAAGCACCCTCCTGGGAGCCTCCACCAGAGGACAGGACCCCAAGTCTCACTGCTCCAGAGCCTGCACCAGGCTGGGGACCGTCTCCACCCTGTACCCGCTCTGCTGAGCTGCCGCTGCCCTCCTGAGCCAGGGCTGGGCCTGATTTTGGGACCTGGGCTTGCCTGGAAGCAGCTATAACTGTCCCTGTGCACCCGAGGGGCCACCGAGGTGGGGCAGCACAGCCAGGGTACAAGCAAGAGCTGTGGGGAGCAGGATTGTCACCAGGAGCAGGGTGAAGAAGGTGAGATGGTCACAGGAGCAGACTGTCCCCTTGTCCCCGGGCTGCATGACACATCCGGTGCTTCTCCAGCCTCCTGCCTGCCCTGTGACAGGCACAGGGTGACAGCCATGAGTGCCGGGCACAGCGCTCATGCCCGGCCCCACGCCTGGCCCCCCAAGCACCGTACCTTTGCTGGGGTCCCAGAAGACACATTGTGGGGTGACGCCCTGCAAGGGGGGCGAGCAACATCAGCCAATACTGCAGCGAGGGGCACGGAGGAGGGAGGGAGGGAGGGCACGGCTGACTTACGTGGGGCAGCTGCCTGTGGGCAAAGGTGAGCCGCACAGGGTCCTGCAGCCCTGAGATGCTCGTCTCTCCCACCATGATGCCCACCACGGTGTCATCCAGGACCTGCCCCGTCTGGTTGGCCTCCTGTGAGGGGGCGATGCTGCCTGAGCCGAGCCGGCAGGCAGCGAGCGTCGGCAGCCAGAGGGGTGCTGCCTTGCAAGCCTGTACCTTGAACATGCCAAGCTGCTGGGTTTTGAGGACAGTCACCACCACACGCACTCTCTGGCTGCTCAGGGACCGGAATAGCTCCCTGGGGAGCTGGATTTTGCCTGCTTTCCCCTTCTCCGTCATATTCAGCATCCTGGGGCCCTGCGGCAGCAAACAGCCATGGGGGAGTTGCTCGCTGGCAGCATCACCTCTCTGCTTGAGACCCCCCAACCTTGCCCCAGGCACAAATTCAGCCCTGCCCAGGTGAGTTTTGCTCAGCAACATCAGCCGGTGCCCCAAGGGCAGAAGGAGAGAACCTCATCCCCAGCACCCAGCAGTGAGGAGGCAGAGCTGGGGGCAGCTCCTGGGGGAGCCCCAACCCACCATAACCCCACAGACATGGCTCCCTGGGACATCCAGAGAGTGGGAGAGCCTGGGGGTGGGCAGAAGGCACAAGGGCCCACACCTTCCTCCTCTTCCTCCTGATCTCCCGCCTGCTGCTGGGAGGGCTCCTCAGGGAGGGCTCTTCCCTCCCAAGCACCATTTCACATGAATCCTTGCCAAGGGGATGCCAAAGCTGATGTGGCTCCATGACACAACGGTGGAGCGGGATGGAGGAAGTGCGTGCCATGAGAGACCAAGCCCCGGTGCAGGGGCTGAGGGATGCTTGGAAAGCGCGGGGCCTTCCGAGGGAGGGAAGAGGGTGGATCTCACCTCCGTGGGGGAAAAGGTGATGAGGACATCTTGGGTGACAGCCCTGCTGACGTTCAAGAGCAGCACCTTCAGCCCAGCCAGCCCCCTGCGCAGTGCTGGCCCTGCTGACTGCAGCAACCTGCAGGGCAGGGGGGCTGTGGGATGGTGGCCACGGGGGGCTGACCCCTCAAGCCCCGCCACGGCCACCCCTAGCCACTACCTGAGCCAGCGCTCCCGCAGGCAGGCGCAAGCGGGCCTGCCGGAATGCCCCAGCTCTGGGCAGCGCCGGGGCAAATCCGGGCTGGGGGTCCAGTCGCCTTGCTCCTCCAGCACCTCCATATCACAGCAGCGGTTCTGACTATCACCCCACTGCAGGCCTGGGGATGAGGGGAGTGGGGTGACTGCTGGGTGCTGTGGCACAGAGCAGGGTGACAGGCCAGGTGGCATCAGGTGGGCACCAGGGTGAGGGCAGGGTTTGGGGGGACCACTCACCAGCACAGCTCTCCTGTCCCCCAGCGGCATCTGGAAGGAGAGTGCAGGGGGAAATGGGGGGACAAGCCCAAAATCTAGGGTCAGCCCTCCCCCTGCCCAGAAGGGAGGGAGGAGGCAGGAGAATCCAGCAGCTGCCCGGTTCAAAAGGAGCAGCCCCCCAGTTACCGTTGGCTGTCCAGCTGGACAGCCATCAGGGCTGGCGAAGGCAAAACCACTGTGCCTGCAGTGATCCGTCACCCTTCCAGCCCCCCAGGGTCACTGGCTGCTGGCCCCAGGTTTTAAAATACCCCCCAGCGGCAACCCCTCCCCGCTCTGCTCGCCTCTGCCAGCTCACTGCCATCCCGGGGGGGACGCTCCCACCTGGCTTGGCCACGTTTCAGGGTGAAACCCCACCACAGACTTTAGGTCCATGCTTTCCCACAGGGAAAACACTTTCCCCAAGCCCATGCCCACCCCAAGCTGGGGGTGCCTGTGTCCCCCCACCACTCACCGGGCAGCACCAGGAGCAGCAGGATGGTGCCCAGGAGCCGGCTCATGCTGGTTTGTGGGGTGTCCTGGCCACCCCCGCTGCCTCACGACACCCTGCTCCCCTTGTCCCGGCGACTCTGCTCCTCCCTGGGCTCCCCCGGGGCTTGCGGCCACTCCTGAGGCAACAGCCGTGTCCTCATTTCCCTTCCGCGAACCCCTCGCAACCTGTGGGCTGGCAACCCTGGCTCGCAGCAACGGTGATAACAGTCAGAGCTGCGTCGTTTCCCCCGAGGCTGCTTCCCTCCGCTGACTCAGGGCTTTTTTCCTTCCCCTTCTCCCCCCCTCATCCTGCCAAATCCTTGGCCAATGTCCCCCACCAGCCCAGCACCGTCTCAGGGCATCCCTCTCCCAAACGGGGCATCACTACAAGCCACTGGGGATGAAATGTGCCCTTCCCAGGAAGACGCCCCTGCCACAGCTGTGAGCGGGGAAGCGGGCAGAGGGGGGTGAGCCACAAGCGGAGATCACCCAGAAGGGGAACTGGTGGGTTGGGAGACACGGCACCGGTGTGTGAGCAGCACGGCCAGGACAGCCACACTCGGACACATGGACCCACCGGCACTGATTCCCATTCTGCAAAGCCTCCCTCTCGGATTCCCATCTGCCACCAGCCTCCCTCTCCACTGGGTGCTGATGGTCCCTGGAGCCTGCAGCAGCTTCCTCAGCTGCAACATCCCCCACCATTGCCCCAACCCCTACAGCACCAGGCTGCTGGTGCTCTGCCGGGAGCGCTGCTGCTGGCCCCACCTCAGCGGGATCTATGGGCTGAAATGCCAGGTCGTGCCCTGGGGATGGGACAACCCTGCCTGAGGGATGGGTTCTGTTGGAGACCCCATGAACAACCCCAGCAAGCCATGCGCCAAGCAGGAACTACTTTAATGGACACGAGTCTGGTGCATGGGCATGCTCCTGAAACTTCCAAACAATCCAAAAATATACATTCAACAAAATAACAAAAATAGATCATTTCAGCGGCTAGAGGCTGTTGCGGGGGCAGAGCTAATTCTGACTTCACTGGGGAGGGCCCCTCCCAGCGACCACCAGCAAGGGCACCACCAATCCCAACCATCGCCCCTGGCCGCAGGGCACGGGAGGGGTCATCCAGGGGCACCGGGACCCTGCCCCTGCCCCTTCTGCTATCCACAGCCCTCCTTGCCCGAGTAAGCATCCCTCCCTCCTGCCCCACGGATACCAAGCCAAGGGATGCACTGCTGCCCAGTGGGATGCGGCAGGTGGGAAAATTGGGGAAGGGGACTGCAGAGGCAAGGGGCAGCCAGCCCCACTGCAGGTCCCTGGGCTCCCAGCAGCCCTAGGAGGTGGGTGCAGTAGCAAAGCGGAGGGCTCGGTCCTTCCTGCAGCCATCCTCCGTGTGGGGAGCCTGGCGCAGGGCTCAGCCGAGGTGGCTCTGGCTGCTGTTGGGCTGCAGTTTGACGCTATCGGAGCTGCTCTGCAAGTCAGGGGACTTTCTTGCTTGCAGCACCATGGTCCAGTACCAGATGAAGATGAGGAAACCTGGGACAAGGAAGGAGGATTTATAGAATCGTTTGGGTTAGAAAAGCCCTTTAAGATGCCCAAGCCCAACCATTACCCTAACCCTGCCATCCCACCACTAAACCCTGGCCCTAAGCACCTCGTCTGCCCGGCTTTTAAATACCCCCAGGGATGGGGACTTGACCCCTTCCCTGGGCAGCCCCTTCCAGGGCTTGACAGCCCTTGCGGGGAAGGAATTTTTCCCAATGTCCAACCTAAACCTGCCTTGGTACAACTTGAGGCCATTTCCTCTGGTCCTATTGCTTGTTACTTGAGAAAAGAGACCAACGCCCAAAGGGAAGGAAGGGCAGGTGAACCTCCTCTACAGACCAACAGCAGTCAAGAGCGAGCCAGCCAGCCTACCAAGGACAGACATCTAGCACCCCATCACCACCCCACCAACACCCCATGAAAGCCCTGGTGCCCTTCAGAGGAGCCTGGCATCTGAGGCTCACCTTGGAGGGAGTTGACAATGGTGAAGATGTAGAGGGAGACAAGGCGGAAGACACCGGAGGTGAAGGAGAAGAAGACCAGTGCCCAGGGGATGCCCAGCAGGATGCTCAGCCCAAAGAGAGCTAGCACATGTTTGAGCTTGTGGCCTTTCTTGTTCTGCCGGAGGATCTCCCGGACCATGGCTCCCAGCATGACCGAGTTAAAGAGGAACACTATGCTGAACAAACCCAGGTTTACGATGTTATGGATCAGGGGACTTGTGATCCAGCATCTGGAGGGAGGAGACAGGGCAGAGGATTATGCTGCGTTGTCCCACAGGGACATGAACTGGAAGGGTTGAGGGAAGCACGAAGGCGCAGTGCAAACCCAGCACCCAGCTTAGTTAAACAGGGAGGGGAGATCCCCCACCACCACCTTGTGCAAGGCCCCAGAGAAGCCACAGGTGGGCTAAGGAAGGTCTGCAGGACACAGTGAATGTTTATCCAGTTGACTTTATCTAAGGCCAGGGACCAGGGCAACCCATTTCCCATGACTTACATGGTTGCGTTGGTGGATTTGCCGCCAACAGATTCATAGACGGGAATGGAGAAGGGGCCATAGTTCGTCCAGCCCACCAGGCAGATCAGTGTCACGCAGAAGAAGGGCAGTCCTGGGTGGCAAGAACAGAGTGAAGCGGCTGCCCTTGACCCTGGCCCTTGGACTTTCTGTAAGGATCTGTCGCCCCTTTCTCCCCATGCAGGGTACAAACCAACATCCTCCCTCCCAAGGGGTACCGAGGATGGAGCACCCAGCGAGGGTGCCTGCTGTAAGTCCTGACCCGGGAGCAAGCTGTGCTGCACCAATGCCAGCCGGGGCTCTCCCAGGGTCATCGGATTTTAGGCCACAAAAGATCATGAGATCTTCCTGCTGTGGCCAAAGCCTGGCAGATGTGGGTGGGTGCTTCCTGCATCAAGCCCATCGCTCTGGGCTGTCCAGGGTGTTTCTTTCAGGAAGAGAGGCCCCCGTCACTATTTAAAGCCCCCGAGCAGCGGCTCTCACATGCCTCCCTTGCTGGGTAACCCCAGGGTGACCGACCCTCACTCCAGCACCAGCTTCTGCTCTCCGCCACCGAATCTCCTTCTCCACCAAGTCTCTCGACAGAGAAAGCCCTCCGCTCTCAGACATCTCCTCCCCCCTAGCTACATCTGCATCCCCATCCAGGCACCATAGATGGAGGGAAAGACCTACTCGGGCGCCCCTTCGCCCCCATTGCCCATGCCACCCCCATGCTCACCCCAGCCCACCAGGCAGAGCTTGAGGAGGAAACGATCGTGGTAGGCATTGAAGACTTCGATCACAAGCCGGTAGAGGTTGTAGCCCTCAATGCCCATCCAGGTGAGGCAGCTCAGGAGGGAGAAGTGCAGGAACAGCCCTCCGGCTCTGCAGACCGCCTCGCTGCTGCTGGAAGCCAAGTGCTCGGAGATGAGGAAGGTGACGTCCAGGAGGAAGATGGCACCCAGCAGGTTCATGTGGATGTGCATGCTTGTGATCTGGTCTCGCTGCTTGCTTCTGGAGAAGTGAGGAGGGAGACCTCACCACCATGCCTGGCCAGCATCCTTGGCATCCCACAGCACCCCACAGCTCCACACAGAGCAACTCGCCCCCACCAGAAGAGCCAGGAGACCCTCTGGTGGTGTCAGGGGCTGAGCGCCTAACCCCATGGGTGGGACCACTCATTACATGTGCAAATCCAGTCCCTGCAGCTGACCCTGCACTTCAGATCTAGGCCCTGGGGGGTAGGGAGCGACATCTTTTCAGCTCTGAATCACCCACGTAGGATCAGTGACATGACTCATATTCTTCACTGGGCCCTTGAAAAGACCTTTGCAGGGTTCTGCTTGCCAGATCCGTAACAACAACCAAGCTGGTTTTCCAAAATCACCGAAAACAGCCAGTGTTTTTGAGCACCCCGCGGGAGCCCTGACCAAGGGGGTGGTTTCTGGAAAGGAGAACTCTGCTTTCTTCAAGCGTGGCTCCTCCATCGTGCTTCTAGCCAGGCCACCAACCGTGTTTGGAGAGCTTGCACCCACCCAGGTGTGGTGGCCAGGGCCAGGATGCAGACAGGGAGCAGGGGGTGACCTGTCAGACCATACCTGAAGTAGAGGAAGAAGATGGTGCAAATGGATGCCAAAGCTGAGATCAGGCAGCCGATGTAGGTTATGATACTCAGGTAATCCCTGTGCATGTAGGCGATCTCTGGGGAGGACACCTGAGGAGGAGGAGGAGGAATGGGAGATAGTGAGGAGAAGCAGCCAGTGGGAACGATGCAGAGCTGCGGGATGGCGGTACCCACCATCAGCACAGCAAAGTAGGTGAGGTGGTTACACCTGCAGTCCGTCTGACGGCTACCCGTCGCTGTCGTACAACCGTAGCTGTCCCAGCTCCCCGAGCCGGCTGCACAAGAGAAAGGGAGACAGTGCGGTGAGCAGGGGAACATCTGCTTCGGCTTGGCGGATCTTCAGGGCGAGGTGTCTGTGGCGGGGGAGGGGAGGGGCAGGGAGGACAAAAGTGGGGCTCCCAGCTTGTCCCATGCCAAGTACACACACTCAACACAGCACCCTCAGCACCAGGACCCAACCCGAGGAAGGGAGAAAGCTCTTCAGTTAGCTATGGGAAACCTGAAATCAACCCCATCGGAAAGGCTTATGGAGCTGGAGCAAGGAGCAGAGGTGCAGAGCGACTTCTACTCCTACCAGCAGGTCTGTGGTATCCTACAAAAGGAGCAAAGGCAGTGCCTGGCTTCACAGCCAAGCGCAGGAGCACTCACCGGTGGTGTCCTCCTGCCAGAAGACGCACAGTGGGGTCACATTCCTCTGCAATGACAAAACCACAGGCCCTGATCAGGGTGCAGCTGGGGATTTATTGCCCAGCCGGCACATTTGATAGGGAAGGACATGGGGCAGGAGGCAAAACGATCTCAGGAGATAAACCGTCCCGTATCATGGGGGTGGGCTCCAGGCAGAGACCATCCTCTCGGCAGCTCGCGGGGCAGATACTTCCTCCCAGGTCCCCTTTTTCAAACAAGGGGTGCAGCTTTGAGCAGGCGCCTGACATGAATGAGCCACGGGACTGTTAACTCAAAGCGTCCCCCAGCCCTGGCGACTGAGTCGCTGGAGGCCACACATCTGCAAAGCAGCATACCCTGGACAGGAGCCACCACCAGCACACCTGGTTAAGCCGCGGTCGTGATACAGCCCCAGAAGCCATAGCAGACCCTGTACAGGCAGGCCGAGGGCATGGGCCTGCCGGATTGTGACCACTCTCCACGCTGGCAGGGCCTGAGCCCTCCTTGCCCCTCCATTTCTGGTGGAAGCAGGCTCAATGAGGCTGTTTCCCCACCTACCGGCAGCTGGTCGTGGAAGAAAGTGAGGACCACTGGATCGGAGAGGTTGGCCACCACCATGTCCGCCAGGGAGATGCCAATCACCTTGTCACCTAGGACGTGGCTGCTGTTTTCATCCTGTGGGAGAAGAGGAGGCAATGGCAGCACGGGAAGGGACTGCTGTGGGGCATAAAGTGGGTGAGAGTCCCCAGGAAGGAGGTCCCATGCCTCCTTCCCCATCAAGCTTCTAGCTCACCTTTGAAGCACCTTCTCCAAGACAGCACTGGCGCCCTGGTCTGGGTGGCACCCCTGCTGCCCTGTGCCACCAGAGCCCCCGGCACAGCGCAGACACCCCACCGGGCCACACATGTGGGCATTACCTGGAACATGGTCTGGCTGCTGATGTCCATGAGGAGCACCCTGTGCTCCACCACCTCCTCCCTCTCCTTCGCCATCACAAATAGGCTGCTTGGCAGGTCCACCGCGAACCCATGGACCTCTCCACCCTCCTGCAAAGGAGGGACTCATCAGGAGAGAGGTTGGGAGAGGACGCCGGTGGGCCAAGGCCGCCAGGGCAGGCTGCCCAGGCAGGACCCACCTCTCTTTGGGAAGCAAAGGCCAGGTGCTGAGGAGCCCGCATGGGCTGGACCCTCAGGACAGTCACATGCACGGTGGCCTTCCCGAAGGTCTGATTCTGCCCTTCGAGCTCCACCTTGGCCAGCTTCTCCTCCAGCTCCCCGAGTTTGCTGTCAGGGAAGGGATGCAGTGAGCAGGATGCGGCGGGCACCGCACCCAGCTGCAGTGGGAACGGCACAAGCCGGGAACTCACCCCCGAAGCATCCGCTGCTCCGTGGCTCCTGCCGCCAGCACCGGAGGCTGGGCGATGAGGCTGTCCAAGGTAGCGAGCTGCTCCTCCACGTCTTGCTCCCAGACAGGCATGCTCTCTGGAGAGGCTGACAGGCACATGGAAGGAAATGCTGAGAGATGCACGGGCAGAGCCGGCTTCCCTGTGCCCGAACCAATGGGGCACAGCCCTGGTGGGAGCAGAAAGCAGAGGGCTTCACACTGACCCCAAGCCCAGGGAGCTGATGGAGACCCCAACCCAGAGGGCTTCTCCTGCCACCTGGAGCTCGGCTCCCACCAAGGCCACCAGGACCAGGCTGGCTGAGCTAGCTAGCTGCCTGGCAGTGCAGCTGGGACCCTCGGAGACCTCTGCTAAGCCCCCGATTCCCCAGGATTTTAGGGGGCAAAACACTTGAAAATCTCCACCTTCATCCTTAGGGAGCCCAGGTACCAGGGGCTGCCTCTGGGCTGCTTTGAGCAAACCTACGTCCCCTGCCATAACCCTTCAGCTGTGCCTCCACATCGTCATGCCGTAGCACATACTAGGCCACCAACCATGCTCTGCCGAGGGCCTTTATTTCATCAAGAGAATGTTCAATTGCCTTTACCAGGGAAGAAGTATTCAGCTGCACTGTCAAGGGAGGTATTCCTCCCGCCCTTTGCAATGTAGGAGACGTTGAAGATGGAGGTGCTGTTTTTCTCAGTCTTCTGGCTCTCCTTCCCCTGGGTGATGCTGCCGGAGGGGTCCCCACCCAGGAGGAAGCTCTGCTTCCCATACACCAGTCTGAGGGTCCTGTTGGCCTTGAACCAGTAGACGCAAAAGCGGTACCTGCCCAAAGTGAGGGGCAAGCTGTACTTGTAGTAAGAATCTCTCCTGTTTGGCAAAAAGGGCCTTTTTATTATCAGCGCCTGGGCCGTGTTCTCGATGGAGATGGTGGCAGGGCCATGCTCGTAGATGACAGAGCTGGTTTGGGTCTGGTTTCGGTCACCGCAGAAGCGGAAGTCCTCTTCCTGGAGGCTGCTGGCTCCCACCCCTGCGTTGCACAAGCACACGGAAACGCCGGCTCAGCTGGAGCGGTGGCCACCCCCGGCAAACAGCACACCCCCATGGCAGCCGTCCCGCATGGCACGCCAGGCTTTGTGCCCCAAGCATCCTGACCCCATCCAGGATGGGCTGCGTGGTGTCGGCCACCTCCCCGATGTCCCCATGGCCATGCTGGGAGGGTCTGTCGGGGAGCCAAGGCTCCTGGGGCACAGGACTTCCCATGTCTTGGTGCCACCCTCTCCCAGGTACCACCACCCGCATCAGAAGAGGCCAACAGAGGAGCTCTCCATCTCCAGAAGGGATGGATGGAGACCATCTCCTTACTCTGGAAAAGATCCACCCTGCCCCAGAGACCCCACCAGAGGCACGTCAGCCCATGAGACGTTTCATCCCTGTGGAAGCCACGTCTGCAAATGCCCCCCAGACAATTTTGGGGGGCTACTAGCTACATCCAGCAGCCCAAACCCATCCCACCAGCCCAGGACAGGAGGTGGCTGGGGACAGACTACCTTGGAGCGGGGAGAGAAGGAGCAGGAGGAAGACCTTCATCCTGGGCAGCTCTCTGCTGTGGCTTGGCCTCCAAGAGCCTGGAAGGGTGCAAAGGAAAGGGGCCACGTGAGTATTTAAGGTATCACCGACACCGTAGGGTCAGGGGAGCAAAAGCTGCACGGGTGGGACAGCGGCCGGCGTCACCGCCGGCTCCCTGGTGCCTCTGCCACCAAGAGGAGCCACGAGCACCAGGCATCCTGCCGGGCCGTGGGCCGAGGGGAGGGTGCCCCACCGCCCCGGCACAAGCGCCAACCACCAACGATTGAGCACAGGAGGGGTCCCCGCCTGCTTCGCATCTCGGTTCGGGCCTTGGCTTCTTATCGCGAGTGATAGGAACAGAAGGAAACAGCAGTTTCCTAATTCACCAGCCCTAAAATCATGTTCTTGGGTGCTTTCAGCTCCTGCAGATTAGCCAAGGAGCTGGGCGCGTTGCAAACTGCTCTGTCATTTCAGCCCAGCAGAAATGGGCTCTCCGGGGCTCACCCTGGCAATGCCGACACACCAACTGTGGCTGCCCAAACCCCTTCTGCCCCCCGCAACCAGCTGGGCAACGTCCTCTGCACCCCCTTTCCCCATCCTTCCTCCTGCACCCTGCTCCACCACCCTTTTCTTTGTCTTTATATGCAGCCGGGGCTCCTGTAACCTGCACCCAGGCCAGCACCAAGCACCCTGGGGTGCTGCCACACCCACGCGCTCCACCCAGCCGCAGCCCTCACACCTGCAGCCCTCCCCATCGCGCTTGCTGCCTTCCCCACAGAACCACAAACTGCAGCTCCGGCGCTGCTGGGCTGCACCAAGCTTTGCTGCCTCCTCGCCCTGCTGTCACCCCAGCGATGGGTCCGAGGCTGGTGGGACCCATCCTGCCAGGGTCTGGCAACCAGCGGGAGCCCCCCCAGGGCAGGACAACATCAGCGGGGGCTGCTGGACCAGCCAGCAGAGCCAAACACTTGCCAATGCCCAAAGCCAAGCCGGCATCTCGCTTGCCACCGCCACATCACACTCCTGTGCCATTCTCAAAGCATCACCCTTGAACCCCACCCGAGTGGCCAAATCCTGTTTCGTGTGCTGCAAGGGGGTGCCAGGGTACCCACCAGTGTCACCTGCAAGGGCTTGTGCGCTCTCCCAGGCACCCAAGGGTCGTCAGATGGGAAGGCTGGGGGAAAACTGCTTGCTGGAACACTCAACGTCCCTGTTAGCAGGTTTCTCCCACCAGCACAGGTTTCTCCCAGAGGTTTCTCCAGCCAGCATCGATCCAGGGCCTATCCGGCATTGGCACAGGCCGCTTGCCCCTCCCCGCCTGCTTCTTCTAGCAGTGATCACCGGAAGGCGGAAGACGGCGGCTTCAGGTAGTTAATTAACCTGGGTATCATTAAGTGTGGTGCTAACAAGGTTCCCTGGCGTGGGCTGACACGGTACGGCACAGGCACGACTTGGCAGCAGTAGCTGGATGTGGATGGGGCTGGCATCCCGATGCCTTGCTGCACACTTGGGAATCATGCACGTGGATCTGAAAAGCACGGGTCCGGGGTAGCAAAATGCCAGTTGCAATGGGAAACACAAACACCTGGATCGCTCAACAACAGAGCGGCACACGAATGGCAACCAAGGTGTGATGGCATAGAGCCGGCATGCCAGGAAAGCATCCCCTCCGGGTGGGGAGTGCTGAGTCCCAGAGAGGCTTCAGCCCAGCCGGCTCCGCTGGGATTTTATTGGGGTGGTCAGAGGACAGGATCAGCCCCTTTCAGCCGTTACTCAACCAGGACCAGAAATCCCTGCAGGGATGTGGGTGGGGGAGCTGGTATTTCCCCTCCAAGCCCTATATGGTCCTGCTCGCCCTGACGCGGATCACTGTTTCCTGAGCCAAACAATAGCGAGAGAAAATCCCCCGAAAATGGTTTCACAGCGGGAAAACATGGTTCCCATCCGTGCTGGTGATAAGCAGTGCCGGAGGGAGCAGACACACTGAGCCCCCGCTGGGGCTGAATCCTGCCCTGTCACCTTCCTATCCCTGGGTGGCAGAGGGGACACGCAGCATCGCTGCCCCTGGGTACCCGTGGCGATGCTGCACTTCCCCACTGGCACGGGGGCGTCTCCCCAGTGTCACCCGTCTTCAAAATCCCCACACTGTTGCAGTGAGCAAGCAGGGGCCCCTTTGGCAGCAACCCTACCCCTGCCCCATCATCCCCAAGGCAGGATGGAGCCTGGGGGCTGAGCCCCTCCAAGAACAACAAGGTGTAGAAGAACTCCTCATTTGGCCCCCAAATCAGCCAGATGATGTAAAAAGAGGTGGCGGGGACACCGCTGGGGCTACACAGCCTAGACCAGGCTCCCTCACCATTAAAAGAATGTGACGATCTCTGAAGGAAAAGCCAAGGAATGATACTGTGGCCTCTAAACCTGGAGGCAAATAGGAAAAAAATGCCACTTTACTGCTCTCTGGATGACCTGGCAGCAGGTATTTTAAGCACGTGGCTTTTGGAGGTGACGTTTTTCCCAAGGAGAAGGGAAGATGCCCTGACGCTGCAAACAAACACCGGAAACGGGGAGATCCAGGGGCTTCTATCTCTGTTTTCCTTCCAGGTCCGTTAGAAAAATAAGCTGGCGCTCTGTTCCTCGAGATGCTAACGGGCCCGCAGCTCATCGCACACAGTCTGTGGGCCAGGCAAGGGCTCAGGAACCAGATGGGGAAACTGAGGAACAGAGAGGCAAGCCAAGGCGGGCTCCCCAGGACGCAGAACAGCTTTGCACAGCCGCAGGCGACGTGCCCGAGGAGGCAGGTACCCTGGTGGGGACCCCCCCGCAGAAGGGATGCCCCAGCCTCAGTCACCCAGGAGCTTCACAAAGTGCCCTTGTCCTTGGCCAGCAGCCCGCAGGCGCTGGGGCCAGCCCTCACATTGTTCATGGCATTGGCATGCGAGCCTTTCCCGTCACCAGTGGGCAGCAGGGTCCGACCTGGTGCGTTTGTGACTGCCCGAGGAGCTGAGTGGCAGCTGCACCGTGCCGGCAGCCCGGCTGCGCCAAGCCTGTGCCGCGGGATTGGCTTTGCCTGGGCCAGGGGGTTGCGCACAATGCCCAGCACCTGCCAGCTGAGCTTTGCCGACAGGACAAACCCAAACCTGATAAAGATTCCCACGGGAGCGGCACAGCTCCCTGCCAGATCCGTCCTTCACCAGCCGCTGGCAACCATCCCTTCCCCAGCAGGCGTGGGGAGAGCCGCAGGGAGGCAGGCACAGGCAGCCTGACAGTGCCTGAGGCTGTTGAGATGGAGCCTTTGCTTAAAGCTGGGTCGTAACTTTCAGAATTGTAAAAAAAAATTCCATTTCCTAAGAAGCACCACAGACAGAAATATCGCAGCAAACCAAACCGGCGCTTCCTCACCCAAGCATCTGGCTGCACCCAAAGCACCCCCTGTGGGTTTTAAATGGCTTCCAAAACACCGCATCCCCACCCAGGTCTTGCTCTCCTCGCGAGCGAGGTCCCCATCGCCTGCCCACACCCTGGGTGCTGGGGAAGGGAGGTAATGGGGCAGTGCCAAGCAGCCCAGGACCACCCCAAATCAGGCTCCCAGGCATTTGGGGGTTTGGCACAGGAAGCAGCCAGCCCGGAGCCCAGCAAGGGTGAACCCAGCCCCGGTGGGTTTTCCCAGATGCAGAAAAGCCAAGCATGGCCGGGGTGAAGGCTGAGGCACCTGAGGAGCCAGGTAAGAGGCCACAGACCCCTGCCAAACCCCAGCTGTCGGCAAGCTGATGGGAAAGGAGTTGGCGGGTCATAGCCCTCCCAAAAAACAAGTGTCGGCAGGCTGCCACCCAGCTGGTACCACGTGGGCGCTGGGATGCTGGGAGCCACCCAGCCCGATGTCTGCGAATGCCGCAGCACCGTGTCCCTCCAACACCCACTGGTGCCACCGCAAGGTGCAGGGACAGCCAGCCCCAGGAGTCCCCGTTGCGGCAGCGTGCAGTTGCTTGCAAACCTGTTGTTCTGGGAATAGCAGCCCCCTGGCCACAGGATTAAGAGCTGGACTGCAACCAAGTATGCAGCATTTTTAGGTCTTGGCTTAATTCATGTGGGAGCTGCAAACCCAGCAAGGGGCACGGCAAAACCCACCATGGCTGCAGTTGTGGGCTTAAAAGATTTGCCCCCCACCCGCCCCCCTGCATCTCCAAAACCATCCTGGCTCCCTGTTGGCGGTGGAGCTCGGCAGGGGGTTACTGCAGCCCTCAGACCCTGAAACGAGCTTTGGCTGCCTTCCCTCCTCAACAGCCACTGCGACTTGCTGCCAGGAGGTTATTCCAGGAGACTTCATTTCAATTCCCCAGCTGGCCTCGCTGGGTTTTGCTGGTCCCTCTGGAGGGGTGCTTGGGGCAGCTGGCGGGCAGGGAGCACCCAGAGCATCCCACATCCCACATCGGCGTGCCAGGACTGGCAGCAGCAAGCTGAGATGTTGCAGGAGGAATCCCCACAACAGGCATTTTAGGGGAAGGAGATCACCCTGTCGAGACATGCCGGCAGTCCCACGGGGATGCTGTGCCCTCTGCCAAGAGGGAGGAGGTAGAACAGGGCGCGCGGGTGGCTGCCCTGGGGTGGGGGGCCCAGCCTGGCGGCTGGGGCTTTGTGGGGCTCAGCTGCGAGGCGGCAGCAGCCGGGAGCAGCTGGTCCCGGGCGGCTCGGGTGCTTCGTGGCTCCGCGGCGCAGGAATTCGTGGCAGGGGCAAGAGGCGGTGGGGCAGGCCAGGCCAAGCCCCGGGGAGCGGGGATGGAGGCTTCGCCACGCAGCTCACGCCTTGGCCACCAGCAGAGACCCCCGGTCCCTGCCCAGGTGGCAGCGTCGCAGCCACCACTCGGGCGCAGGGAGGGAAAACGTCCCCGCACCTACCGGAGCAGGGCGCATCGCAAGCGCCTCAACGCGGAGCACCCCCTGCCTCCATCCAGGCAGCCCGCCCCTTGCCCCGCCGGCCAGCCGAGCACCCCAGGGTGCTGCCCAGTGGCACCAGTCCCAGCCGCGCCCCTGTGTCCTCCCGGTCCTGCCGGGCTGGCCCCGGGGGGTGACAGATGCCTGGTGCCCTGGCCAGGGCCCCCGCACCCAGCGGGTGCCTCCCGGCCCCGCCGCCTCCCCGCCGCACCGAGGACCCCGCAGAACCCCCTCCCAGTATCCCCAGTAAGGGCGCGTCAGGCAGCGCCCTTTCCCGCGGCCTTGGGACCCCGAAAGCGAACACCGCCCCCCCCCCCCCCCCCCCCCCCCCCCCCCCCCCCCCCCCCCCCCCCCCCCCCCCCCCCCCCCCCCCCCCCCCCCCCCCCCCCCCGCTCCTCCTCCCTTCCCCGCCCGCCTCAGCCGCTCCCCGCCGCCCCCAGTACCTGAGCCCGGGTCGGGCTTGGGCGCGCTGCCTCCGCCCGGCTCGGCTCGGCTCGGCTCGGCACCGCTCGGCTCAGCTCGGCACCTTGCGGCTCAGCTCGGCACCTTGCGGCTCGGCCCCGCTCGGTTCGGCTCCGCTCGGCTCGGACCGGCACCGCTCAGTTCGGCACCGCTCGGCTCCGCTCGGCTGGGCACCTTGCAACCCGGCGGGGCTGGGCTCGGCGCGGTGCCGCGGGACAAACGGGCCCGCCCCGCCCCCGGGCAGGCGGTGACTCAGCGGGGCGGGACCGGGACGGGTCGCGCCGCTCCGACCCCTCCGAGACCCTTCGGGATCGCCGCGGGGGCGCGGGGCCGCCAGCCCTCGGTCACGGCACCTGCCCGGCGCTGCCCAGCCCGGCCCGAACCGGCTCGGCCCGGCTCAGCCTGGGAGCACCCGGCTCAGCCTGGGAGCACCGGGCTGGGAGCACCGCACCGCCCGGCCGGCACCGGCACCGGGTTCGGGAGCGAGCTGGGCTGGGGGAGCACGGCTGGGTCAGCTGAGAGCCGCGGGTGCCCCGTCCCACTGGCATTCAGCTGCAGGCTGGCGGGCGTCCAGGGGAGCCGGGCGGCTGCACGCCTGGCTGCGAATGGAATTAAAAAAAAACAATTAATGGGAAAGCAGCCGGGGCGGAGCGTCCCTGTGAACCCCGGCCTGCTCCCCACTGGAAGGCAGGGGGCTGAGAGCCGGGCAAGGAGCCCAGGCCCCAAACCAGGGGGCGCTTGGGGACCCTCAGGCCCCCCCATGGCACGTCCCTGGGCTGGGATGTGGGTGCAGAGCCTGGACGTGACCCCCGGGCCAGGGCGCATGGCTCCCACCACCCATCCCAAAGCCGGAGATGGGCACCCTGGCCCCTGCCCTCACGACCCCGCACGGGTGCTGGGAGCCGAGGCTGGGAGCATCGTGGCAGCAACGGGTGCTGCAGGAGCTGACAAAGCCGCTGCCAAGTGGCGCCCGCACTCGGCCATGCCAGCCCTTTGTGCGCCCTGAAAACCAGCCGGGCGGGAGGAAGCCGGGGCTGCCAGGAGGCGGCGGGAGGCAGCCAGGCGGGGAGGGCTCCGGGTAGTGCCCTGGGTAAATAGTTGCTCTTACAGATATTTTCAATGGCTTGAATGAGACTTTTCTTTCTGCTGGGGGAAGGGTGGAAAGAACCTCCCGTTCTGGCAGGGAAGGCGATGGAGATAAAAGGCGGCAGCGCCGGAGGTGCTGAGGCTGCACTGGGAACCCCGGAGCGAGGGCCATCCTGTGCGTTCACGTTGCCCCCCAGCTTGGTTTAATTTCCAGCTCCAATTCCCAGATTTCCCCAGCTCCCACGGGAAGGGGGTCCCATGGGAAACAGCTCACGCGGCCTCACGCGGCCGAACCATGGCTAACGTGGCCGCCTTTGAAGCCCAACTGTCCCCCCGCTGCAGGGCATGGGGGCGGCTCCAAAACACGCTCTCAAGGCAGCTGGAGCCACAGGAGCATCTCGGCAAGCCAAGCCTCGAACTATAGGTCATCCCGACCGGCTCCTGTGCGAAATGTGGTAAATCTGACCCCAGGGAATAATGCTGCTGAACCCAGTGGTGGCTCCCACAGGGTCAGGCCCTCCTGGAGGGGGGGGATCAGGTGTGGACCCCATGTCCCAGTGGGGAAAGGACAGTTTAGGCCATCTTTGTGCCACCGCTGATGGAACAAAGAGCCTTTTGTCTGCATTTTGTGTTACCAGGCGTTAGTTTTCGGTCTGCGCTTGCTGATGTTGTCGGGATTATCTGGAAGTCAGCAGGCCCTGCTGCTGTCTTCAAAGACGCTGGCTGAGCGCAGGGAGGGAGGAAATCCTTGTTGTTGTCCTTTGTGAGGGACATTTGCCCTTGGGCTCAGGCCAGCAGCGCTCGCTCAGCCTGATAAGGGTTTATTGCTCAAGCTGAGGAGTGCTTCAAAGCCAAAAAAGTTCCTGAAAACCCCTAAAAGTTCCTCAAAGCTGTAAAAGTTCTTAAAAGCCCTAAAAGATCCTAAAACTTGTAAAATGTCCTAAAAACCCTAAAAGATCCTAAACCCCTTAAAAGATCCAAAAATCCCTAAAAGTTCCTAAAATCCCTAAAAGTTCCTAAAAGCCCTAAAAGTTCCCAAAAGCCCTAAGAGATCCCAAACCCCTGAAAAGATCCTAAAAGGATCTGAAGGCCCTGGTGCTGGCAGCAGGCAAGTAGGAGCTGCCGGGGGAGCACAGGGCAGCCGTGGGCCAGGCAGGCTCTGGCAGGTGAGGGCTCGTCCTGCCAGGCTGCTGCTGGCCAAGGGGAGGCAAGTACGGGCAGAGGTGCCCCCACGCTGCCCAAAGCCAAGGGTGGGCCAGTGAGTGCCAGCCCCGCTGCCACGCAGTGCCAGCCCCAGCCCAGCGTGCCAAGACCACCCCAAAAAGCCCCTTGGGAGAGCACGGTGCTCCCAGGGGAGGTACAACTGCAAGCGGGGCTCAGCCCAGCTCTGGTGGGCAGTGGAGGAGGGTGAGGATGAGGATGATGAAGCAGGCGAGTGCTGGTGGGAGGGGGTGCCCATAGGTTGCCCATCCAAATCCAGTGAGCGACACGAGGGCAGCCTGGGGCACCTCAGAGGATGGTGATCCCAGGGGAGTCCAAGGAAGCTCTGCAGCTGCTTCGGGCGGCTGTGGGTGCTCCTGTGCTCCCATCGCCACTGCTCCACCTCCCACAGCCTTGCTCCCGAAAATGTGCCGAAAGGGGAGGTGGGTCCCCTGCCCCAGGCTGGCATTTCTCGTCTGGCAGCAGTGGGAGCAGTGACTCACCAGGTGCCAGGGCTGTAAAACCCAACAGACGAGAGTGCAATAAGCCTGACTTATTTGTTTAGACTTGGCTTTGCAAATAAACCTGCCATGATGTCAGGGAAGCTGGGGGCGGGGGGGAAATTGGTCCCCAGGGTATTTGCGCAAGCCCTGGGTGAGGATGCTCCCCCAGGATGCAGGAACTGGGCTCGTCTGCTCCCCGGCAGCCAAGTCCCAAAGTTGGATCCCAAAGTAGAGCCAAGGTCTGCCCCACCCCACACCCCCCCCCCCCCCATTCCCAAATGAATTTAGTCCCTTCCTGGCTGCTTGTTTCCCCAAAGTTTGGAGGATCTGCAATATTTCCAGAGCTTTCCCCCTGGGGCTAGGGCTGGCACCGGAGTCTGAAGGCATCACAGTGACGCCAAGCTGCCTTTCCTGGGGAAAAAAGGGATGGCACAGCCCGCTCCGGCAGCCCAGCTCCAGCCTCCTGCCCGATAAGGCACAGGGGAAGGTAAACAGGAACACCTCTCCTTGAGGAGGTTAGATGGGCCCGCTCCCCCTTCTCCCGCCCACAGTGCCCAGGGGCTGGGGTGAGCCGGGGGTGGTGGGAGGTGGGAGCCCACCCTGCGCTCCCAGGGGACCTCGGGGAGGATTTTGACCCCTCTACTGGCACGGTGGGGTGGGAAAGGGGCCTTTTCTGCCTCCAGTTGCCAGCAACAGGCTCAGCTCCCCAGGGACCACCATGTCCCACTGGCTCCCGACAACAGGCTCAGTTTCCCTGGGACCACTGTGTCCCACCAGTCCCTTACAACAGGCTCAGCTCCTCGGGGACCACTGTGCCCCGTGGGTGCTGTGTTCCTGCCACCAAGAGGCAACCACCAGCAACTGTTTTCCAAGCATCACCAGATACCGGAATAAGGTTTATTCATGCACCAGCGCTGGTGCGTACACAGGCACCGGCAGCCGGCATGACTCGTGCCGCAGGTCCCGAAATCTGGAAGGGGCACAGAAAGCAAATCCCAAGAGCAACCGGGAGGACAGAGCCGCCGCAGCCAGGAAGCAGCTCTCCCACAGTGGAGCTCATGGGTGACAAGCTGGGTGCTTGGCACCTCACCAAACCCCAGGCTCTTGTTCAATAGCTGAAGTCAGCCGGCAGAGCGGTGAGACATGCACAGCTCATCGCCACACAGCGGGAGCATGCCTGCGAGCCGGGGGCACCGGGGGGCCTGGCAGGCTGGAAGGCAGGGGGGCACCCAGCTCTGGCAAGGACAGGCTTTTGTCCTGGCCACCAGCAGGAGAGACGGAAATGCGGCAGCACTGGCTGCCCTTTGTGCACGGAACAAAGAACAAGAGCCAGCGGCCTCCTCCTCTGCCCAGAACCAGGCCCTGGGAAGCAGCCGGGAAGGGAAACACCGCTCGGCAGAGTGGCACAGGAAGACAGAGACGGGCAGTGTGTTGTCCCACGAGGCCACACGGTGATGCCTAGTCCCCTGCCACCAGACCAGATACGGGTGGCACCAGCAAACGGCACCTCGCTGGCACACGCCACAAGCTGCATGCATGGGGACGATGGGAACCCCACTGCCGCCGCAGGTGGATTCGTGGCCGTGCCAGCATCGCTGCTGTGTGACGCTGCTCCACATCCCAGCAGGCAGAGCGGGATGCCTGGCTCCGAAATCCCAGGCACCAGGAAAGGCAAAAGCATGGGTGCAGTTCTGGGTTAAACCCGGTGCACGGGGATGCAGCGGGGGCTCAGGGCTGACTCGCCACCTCCAGCCGAGGCTTTTAGTCCCTGCAGTTTGTCCTGGCTGTTTATTTCCTTCAGGCTGGACTGCTTAAACCCCAATAAAGCCTTTGGTCACGTTCAAGAGCACTGCTCAGTGCCTGCCTTCCTCAGCAAGGGCAGAAGGAAAGCTGGGTTACTGGTTCACTTGCTCACTCCCCCCTCCCCTCTGCCCCGGCGCATTTGCCGGATGCCAAGCTGAAGCCCCGTCACCTGTTTGCCCACTGACCCGGGGCTGCGGGTGGCCTCCATCCCCGGGCTGGCTTTGGGGTGAGCAGGAGGGCTTTGGCTGGGGTGCTACCGTGGTGCAAACCCGGGGCTGGGGGGAGCTTGGGGGGGCCACATCCTTACAGCCACACCCACCAGCCCGCAGCCATGCTGGTACCAAATGGGCTGGGGGGATGGAGCTGGGGAAATCCCGCTTCTGTCTGTCCCGTGGGAGGTGATCTGTCAGCAGCTCCCCGTGGGGGCTCGGGCATCCCCCCCCAGCTGCTGGGGACTCCTCCATGCCGCTCACCGGCACCACTGAGGTCCACGGCTGCCGGCTGGCCAGCCCTGCTGCCTGCGCAGTCCAGAGCTGGGACCATCTCCGAAATCCTCGTGCCATCTAGTGGGACCTCCACTAACAACAAGGCAGAGCACAGCTGCCACCTCCGCACTGGCTCTGCCCACCGGGGGGCTGGGGGTGATGAGGTGGGACCCTGGCCAGAGCCGCACCGCTCCTCCGACGGCAGTGGGGACCTGCGTCAGCAATTAAACAGTGCTTTTAATGAGAAGTGTCCGCATTCAGCAGAAGTCAGTGTTCGAGCCGCAGCCCCCCAGCAGCAGGCAGCTCCCACCGCCTGGAAATCCAGCTCTGCAGCCCAAATGCTCCCCCTGAAGAAACCCGAGGCGTCTGTGGAGCCAGTCATCGAGTCCAGGGGCTGCTGCCACGCCGCGTCCTCAGGGAGCAGCCCCCTTGCCCTCCTCACAGCCCCTCGCCTCGGCTTTGGGGTGCATTATCTAGAGGTGTTGCTGATGGAGCCCAGCTTGCTCCGACGGTGCACGCTGACATACCAGAGGCAGACGAAGAGACCTGTGGGTGGGTGGCAACGTGGTCACTGCTGTGGGTGCACCCAGCTCCTGCCAGGAGCAGGAAGGTGACAAGGAGGACCCTGCTGCTCCCAACCCCACTGCTCATCCCCCAAACCCCCCTGGTGCTCCCCGCTGACCTTGCAGGGAGTTGAGGATGGTGAAGAGGTAGAGCTGGGGGACGAGGAAGACGTCGAAGCTGAAGAAGGCCAGGCCCCAGGTGGTGCCCAGCAGGCAGGTGAGCCCCAGCACCGTAGCCCAGTCCTTCCTCGCCTGCTCCTTCTGCCGCCGTATCCTCCGCAGTATCATCACCACCCTCCCCAGCACCAGCATGTTGAAGAGCAGGATGAGGCTGGCGTAGCCGAGGGTGGCGTAATGGGCCGGCAGGCTGGTGAGCCAGCACCTGGCAGAGGGGACGCTCTTGGGGACAAGGGCCAGCACCCCCGAGAAGGAGCTGGGCATGGCAGCGGGTGCCCCCACATGCAGCGAGATGGAGGCAGGCAGCCAGCAGAGCTGGGCTCACCAAAAAGGGGCACACAGCAGAGCTAGGCTGGCTCCTGCTTGGCCCCAGCCCTGGGTCAGCCCCATGTATGGGGTGCCCAGGGAGCCCAGGGTGCCCCGGGTGCATGTTGAGGGTGCCTGGCGTGCCCAAGGTGCATGGTGTGTTCCAAGTGCCCAGGGTGCCTGGCATGTCTGGGGTGCCTGGCGTGCCCCGGGTGCATGCTGTGCCTGCAGTCCATGCTGTGCCTGGGGTGCGCAGGGTGCCAGGGGTGCCAGGGTCTATGGGGTGCCCAGGGTCCGTGGAGTGCCCAGGGTGCACATGGTGCCAGGGGTGCCCGGTGTGCACAGGGTGCCCAGGGAAGCTGGCAGCCCCCTTCACTCACATGGTCACATTCCTGTAGCTTTCAGAGGTGCTGATGGCGTGGTACCCGTACGTATCTCCCTTGAAGACAAAAACAGCCACAACGGCCAGCGTGGGCAGACCTGTGGGCCCGAGGACAGGCTGTGTGGGGCCATGCCAGGGCAGCCATGCCACATGCAGGCTGGCAAAGGCAAGGCCGGGTGGGCACCCACTCACCCCAAGCAAAGAGGCAGAGCTTGAGGAGGTAGTGCTGGATGTAGACATTGTAGACCTTGACGAGGAGGAGGAGGAGGTGGAAGGCCTCGGTGCCCATCCACGCCAGGCTGCAGAGAAGGCTGGCGTGCAGCAGGGCAGCAGTGATCCGGCAGAGCCCCTCGGCACTGGCGGCCAGCGGGGTACTCAGCAGGAAGCTGCAGTTGAGCAGGAGCAGTGCGGCCAGGAGGTGCATGTGGATCCTAGTTGTGTTGTCCCTCAGCCGCTGCCTGCAAGAGGGGGGAAGGCAGGGGGTGCTGGTGGGTGCCCAACGGATGGCACGGCACTGCATGGCACAGTGTGGCACGGCATGGTGAAGCATGGCATGGCACGGCATGATATGGCATGGCACAGCCCAATGTGGCACGGCACGGCATGGCACGGCACAGCACAGCACAGCCCAACATGGTATGCATGGCACGGCACGGCACAGCCCAGCATGGCATGCATAGCATGGCATGGCACGGCATGGCATGGCGCAGCACAATGTAGCATGCACAGCACGGCACGGCGCAGCATGGCATGGCGCGGCGCGGCGCGGCACGGCACAGCACAACACGGCTCTACCTGAAGAAGCAGCAGAGCAGGAGGGTGCACAGGATGGCGGTGGCCGAGAGGGAGCAGCCGATGGTGCTGATGTGGGTGAGCGATGCCAGCTGGGCTGGGCTCAGGGCGCCCGCCGGGAGCTGTCCAGAGCGGGGAGGGCGGGGGTGAGCCAGGGCACGTCCCGTGGCGGTACCCACTCACTGGGAAAGGGGGGGCCCTTGCAAAACCCCCACCCCCCCAGACACCCTCTCAGCAGGACCCCCTCATACACCCTGTACCCCCCCATACACCCTGTGCCCCCCCTCCCCAGCCTGTACCCCCACGCCCACCTACACCCACACCTCCAGGGAGGAGGAATAAGGATGGTGGAGGGAAGGGGAAAAGAGGAAGATGGAAGGAGGGAGCTGGAAGGAGGATGGAGGGTGGAGAAAGATGGAAGTAGAGAAGGAAGAAGGAGGGAAGAAGGAAGCGGGAAGGAAGGAAATAGGGAGGGAGGAGGGAGAAAGGAAGAAGAGGGAACAAGGAAGAGGCAAGGAGGGAACAAGGGAAGGAGGAAGAGGGGAGGAGGAAGAAGGAAGGAGGGAAGGTGGAAGAGGGAAGGAGGAAGGGGGTTGTGGACCAGCAGGACGGCGAAGTAGGTGAGGTGGTTGCAGTGGCAGATAACGGTGCCCTCCCTATGCATGGTCTTGCAGCCCTCCATGCTCCAGCTGCCTGCACCCGTGCCTGTTGGAGAGCTGCCGTCAGAGGGTGGCACAGCAGCCAGGGTATGGGGACAAGGAGGGGACGTCAAGCCCTGCCAGGGCTGCCCGGGAGGCAGACAGGCAATGCCTTCGGGGTGGCACTGAGCTGGCATCACCCCCGTCCTGGCCGCAGCCACACTTACCGGTGCCGGGCTGCCAGAAGACGCAGGTGGCATTGGAGGCATCCTGATGGAATGGGGACAGAGGGGGAGAGCTGGGGACCCTCCCTACTCCCCAGGGACCCCAGAAACCTTCTGGTCCCAATGCAAAGGGGGGACACTTTCTCTTTCCCCAACTCCAGGGGAAACACTGGCACTGAGGACCCCCCCGTCTCATGCCCGCGGTGGAGCCCTGCTCACCAGCACCATGTTGTGCCAGAACTGGATCTCCACAGGGTGGCTGAGCCCAGCCACGCGCCCACTCTGCAAGAAGGCTCCCAGCACGCTGTTGCTCAGCACGGTGCTGTTGCGGGCATCCTGCAAGAGTAGGGGTGCTTGTAGGGAGAGCCCTGGGTCCCCAGGACACGCCCCCCCTCCCCCCCCCCCCCCGGAGCGTGGGGTGGGTGATGGGGTGGGCGTGCTGCTGGCCAAGGACGCTCAGCCAGCCGGTCCAAGGACCTGTAGCTCACCCGGAAGATGCAGGGGCTGTGGATGTAGATGCAGATGAGCTTCTGCTCCACCTCCTGTGCCCACATCCCCTCCATGAGCTCCGCCGGGAAGCTCATGGCGTGTCTGAGCCTCCTCTCAGCTCCTGACTTCACATCCTGCTCTGGCTGGCAGGGGAGAGATGGGTTTGGCCGCCCTGTGCTCAGCTGGCTCGGGGGGATCAGGGGGCTGCCCCAGCTGCTCCCCCTGCTACCAGCGTGGACCCACAGCATCGCCCAGCCCCAGTGGCAGCTCCAGCTCTGCCACGGTGCCCGCGGACATGCAGGTATGGTAGCCACCCCATCTCAGCATCAGAGCCCTCCCAGCCCCGTAGCACACGGGAGGGCTGGGGGGGGAGGGGGGTCCATTACCCATGGGTGGGCACATCTGTCCCACCAGCCCTGCCATGGGGTAGGCACAGGTCAGATGGCATCGTGCCAGCATGCTTTCCCAGTGGGATTTCATATCTTGGTGGGCTCCCCCAGACAGTCCCTGCTCCCAGGTCCTGAGCTGGGGGTCCCAGCTGGCAGGCAGGTACCTCTGCCTGCAAAACTTGCCTTGTCCTGCAGGAAGGGGCCTCAGGCCGGAGCAGTTGGACCTCCCAGGCAGGGCAGCCACGCAGCCAGGGAAGTGCTGCAGTGCTGCCAGGTGACCCCCTTGCACTGGGATACGGAAGTCACCCTGCGCTCTCCCCACCATGGTTTCCCTCTCCCTTCCTCTCTGGTGGGGGCCAGAGCTTCCCTTTTCATAAATCAGAAGAGCTTCAGGATGGAAGTCCTGGCTCTTGGCTGCAGAACACCCTCACACCCCCCCAGCTTTCGAAGCCCCTGGATTTATCCCAGCTGTGGTGCTGGGGACCTGTGGCCCCAGCTGCCTGCAGCACCCCAGCAGAGCCACATCTTGGGAGGCTTTGCTGGTGTAAAGCACCCTTGGAGGATGATGGAAAACCAGTGTGGGCAAGCGTCAGCCACGCCAGCGTCCCCCTGGCACCTCCCACTGGCCCAGGGGGCTACCAGCATCCCCTGGGAATAGCCCCAGCAGCATTGGGGGAACCAACCATCCTGCTGCTGAGATTTAACCCTCTGAAGTGCTTGGCTGTGAACTTGAACACGTAGGTCTCGATCATGCTGCCTGTGAAGTTGTGTTTCTCCTGGTGGGCCAGCTTCTCTTCCAGCTGTTTTAACCTGCACAGGAAGGGCGTTTGGGGCAACGTCTGGGGGGAATGTGGAGGTCCGGGGTACGGCAGGGCGGGAGCCAGCACTCACTTGGCGTACAGGGTGCTGTTGCAGCCCTGCTGCAGCAAATTCTCCAGGACCTGCTCGTCCATCACTGTCAGAGTTATTTCGGGAGCTGAGCCTCAGTGTACAGCACCCTGCCCCACTCCCCATCCTGCCCCAGCCCAGGAAGCCCTGAATGGCTCCGAAAGCACCCAGCCCAATGCCAGGATGGGAGAGGGAGACCTCCCTACCTTGAGCCTGCAAGATGGAGGTGGTGAGGCAGAGAAGGGCGATGAGCAGTGGGGTGGACATTGCTGTGGTCCTCTCCTGCAAAAGGCACCCAGGACCTGGGCACCTCCCCAGAGCCCCCACCCACGTCCCCCAGGACCTCAGCCCTTTCCCATTCGCCAGGTGCAGGACAAGGACGGTGTCCCAGTGGCTTCCCCACACCCGCAGCAGCCAAGCCCCACCAAAGCCATGGCGGCACCAAAGCCCCAGCCCGGAAGCGCCAAGCAGCTGCGCTGGCAGCGGACGCGAGCGCAGGGCGAGGAGGAGGGCGTTAGCTGCATCCGTTTTACCATTAAGGTTGTAAAACCATGGGGGCAAGGCTTCTGCTTTTCCCCCCCCATAACCAGGACTCAGACCTCGCTGCCATCCCAGCCCATGGCTGCAAATGCTGGCAAGCAGCCAGCAAGCCAGGAGGGTCGCCGGCATGCTCCACCACGGTGCTGGGGCTCGCTGGCAGCAGCCCAGCGTCGAGCTGGGGAGGAGGAAGTGTCCCCGGCCGCAGGGTGGGGGGGAAGGTGGCTGGCAGCAAGATTTGCATCCATTGCAACACCGCACCCCGTGCCGCTCACAGCGACACCCGCCACACAGTAACACCGCCGGCACCAAAAGCAGCTGGGCAGAGAGGCTGCAAGTCCAGCGGTGCCGGGGTGCAACCCCGATGCACAAATGGTTTTTACTGTGGGTGCAGCGATAGGGTTGATGCCTCGAGGCGCTGAGGCTGGTGATGGCCAGCACAGCCGGAGCCTCCTGGGGCAGGAACAGCAGTGCGGCGGGCAGCACGGCGGGCAGCTGCCTGCGCAGACTGCCCCCTGACCCCCACGAGGGCAGCCACCATGTGCCCGTTAGGATGGTTTGCAATAAATAACCCTTTTACTTCTCACTGCCATAACCCTCAGATCCCGAGGCAGGTGCTTGACCCAACCTCCCCTGCCGCCTGGCACAGCCCGGCACTGCCAAACGCCACCCCACTGCCGTCGAGCCAGAGAGGCTATAGTTCCCTCTCTGCACCCTCAAGGCGTGGGTTTCACTTTGGGGGGGGGTTTGCCTTCATGGGGAGCAGCTCAGTGCCCCAGCAAGCCCCCTGCACCGCTCCAGTCCCCCACATCCCCCCCTGGCTCCGGCGAAGCCCCTACCTTGGGCACGGGGCAGCTCTCGGTGTCGGCACCACCACTACAGTGGGGTCGGCCACTCCAGCTCTGTCTGCGCTGCAGCCGGAGAGGCAGAAAAGGAAGTGTTTGTATGTAGATGAGCAGATTAAAACAAGAGAGCTTTTAAATTTCCTTTTGCTTACTCTTTTGCAGCCTGGTGAGGAACGGGGCGGGGGGGGGCGGGGAGCATCTGCGGCACCACCAAACCCCAAGGACACGTCAGACGGCTGCAATACGTGGCCCACAACCACCCTGCTACCTCGACAATGTTATCAGAGATAACGTTGGTCTGTAGTTTGACAAGGTTGGTCACCTCACAGACAGGGACATAAAAAAAGCGGAGATGTTTAATGTCTCCTTCGCCTCTTCTTCAACACAGATGACAGGCCACGGCACCCCCGGAGCCCTGTGTTGGAAGACCATGACTGGGGGGACAATAAATCCAACCAACCCCAAACGTGTTTGAGCCTTGCTGCTCCAGCTGGGTGAGCATAAGGCTATGGGACCGCCCTCCATTATATTTCAACAGTCTTCAGAGTCTGGGGTGGTCACAGTTGCCTGGAAGCTGGTGAATGTTGTCCCCATTTTCATAGAATCACAGAATCGTTTGGGTTGGAAAAGCCCTTTAAGCTCACCAAGCCCAACCATTACCCTAACCCTGCCATCCCACCACCAAACCAGGGCTCAATTTTAGGGCCAGTGCTCTTTAATACTTTTATGAAGGCTCTGGACGCAGGAATCCAATGGACATTAAGTGAGTTTGCCGACGGTACTAAACTAGGAGGAGCTGTGGACTCCTCGAGGCTAGAAAGGCCTTACGGAGAGATTTGGGCAGACTAGAGAGCTGGGCAACCACCAACCCTATGAAATTTATCAAGAGCAAGTGCCCGAGTCTCCACCTGGGACATGGTAATCCTGGCTATACGTCCAAACTGGGGGATGAGAGGCTGGAGAGCAGCCCCGTGGAAAGAGACCTGGGGGCTTGGGTCGATGGCAAGTTGAATGTGAGTCAACGGTGTGCCCTGGCAGCCAAAAGGGCCAGCTGTGCCCTGGGGTGCATCAAGCAGAGTACCGCGAGACGGCTGAGGGAGGAGATTGTCCCACTCTGCGCTGCACTGGTGTGGCCCCACCTCAAGTGCTGTGTGCACTTTTGGGTGCCTCACTAGAAGAAGGACATGAAATTATGAAAGTGTGTCCAGAGGAGGGCGACCAAGACGGTGAAGGATCTCGAGGGCAGGACTTACGAGGAGCGGCTGAGGTCACTTGGCCTGTTCAGCTTGGAGAAGAGAAGGCTGGGGGGGGGACCTCATCGCAGCCTACACCTTCCTCAAGGGGGGCAGCAGAGGGGGAGGTGCTGATCTCCTCTCTCTGGTGACCAGCGATAGGACACAAGGAAATGGGATGAAGCTGCGTCAGGGGAAGTTCAGGTTGGACATGAGGAAAAGGTTCATCACTGAGAGGGTGGTCGGTCACTGGAACAGGCTCCCCAGGTCACGGCACCAAGCCTGTCAGAGTCTGGAGGACGCTCTTAGTCATATGGTTTGGTTTTAGGTAGTTCTGCAAGGAACTGTAGGGAGTTGGACTCGATGATCCTTATGGGTCCCTTACAAGTCAAGGTATTCTGTCATTCCATGGTACTACAGGCTGATGCTACTGCTGGGATGGAGCTGGCATCCTCCACACTGCACCCAGCCATGCCAGCACAGCTCCTCAGCAATGACAGCCAGCCCAGCCAAAGGAAAAAAGGTATTTTTTTCCCCCAGAATGGTTAGTTTTGCCCCAGAAGGCTTCACCTTGTGCTCCAGGGGCTGCTGGGTCCAGCAGCAGCGATGCAGCCACCTGCAGAGGCACAGCAAGCGGGGGCAGCTCAGCCACACCAGTGCCCGCCGCATTGCAGTGATGCTGCCCTGCGCTTGCCCAGCGCCTGCAGCCACTCATGCAATGAGTCTCCAGGTCTCAGTTCATGGCACAGGGGCAACAACCTGCCTCTGTCTGACCCACCCCGAATACAAGAGCCCTTTGGGCATGGACCTTAAAGGGGCTCTGCTGGGCATGGCCAGGCACCCTAGGCCAGGCTGGAAGCTCAGAGCTGGAGGATGGCCCGTGGACCACAAAGAGGGGCCACTGCCCAAATCCTCAGGTGACACACCCTGGGCCCAAGGAGGTTTGGTTTTCACGGGGGCAAAACCTGCAGATCCCAGGATGCTGCAACGCATCCTTGAACCTGCAGGTGTCACCAAGATGCTCACGTCCAAGCAAACAGTAAAGATGCACTCGGAAAAAACTTCGCTGGCTTTCAAAGCCCAGTTTTAAAGCCTGGAGTGGGTTAAAACCCCAACCTGCCAGAACGCACCAGCAGCTCCGGCCAAACCGCCTGCCAAATCGCTTTGCCAGCTGCAAGCAGAGCCGACGGTTCGGGCTTCCCCAGCGCAAAATGAAGGGATAGGGGCGTGGGAGAGCAAAGCATCCCCCGCCTCCAGCTTTTTGGGGTTGTGTCCAGTGGAAAAATACTGGGCTTGGAGAGAACACGCACAGGCACTGGCAGTTTTGCTTTAATTTCTTTTTTCCCTGCTTGATGCTGGGGGAGAAAAGGGTGTAGGTGTCCCATGGCATTGTTTCCCCATCCTGTGGGAAATAAATCCTCTTGGCCGCTTGTATTTCCTAATTTTTTGGCTGAAAAGCATCCAGGAAAGGGAAAAATATTGGGGGGAAAATGGTGTTTTGGGGCTTTGCTGCTTGGTCAGAAGCAGCAGCGGGATGCGCAGGGATGCAGGGGCAGCGCTTGTATGGCCGTCTGGGACCTGGTCACCCATGGGGACCCTCGGGTGGGGATGTCCTGTCCCCATCCCCTTGCCGCGAGTCCCCTCCCAAGCCCCAGCCTCCGATTCATGGATTTGGAGCAGAGCGATGCCAATCCTTTGGGAGCAGCCAGAGCCACCAGGAAGAAGGGTCAGGCCTGCGCCGGCAGCGGCCCCCCAGCACGGCAGCCATGGCGCCAGCAGCTCCAGGAGCACTCAAACCCTGAAGTGGCCCAGGCTGGAAAGAAGCCAGGGCCAAGCTGAAGTCTGGCAGCTGCAGCCCCACGTGCATCACACTTGTACACTCGCACGCCTGTGTGCAACTACCCATGCAAATGTGTGTGAGCATGCATCTGTGCAAGCCCCTCGATGCTGCACACTCGTGTGCAAACACCCACAAGCTAGTACACTCCTGTGCATGCCTGCAAGCACCCACGAGCAACCCATGACAACCGCATGTAAACAGCAGCATGCAACCTCTTGTGTGCAAGCACTGGTTTCTCGTGTGCAAACGCATGCAACACACGCGCAAGCACTCCCTTGTACAGTACGTTTGCGTGCGGGCATTGCTTGCGCACATATGCCTTGGTGCAGACGCTTGCGTGCAACCCACCTGCACGCAGAACCACCTGCAGAAACACCCACAAGCAAGCTCCCCCCCGGGCAAACTCCCACCTGCATACGTGTGCAAGCGTGCACCTGCGTGCGATACATGCGTGCACCGCTGTGCACGGCCTCCCACGCGCCATCACCCATGCAAAGCCCCGCGGGCGGCACCGCTGGGAAACCCACGCGTGCAAGCACGCACACTCGAGCAACGCCCCCCCCCCCCCGCGCGCCCAAGGCAGCGTGGCAGTCCCCCCCGCGGGAAGGACACGCACCCGCGGGCCAGGACCCGGCTGCGGGACCGGCCCCCCCGGGCACGGGCGGGGGGCGGGAGCGGCGGGGGGAGGAGGAGGAGGAGGGGGAGGAGGAGGAGACTCAGCCGGCAGCGCCCCGGCCCGCGCGGGCTGCCTGCTCCGCCGCCGCGCCGACACCGGTGAGGGAGCGGGGCGGGCCGGGCCGGGCCGGCGGGCGGGCAGGCGCGGCGCCACCGGCGCGACGGGAAACTTGCGGGAAACTTTGGCGGGGGCGGCAGCCGCGCCGGGGCGGGGCGGGCGGGGCCGGGCCGGGCGGGGCCGGGCGGTACCGGGCGGTACCATACAGTACCGGGCCCCGCCGGGCGGTACCGGCCGTACCGGGGCGGGGCGGGGCGGGCGCGGAGGAATGCGGTGGCTCCCGCGGGCCGGGGCGCGTCACCGCCGGCGGCGGAGCGGCAGCGCCCGCGGCCAATGGGGAGGCGCGGGGGGCGAGCGTTCCGCCCCCGCGGGCGCGCGGGACGGCCGGCAGGGGCCGCGCGCCGGCCTGGGGGGCGGGGGTGGCGCGCGCCACGCGCGTGCGGTGCCGCCATCCGCGCCGCTGCCACGGGCGCTGCCCGCGGGCCGGTGTCCGCGCGCGCTCCCCGCGGGTGTTCGGGGGTGCCCGTGGCCCGGGCGCGCGCCCCGTGAGGGCTGCATGGCTGCCTGTGCTCCGTGCGCCCTCCCCGCGGGCGCTGCGTGGGTGCCGGGGCTCCCGTGGGCGCTGCATGGGCGCTGTGCTCCATGCGTGCCCCCGTGGGCATTGCCCAGCAGCCGGGGGTCTGCCAGTGCCGGATCCTGCCAGGACCTGGATTCCCCCTCGGCGCTGCAGCCCGTGCAGGCAGCAGGAGAGTGTAGGCCAGGACTCGCCTCTGAGTTTTACCAAAACTTCACCGTTTCAGCAAACATCATCAGAGAAATTAATTCTTTCCCCGTGCAAAGCACATAATTGTCATGGGCCGATGCTCCTGCTGCTCCACCACCGGCTCTCACAGCCCGGCTGGATTTGGTGGCGGGTGCGGGCTGCACTATCCCGAAAACCTGCTGGGAGGCTGTGGGCTGGCGGCACCGGACTCTGTACTTATCCCATTAGGACGTGCGGCAGCCTCCCATTAAGGTTTCCTGGGGCGGTTTTACCCATCTGGCTGAGCCGGGATGCGAGGTCCATGCCGGGACGTAGGCGGTCAGCGCCGGCCCTTTGTTGCAGCGTCAGTGGAGAGTGCGTCTGGCCGCCTCAGCACGCATCCTGCTGCCACGCTGGTTCGGCAGCTCCAGCTCTTCCTCTGGCGCTGTTCCTGCCTCACTGGCGCCGGATCCGGGCTTTAACCCTCACTGGAGCTGCCAGGGGTGCAGCCAGCTCCCCCCTGCCACAGCACCAGGAATGGTCTTGGAGGCCCACGGATGATATCATCTAGATGACCTCATGCAGATGACATCATCCAGATGACATGTAGACATTTTTGCCTCCAACGCACTGGTGGAGGTGCCCCGGGCCAGGCTGGTGCCTGCTGCAGTGCCAAGCTGGGACAGGGTGCCAGTGGCCGGGCAGTGGGCTGTGGCCTTTGCTGGGGACCTCGCCGGGGCCTTGGCTGGAGCCGTCGCTTGGCTCCTTGGTGGGGTCATCACCAGGGACCTCGCTGGGCTCATCGTTAGAGACCTGGCTGGGGACATCACCAGAGTCCTTGCCAGGGATCTCATCGCTCAGTGTGCCGTCCCCAAAACCGGGGGCTGTGTCCCCCCTCCTCTCTGGGCCCCTCCAGCCACCTCTTGCAGCCCCCCAGGACCCGCTGACTCCTCTTCTCTCCCGCAGGTCCCCGGGTGGAGGTGCCGCCCTGACAGCGATGGCCGTGCCCTAGGGGAAACCCACCATGAGCCAGAGCGGGGCCTCGCGCCTGGCCGGCTCCCCGCCGCTGCCGGGGGGCTCGCTGCTGGCCCTGCTGGCCCCCGAGCCCTCCCCGTCCCCCCCCAGTGGGACACCCTCACCCGGCCCCCCCCCAGCCCTGCTGGAAGGGGACTGGGAAGGGCGGGAGGAGCTGCGGCTGCGGGAGCTGGAGGAGGCGCGGGCACGGGCAGCCCAGATGGAGAAGACAATGCGGTGGTGGTCGGACTGCACGGCCAACTGGCGGGAGAAATGGAGCAAGGTGCGGGCCGAGCGCAACCGGGCCCGTGAGGAGGTGCGGCAGCTGCGGCACCGCCTGGAGGCCCTCACCAAGGAGCTGGCTGGCCTGCGGCGCGACCGCGACCGGCCGGAGGAGCGCCCGCCGCCTGCCCGCCCACCGGCACGGCTCCACACCCGGCCCAGTGCCAGCAGCCCACCCGATGCCGACGAGGTGGAGGGAGAGGCTGACCCTGAGCATGAGCCTGTGCGGGATGTGGGGGCTGAGGCACCCCAAAAACCCAAGGTGAGGAGAGGGGATTGGGGGGGGCTCCTCACCCCCGGCAGCCACCCATGTGCACCCCCAAACCACCACTGCCTCCAGGTGCCCGCGGGGTCCCAAGGGCAGGCAGACCCCTCTCAGCACAGCATGGTGGGGACAGGCCCCTCTCGGAGCAGCGTGGGGGGATTGGACCCCTCTCGGAGCAGTGGGGAGGGTGTCAGTCCCCTCTTGGAGCCAGGGTGGGGGTCAGTCCCTTCTTGGAGCAACATCCTGGGCTTCGACCCCTCTCAGAGCAGCACGATGGAGCCAGACCCCCCGGAGCAGCCCTGGGGATCAGACCCTTGTCAGGGTCATGTCATGGGCTCAAACCCCTCTCAGAGAACGATTTTGGGCTCAGACCCCTCTCAGAGCAGCGTTGGGGGGGACAGGCCCTCTCGGAGCAGTCTCATGGGGTCAGGCCCCTCTCGGAGCAGCACTGGGGGGGACAGGCCCTCTCAGAGCAGTGTCAGGACCCTCACGGCCCTGTGCAGCGAGATCACCACGGCACTGGCTCTGGTCTGGGGGCTTTCCTGCTGGAGGCATTAAGCAGGAGGCCGTGTGCCGGTACAGGGGACGGCACGCTGGCGGTGCCAGTGGCATCTCCCAGCAGCTTCTTGAATGCCAGGGTGTCCGTACGGGCTTCTGGCAGAGGTCCATGCTGAATGGAGGAGGAGGAGGAAGGAGAGGACACCCCAGGGGTGCTCCCAGCTCTTCCGGCCGTCCCCCCTCTGCTGCCATCAGCCCTGTCACAGTGCAGAAGCTGCGGCTCAGGGTGCCGCGCCAGTTCAGTCTGCCTGATGGCGATCTGCTGAGTGGCAAAGCTGAGCCTAATCTGAGCAGCCCCGTGGGCTCCCCGCTTAGTCCCCAGGGACATCCTGTCCCCAGAACCCCCCTGCAGCTCATTACCACACCCTTTGCAGAGCCTGGTAGATCACCTGCGTGGGGTCCATGGAATAAATCGGTATTATCCCGAATATCCATCAAGGTGGGGAGCCAGCAGCAGAGCATGGTGGCATGTGGGAGCTCCCCTGGTGGGATGGGTCCCTCTGCATCAGCCCCAGGGAGTCCCTGGGGACCAGAGGGAGGGGTGCTGCTGCATTTGGCTGGGGTGATGCTCTTGGTTCTGGGGCGAAGGGTGGGTGCTGTAGGGAGTGGGAAGCCAGGGCTGCCCCCTCACCCATGGGTGACTCCCTGTCCCTTTGTGCTGGGCTACCCACGGTGCTGCAGGAGCTGGAGCTGATGGAAAACATCTTGACAAGCAAGCAGGATGAGAGCTGGGAGCAGCGGGGCCCCCGGGCCTCCTTTGCCCGCCAGGAACGGAGCCGCCTGCTCTGGGAGGACATCAGCGTCATGGAGGAGGATGCCACCAAAGTCACCGCCCTGAAGCTGAGGCTGGATGAATCCCAAAAAGTGCTGCTCAAGGAGCGGGAGTGAGTACTCGGGACGTCATCCTCGCAGGGTGCCAGCCGAGCCCAGCCCGGTCCCCACTGGGGTGGGACATCCTTTGGGGTCCTGCCAGCTGTCACCAGCCTTGCCTCTCCCCAGGGACAAGCTGGTGCTCAGCAAGAGCATTGAGAAGCTGGAGGGGGAGCTCAGCCAGTGGAAGATCAAGTACGAGGAGCTCAACAAGAACAAGCAGGAGGTGATGAAGCAGGTGAGCGAGGTGCCTGGGGACCAGGGGTGCCCCAGGGGGTGGCCTGTCCCCCTGTGGGCGGCATGTCCTGATGGTTGGACACGGTGACCCACAGCCACCTCCCCAGCTCCAGGGTGCTCATAAAGGGTCTTCATTAGCCCTGTTGAGTCAGCTGGTCCATCAGCAGAGGTTGGGTGGATGGGTGCGGGCAGGCCTTGCCAGGTGGGTGCTCGCTGCCCGCCTTGGGTGCGGTGTTCCCCCCACAGCTCAACATCCTGAAGGAGATCCACCAGGATGAGCTGGGGCGCATCTCTGAGGACCTGGAGGACGAGCTGGGCGCTCGCTCCAGCATGGACAAGAAGCTGGCCGAGCTGCGCACAGAGGTGAGGCCAAACCCCAGTGTGGGGGGCGAAGGGGCGGTGAGGGGGGTCCCTGCTGCCCCCCAGCCACCCCATCTCCCCATCCCAGATGGAGCGGCTGCAGGCGGAGAACGCGGCCGAGTGGGGCCGGCGGGAGCGGCTGGAGACAGAGAAGCTCAACCTGGAGCGGGAGAACAAGAAGCTGCGGGCGCAGATCGAGGACCTGGAGGAGGTGCTGGCTCGCAAGCGGCGCCAGACGGCCAGCGCCCTGGACACCGACCTCAAAACCATCCAGGCCGAGCTCTTCGAGAAGAACAAGGTGCCATGGGGGTTGTCCTGTCCCCCACCACCCCCTCCCTGGGTGACCAGGGAGGCTCAGTGGTGGCTCAGCATCCCCCAGGACCTCTTCAAGCCCAAACTCTGCCACCACCCTTCATCTAGGGGATGGGGGTGACCCTGTCCTTGCTCCATCAGCTCCTCCATCGTGGGGTGGGGTGGTGGGAGAGGGCTCTAGGGAGGGAGAAGGAGGCACCCTGCTCTCACCTGCTCAACCCCCCACCCTGTACCCACCACAGGAGCTGGCCGACCTGAAGCACATCCACACCAAGCTGAAGAAGCAGTACCAGGAAAAGATGGCTGAGCTGGCCCATGCCAACCGCCGTGTGGAACAGCATGAGGGTGAGGTGAAGAAGCTGCGCCTGAGGGTGGAGGAGCTGAAGAAGGAGCTGGCCCAAGCTGAGGACGAGGTGGGGAAGCTCGTGCTGGTGGAGGGGGCCAGGGTGGGCAGCTCCACTTCCTCTGCAGCTGCTGACAGCCCCATCCCACCCCATCCTATCCCATCCCATCCTATCCTATCCCCATCCCACCCCATCCCATCCTATCCCCATCCCCATCCC